>MU225892.1:557924-596351 GCA_018584345.1 Thuja plicata
ACGGTGACTGCACCGACGGTGACAACACCGTATGGTGAAGTCACCGACGGTGACGACACCAACAGTGAAGTCACCGTTTGGTGGCTCCCACCGTCAATTGACCAAACTATATATAAATGATTCGCGGCTGGCTGCTCACTTGTAGTGTATTGCTTCCGCATAGAGTTTGCAAGCGGTATTGTCCAAGTTCGAATCCAGTCGAGATGAAGAAGGGATGAGGAGAAGAAAGTTGCGGGATTTGTGTTGTGGAGGAGATCGCAGAGTATCGGCTGTGGAAACAACAGCGGTAGTATCAGTGGTGGTATCAGATAATGCCTTACACTTGCCATATAAAACCATGGGCAGACTACAACCTCATGGCGCGAGGAAACCAAGAGCAACCGACCGGGGAGGAATAAGGTTGCCGCGTGTAAGGATATCGGGAATAAGGGAGTCCAAGTGGAGGACACCGGGCAAGCGGCGGATTTTTGTAAAGACATTTCCCTCGATATCTCTACGAGGAAGAAGGGCGTCGTACACTGTACGGACCAGAATATTGCGTGGGAAGTCACAGGCAGTCGTACAAGTTGGGTACCGTACAATTCTCCAGGTAGTTAGGAAAAAATAAACGGTTATATTTTCCTTCAAAACAAGCAGAGAGAAACCGTTATGGAATTGGCTGGCAAATGAAATTGGAAAAAACAACTGGAGAGCATGAGCAAGAAAGCTAAGGTACTACCATTGGGCGTCAAGGTTGTTAGTGCCATGGATGTTGGGAGTTCGAAGAAAAAAATAACAGACTCAAAGGAAGCAGTGACTGCACACACGGTTACATTCGAGGGTTTGAATGGCCTAGAATGCAGAAGATGGTGGCAGGAGACATCGGAGGAAGACCCGGTGAAGAAGAGTCTCAAACACGCAGAGGTTCATTGGGCTATTTTAATGCCCTTGTTTTGTATTAAAGATTTCGAATCCCAGCTCCACCAAATGATAGAAGCATTTGATACATTTTCACGTACCAGCACGTTTCCCTATCTAGGACATAATCTAACAGTTTCATTCCATGCCGCTGACTTTAGCCGGGTTTTTGGAATTCCAGGAAGGGGCAGAAGATCGATACCAAGCCCAAGAAAATGACGAAGGAGGTCAAGGAAAATTGGGTGCGAAGGGTTGCAGGAAATGTTAACCCTGGGGAAGTGGAAACTCTAGCAAAAACGACTTCAGGCAGAGGATTGAAGAGGGCTGAGATCGCCGAAGGGCACTGGCGGTGCATTATGGATGTCATTAGAAGTTGGCTCACGGGTGCTAGCAGAGCCTCCGACATCACCATTTCGCAGATTCCATGGATGTGTGGTATTCTGAATGGCATAGTTTACGACTAGGCAACGATCTTTGCTCACAGGAACACCGTACTTTTTACATGCCACATTATGCCATCAGACTATTCTTGGAAGCCACGCGGCTACAGATTCCAGAGGAGAAGTTAGTGCTGAGGCCGAAGAGCATTCTATCTACAGACGAGCCTTTGATTTTTTGTTGGAGATATTTGGATATCGGTGAGGTACCATCCGGCCAATGGAAGAGACGACACGAAACAGAGTCAGATGATATCGACAGTGGCCGCGAGCCTACATCATCCGACAGTAGTCCATCAGAGATTAGCAACCACAACCGGATGGAGTTGGCCGTGGAGTCCACACCACGAGCTGTCTTGTTCACTCCACCACAGCTTGGGGCTATCCAATACACCCCAACCACGACCACTGCCATGCTTACTATAGTTCCCAGTCCGACATTCGGGCAACCAAGGAACCCAGTGGTTATGAGTCCGATGGCACCTCCAGAGATGGCAATAGTAGTTACAGAGCCAGGTGATCCAGTCAAGGTGGTCGAGATAGAGCCCCCAGGGGAGAACGGAGGGTCAAGTGCAGAGGAACAGCTAGAGGAGGCATGACAAGTGGAAATGAAGAAGTGGCTCACCATGTTTGAGCTTACACCCGCAGACAAGGAACCTGTACAATTTTCCCCTCGGCCGGAGGAGATAGTTGAGACCGAGGCAGTCAGTTCCCCGGCCGAAAACACACCAAAGACACAGACAGCGATCCCTATATTGTTGTCTTCGGCAGAGCAGCAAACAAAGGAGACTGGGGATAGGGAGGCTAGTGAGGCAGGGCCTCGGATTCGCCAGCCTCAGAGCCAGGAAGACATGGAGTTTTGGACAGATGTAGTGTCACGGGGTAGGGAGATGGTGGCTAGAGCGCAGTTGCAGACTCTTGAGGATGTAGCCGCAGACTTGCAGCGCCTCCTTACCTTCGTGCGCATGGACTGTTATGCCGAGTTTGATAGGTGTTTCACAAGAAATTGGCCTACTTCCGAGACCGAGGCTATGCGGGAGGCCTGGAAGGTGGCAGAACCTGTCGTAGAGAGCCAGGTAACAACCTTGGTGACGGATTTGGAGAGGGCTTTTCGGGAGCTGCTCTATTCTCTGCGGTGTATTGAAGCCGCCTCTACCGATGCGCATGAGATTGCGGCCAAGGCCAAGCATGAGTTGTCCACTCGACTAGTTGATTTGGAGAAGGCTATAGATGAACAGTGGCAGCATTGGATCAATCTGGAGGGGTCCTTGAACGAAGAGATACAAACTCTGGAGACTCATTTGGAGGCCCAGCATGTGGCACAGGGGGAAAGGGAGACTTAGTTTGCAGCTGAGAAGGCTGCCCTCATTCAGCAGCTTTCCTCACTCACCGAGGACCGAGACCGTATGGCTCAGGAGCGGGATCAGTCGCGGGCTTCGGAGGAAGCCAAGCAGAAGGAACTCCTGAAGGCAAGAGGGATGGTGAAATCTTCCTTGGAGAATGAGCTACAGGTTAAGAACCAGCTAAAGGCCCGGACAGACCAGGTGTATGCACTTCGCGAACAGCTTGGGAAGTCAACTGGATCGGCTTCTTTCTCAGGGACGCCTTCTCAGCCCCCACCTAGTTCCTAGTTCTTGTATGTTGTGGTTCATCATTCCTATTTTGTTTCTATCCCACACATTTTGTTGTCGTCCGGAGATGACTTTTCTTTAGGGGGGATGATGTTAGTCGTAGTACTTACTTATGCTGTGTTAGTTATATTATATGTATTCCGGCGGTACTTAGTTACTACCGGTAGGTGGCTGGGAATCGGTGGTGACGTTTGGTCACACCCCTTCGGGTTTTATATAAGCAATGTACTTTCTCTGTGAAGGGATATGATGATAGTGACTATTGTGAATGTACTCAAGTTACGAATGATTAATGAAAGCTTTGGTATTCTCGGATCTATCTTATGTCATTTGTATTTCCTATAACGTCTATGCATCAGTAAACTAAGTTACCCCAGCGGGTAAACAACATTAATACTAGATGACTCTTGGTGGGATCGTGTTAAGTACCTTCTGAAGTTCACCGAGCCTATATTGAGCATGATCCGATACACTGACATAAATAGGCCTTGCTTGGATGAGGTATATGATGGCATTGACTCCATGATTGAGGATATTAGAAATATCATAAATAAGAAAGAGGAAGATCCAAATGAGAAGTTCTTCAAGGAGCTACAGGCAATCATGGTAGACAGATGGAACAAAATGACTACCCCTTTGCATCTACTTGCCTTTGCATTGAACCCCAAGTACTATAGCCAATCAGTCCTCAGTGAGAGTACCACTAGAGTTGCTCCATATAGAGATCTTGAAGTTGGTCAAGGGTACAAGGCAGACCTTCGAAGACTCATTACCGAGCACCTACGAGATGCAGTGAGGTCTGAATTCATGAGTTTCGCGAGCACCGATGATTGTGGTCATGAAGCTCTTGCAAACAAGAAAAATGTTGATGCTCATAAATGGTGGTACTTCCATGGAGAAATGTACCAGCTGCTGCAACCCATTGCCATCAAAATTTTATCACAAGTAAGTTCTTTACTCTTAAGATTTTAATTTCTAAATACTTGTTGATAAATATTGAATTTATATTTTAAAAATTTATATTCAATACTCTTAACTCTCTAATTTCAAAATTGTAAATCTTGATAGGTTGCTAGTTCATCATCATCCGAGAGGAACTGGAGCACATACTCCTTCATCCACTCAATAAAACGCAACCGACTTAACTCCAAGAAGGTAGATAACTTGGTCTTTGTGCATTCAAACTTGAGGCTCACAACACACAAAGACAATACTTACAAAACAGGGGAGGCACAGCATTGGGATGTCGAACCAGAGTCTGCGGAGTTGGAAGGCCACTTTGATGCACTTGCAATTTATGATGGTGATCGCGAGCTACCTAGTGATGTTCAGGCTGATCCTGAGGCTGGGCCTGACGCTGCTAGTACTGATGCTAGTGGCACAGTTTGTGCTTCTAATGATTAATCTGCAACAACAGAATGATGATGATTTTTTTGATGATTTTTGATGATATTTTGATCACTGATGACTGATTATTAATGTCGGCATTATTGTTTTTGAACCGAAACATTGATATGGTGGTGTATATTGGCATTTTGTTATGTCATTTGAACTTAAAACAACAATATATGTGGTGGTGTATTTTGCTATGTTGCTTTATTATTAGCATAGTAATGTATGAACTTATTTGCTGCTGCATATGTTTACATATATATATATATATAATTTATTTTTTTAATTCATGTACGGACGAACCCAAAACGAATCGAACCCAGCCCAAAAAAATGTTGGACGAATTTCGAACCCAAATCTCGAACCCGCATATGAACCGGAATCCGAACCGGCAACTTAGATTTGTAGTATTACTTGCTTTCTAAATTCCAAACTGCGTCTCTTCTTTCAGTGAAACCAAAACCACAATAAAACACGCTCCTAAGTAACAGAAAATTCATGTTATATTTAAAATGGGCATGAAACAATTTTCATTCTTAGATCAATATACATCAAAGTTAGAATCTACATGTTTGGCTTTGTACTGGCTTGGATAGAGGATTTTTAATAGTATTTGTATTTTGTGATCATGGATATGTACTTCCAATTGCAATCACAGGAGAGCTTGCTAACATGGACAAAGCAAATATGACGTAAAGCCCAAACCAGGGCATTTAAGTCAATATAATATCTAAAGCAAAGGGTGCTACCAGATTAAAAAAGGCAACTTCCCATGAAGCTCTAATAAACAAGCAATAAGACAAAAGTGAAAGTAGAGCAAACAAACCATTCCAAGTAACTGCCCCACTAAAATAGATCCAACCGGGTCATAAATTGGATTTCCAGTTACATTGACTGCAACCAAGGATAGAGCAGCGATGATTAAACCAGTTACTGCAGCACCATCCTGAGAACACAATAAACAAATTCAAATGTTAACTCATATATTATGGTCACAAAGTCTCAGACTATTATTATAGCGATTGGCCAACTTATCGAAAAAAAATCTTAGTCAGAAACATTTAGGACAGAGCAAGGAACCATTAGTATTATTTCTAATCAGACCTTTGCATTAAAAAACCAGTGTCATAATGTGGCCGAAACCAAAACCATATGTTCCCTGTGTTATGATGTGGCCATCTTTAATCTTAATTGTGTATGAGACAAGATGTCAATAGCCACTTTGATTTCTGCAAGCATGTGATATATAAATGGATGTAAACCCGAAGACTAATGAAATATTTTAAGTAAATCTTCTGTAATATAAAGGCAATTCTTTAAAGAGTTGAGAAACCTTTGCAAATCTTTAATATCCTGAAATATTCAAGTATAATTATTATTAAAAACCTTCTAGTTTTCTGATGTTTTACAACAACAAAAACAGCTCATATTTTTGAAGCAAATTGAATTTCCCAATTTTAAATGACAAGTTGTTTTGTTAGAATAATCAATTGGAAAACAATAGCCTTCAATATTTTCTATGTAGATCATGTTTCATTAGGAAAACTCATATAATATCGAAAAAAATAACATTTATAAATATTCTCCAAGTGGCTTCCTTTTCCGAGTAATCTAATACCTCCATCAACACTGCCACAGAAGTGGGATCATGACCACGCCATAGATAATCACGCACAGTCATTCCTTCCGCTGCAGCACCCTTCCGGACAGCACCTAATGCTACAATAAGAGAAGCACCTGGAAAAAAAATCAACTTTACAAAGATTGTTCTTTTTGGCAAACTACATAAATCTGAATTACAATTCATCAAATTGACAACAATAAAAAATCAGCACACGAAATTAACACCTTCCATGACAAATGATCCGCCAATAACTAAAGCTGCCAAGAAAATGTTTGTGGGAGGCTGATTTCAAAAACCATCAAATCTTCAATTAATGCACAGCAACCACATGACAAGATTCTCAAATCTGGCAAAATTTCAAATCTAAACAACTAAAGGCCACTGATCAAGGACTTACGTGCAATAAATATGGCATTCAAATTCATTTCTATAAGATAAATAAAAAAGATAAACAAACCTGTGTGACCCACAGATTTTGAATTCCATGAACAATGGTGGCTCCAGAACCCAGGCAAAAAATACCAACTGCAGAAATCAATGACCAGACAAACCGTTCCTTTGAATAGCCATAGCTGCACAGACAATATAGAAAACTATGATGAAATAATTGTTTGGATGTAACACTTTCCCAAACAACAAACAAACTACGTCTGTGAAATGATTTCAGGATTACTTGAGTCAACACTTGCCCTTGCGTTTCAAAATATCAAACAATTCTAAGGTTGTTGCCTAGGTTTAATGTTTTACATACAGCCAGCAAACACGAGCACGTTCATGTGCACACTCAATCAATACCCAGCTTGAGTGATAAATGAGCACGTAACTCTGAAAAATAAGAGAGTCTACCTACATTTGGCATAAATGATTGATTTTCACATAATCTGAATGTGTTTGTGTCTCTGTGTGTCTGCAAGCTTGTTCTCTTTCAATCCTCATATAAGGCTTCTAAGAAAATTTCATTGTGCTTTGATGAGCAAGAGATAAGAGACTTCTTTGTTTACTTGCTAGATTTTTTGTGCCACCCCTTAACAGAAAGTAACTGGAATGTATAGAATATACTCACGGGTGAAGAGCATCCGGAGCACGTCTTGAGCTATTAAGACCATAAAAAAGAAGAGCCTGCAATACAGCCAAAACAATTCCAGATTTTGTACATAATAACAAGAACAAAGATTAAATAAATAAAAAACAAAGGAAATTGTTTTTCATTTATCGTTTCATTCATCCTGAATTTATTGTTGTTTGTAAATCTTCCATCTAAATATACTGATAATGACTGCTACTGTCAACATCAAGATTACTTCTAATAATAATTGATATCAAAAGGTCAAAGACAGCATCCCTTGTTCACTTCATTGGTTCTTGAATTAATGGCAAATTTCCAACTGTTTAATTTTCTATGGTAATGAAAACATGCTATAATCAACAATCCAGTTAGATTAAATTGATTATGATTGATGGGAAGAATAAAGGCATACAGAGTACCAACAGGCAATGTGTCTAGAAATAATATACAATAATAAATAAGGGATCAAAGCTTCCACAATTAACGTGAAAAATAATAGTTCTTCATTGTAATTAAAAAATGGAGACATATGAAACCTCAGCACAAAATAATGAAAAAAAAAATCATTGTAACATAAGGCTTACCAATTACCTGATTTGCAAAATCTGCAGCTGAGTGGACAACCTCGGCAAGCATTACATGGCTTGCTGTCATTAGCCATACTCCACATTTTAGAGAGAAAACCAGGAAGTTGCACCACATTGCAGTAATGACTGCCCTCTGGCTGCAGTTAATGTTACACAGTAGATTAGCAATAGCTAATTATCTAACAATTCATAAATAAATCACGTGTCTTGTGCCTTGTCAGCAGTATTCAAAAAATTAAAAAATGAAATGATAAGGGGTTAAAATAACAAAACATATGTAATGTCCCTTTCTAAATTTTCCTTATTTCTCTTTAGATAATAAACTTCTTATCTCTGCTATAAATATTCCTCCAGTCTGAAGTGATCATTCTTTAATTAAATGCCTTGAAATGTCTTAAGAGTCTGGCTGAATCAGGAGTTTCCATCCACTAACTCAGTGATAGAAATTAAGGGTTTTTCGTCCTTTGATTTCCCATTTCTGCCATGAGAGATTTTGTCCTCGGGTCAATTGAATCATAATTCATGCTCCACAAGGAGTGAAATCAGATAATAGAATGTTTCTCTATGTTGCCCTTCTCCTTGCTTGGTTTCTTTTTAAATAGTAAATACCCTTTTCCTCCAATGGCCGTAACTCTTCACATTCCTTCATGACCTTAGAGAGAAATTATTTTAGAATAAAGTTTGAGATTTCCATTTTCATATTCAATTATTACATTATCTTTTATATTTTATTTAGTATTTATTATTTTAGTTTTAATTGATATTTTAATTTATTATTATTATAATCTCATTTAAAAAGGGAGACATTACAGTCTGCTCATTCCAAAACTGTTTGTCCTCAAGCAATCACATACTAGGATACTCTTAGAATTTCTTCTTCACTTGACCACGTCTCTCTTGGAGATACCATGATCCCAAATCAATCTTGGAAATATTATGAATCTGTAATGAAGAGTAATGCATTTCATCAACTGCCTATCTGTTCCGAGGTCTTGTTGAACAGCTTTGTCTTTTATGTCTTCAAACAATTTTGATTCATGATTGATATTATCCTCTAAAGTTGTTTGAGTCATACCCAGCTCTACTGATTGCTCCGTCCCTACAACTTCTAACTTTCTCGGGGCCATTCATTATGAAGAACCATTTCACCATTCATCTTCCATTGTTCAACTCTGATACCATCACAAGTTGTGACTTGAACCAAGAGATGTCTGTGATTATTTCAAAAAGTGGGTGATCCAAGTGGGCAAACCTCTCTGCATCCATTTCAAAAAGTGAATTATCTTCCTTGATCTTCATCTTTTTCACAAGCAATTGCTCCATTGGTAAATCTTCATCAACAAAAATTGTTGCTCCTCCCTTCTAAGATACTCTTAGATTTTTCATAGGTTTCTCCAGAGATTCTATATTAATCTTAGCATGTTTCTTCTCTTTATTTTTTGTTCAAATTTCTTTTGAATAGCCATATTTGAAGAATCCTTTTCAACAAAAATTCCATCGTTTGCACATGCTTGCAAATCTAGTTTCTCTTCTATCTCTTTCTTACCAACAATAGTTGCAGATGCGAAAATGTCTTCATACATCAATACTAGATTTTCCTTAATGTCTTCTTCTTCTCCACATCTATCACGACTAACATTTAACGTCTCTTAGACTCTAAAATCTGAGGTTCCTCACTATCTTCTCTCTTAAGAGCTATTGTCATGTTCACACTAAAGCCTGATTTCTTTTGTTGTCCACTTCTCATTGCCAAGGCTTGTGTTCTTACCACTCTTAGCCATGATAGTCTTGCTATGACTTGAAGCTCTAACTGTTGAAATCTCAATATCATTTGTTGTGCTACAAGAACTCTTACCAAGATCATCTAAACTCATTTTTATGGTTGCCTACTAAGCTGCCACTCTTCATATTCATGAAAATTGTGAAAGCAAATTGCCTTTTGGATCTCTATGAGTTGTCTTTTCTCTCCTCTTGAACTATTCCTTGATCTTGCATTATGAAATTGTATAAATGGAATACGTCTTTTGATATTTGGATCAAGTATTGAGTATGCGCCTATGCACCCATCAAAGTCATTTGCTGTCATGTTTGGCTCTTCCTCTTTCAATGGCTGCTCATCTCTAGGTAAGAATGTGGGCTATGTGATTGTGAGTGGTACTGGTGATCCAAGGAGTTCTATTGTTATGCTCTGACCTTGAATGATTTGAATTACTACCTTCTCCTCACTTAGTTCAAGCAAGCTTGAGGAAATTGATTGTATTATTCATATTCTGAAGCATTTGAAGGAGCAATTGTGCTGTTTGTTCATGTCTTTGCATATGCCTCCACTCATTCTCTTGTTCCTCCTCTTGGTCAGCCATCTTATTCTCTCTAATTTGGTTGTCAGTGTCTTATAATGGCGCCTCTAGCTTTCCCTCTCCACTACATAAACTAGATTTAGACCCACATGGCCACCAGGACTGCTGCTCTGATACCATTTGTAATGTCCCATTCTAAACTTTCCTTATTTTTCTTTAAAATAATTAAATTCTTATGTCTGCTATAAATATGCAGCCACTTTCTCTAACAAATTTCTTGGCCTGCTCAAGGGTGATCTGATCAGCACTCACATTAAAAACCGAATCATCCCCTTCAACATCGAGATCAATACTTAGTGCCCTTGCATGTCATGTCTAACCTGAACATCATTCTGGGCAAACCCTTTTATCCTTGAGACAAAGTTTTTGAATATATCAATTCTGATAAATCGATCATTAGCCATAAAAGTTTCACATTGTTTTGTCCTGATCCCTTGCACCAACTATTCTCTTCTCAACTTAACACTGTCATGGCTTCAGGGGAAGTGGCCTAATTTTTTCCCGAATGCACTGGAGATTTTTTTCTCAGCAAGTTTGATCCTGAACCATCTGGTTTTTCTTCTCATTCAAATCCTAACAGCTTCTAATGAGGTCTTCCAACTTAGCAAATCAATGCTCAAAGTCAAACCCAACAAGACTCACTTCTTGTCACATCCTATTGATAAAGCATTTCGGCTCATACCTCCATTGAATGATAAATTACAAGCCTACTTGACTGATGATGTCTGCCACTCTCTCATAGCCTTCCGGATCTAGAATTGTGAAGTCTACAACACTGGCATGAGATGGGAGGATATTACTCCTTTTATGCAGCTTGATATTTGAATACTTTCCTACTTCAACTACCAGAAGGCCTCTAGATAAGCAATTCTGACTGGCACTCTAAACGACAATTTGTGTGGCATGTCTAGGTGTAGCCGAACACACGAATTTTAGTGTACCCATCATGTTAAATAAATCCCCCAAATTGTGTAGCCGTTCAGCAGTGAGCTGGTGATCCATAAGCCTGAGAAACATTTTAAAGCCTAGTTGGATCAACACAAAAATGAAAAAACACAAGAAAATCTTCAGATATGCAGAAATGGGCCTCGGGGTCATACTTATCCAAGTGAGGGGTCCATAACTGTAAAGGTGTGTAAGCTCTTTTTTATTCATGGCTTCATATGGTTGGAGTGCTAACTGCAGACCCCAAGACTCAACAAAAAGGAAGAGGTATATATGGAAAAGCAAAGAGTACCACCTTGTTTCTTAACATTAACCAACCCTTCAATAAAATGCTTTGTCAGGTAAGCAGCATAATTAAACAATGTATTCTAATAAAGTATGTGATTAGCAAAGACTAGGTCACATTTGGGTATGGTAGGGCCAGCATTAATTCTCATAACCTGGCGCATACCATTATGAGTGTTTCTAAAGTCTTACATCAAATGGCTCCATTTTTGTATCTTGGATTGGTTTCAGCCTTTGTCCCTGCCCTCTGTATCTAAAATTTGGGAACCATTTGCCCTGGAACTATATTTATGTTTATATATTCTGTGGCTAAGGCTTTTATGTCCAACAAGATGCAGATATTCGAGTTCGGGCCAAAATTTCAGCAAAATAGGTTCTCAACAACAAAGATTTTTTCACCCTTTAAATTTGTCAGAGAAGTTCTAGAGATTGTATAGGTCAACCAAGGAATTGAGCACAATGGCCAAATCAAACTTCCAAGCATTACAAACAGGGATTTGCTCACTAGCCTTATCATAAACAATTTCTAAACGACGAACCTACTTTGGTACGAGTGGCAGGGGCTCTGATTTCTGCCCTATTGTCTTCTAACAAATTTGTAAGGGGGTTGTGACCAGTGGCCTGTTTAAAACACGTCAAAGCCCAAGGAAAAAAATTTAGACAAATTTTGGGCTTTCTTTCTTTGTTAGACATGGCTTTGATTTTAATGGCAATGTTAACCAGGGCTTTTTGTTTTGGAAGACATACCCTAGGACTATGGATTACACAACTTGAAAGACACAACAATGTACTCAAGAACCACAAATTCTACAGTAGAATCGAATCTCTTTTCTTCAAAGTCAAGAGCAAGCATGAATTTTCACACACCAGTCAATGCACATTCCAGAGCAAAATATTATCGATAATTGAACAGACCTTGAACTTCAATACAACCACAAAAATTGTAGACACCCTCGACTTTGGCTATGGAAAACAATAACAATAATGACCTAGGGCCTGATTGATTCAACATCAAGTATGGGAGCCAAAACTTAACTTTTTCAAACAAAGAGCATTACACCCATCACTAGCCACTCAATTGAACATTAAATGCTAATAGACACATAGGTTTCCATCAAATTCATGGGTGGGTGAATGTATTCAAAGATCTGTCAATCATAGCCATTGATTTTCTGTTGACCCATTTAATCAACAATGTTCTGCATCTGCAGTGATTCAGTTTTCACCTGGTGTTTTGTTGCTGCCCAGGTAAGTACTTCAGTACAGATTTCCCATTGGTCCATATGGGTGACTCAGCGGCTGCTAGCCTCCACATGCACATCTTTCAGGCCCACAAGTTCCATTACATAGCCATTGCTTCCATATAGACCTTGGAAAATACATATCCTTTGGTTAGATGACCATGTGCCTTGCTATCATTTGTTTACAGGTTGGCAGACCCAAGAGAGGGGTGGCCCGCCTACTTAAGTGCATGATGAAGAAGCACATGCACAATGATGTGGAAATGCCACGCAACAAAAATGCATAGTTGACTCTTCATCATGTGAATGATTTTAGTTTGATTCATTCTTTGAGGCTTGTCTTCCAAGGCAGAACCCATTATAGTTACATTTAGGCAATAAAAACTTCAATGCCGCGGGGGTGCAAGGGTACCAGCTATAGAAGGTAAGCATTTAGTGTGCGCTGTTGATGTTGGTGCATGGGTCAGTCATCACAATAATACCTCAACCTGGAAAAGGGAACAACCAGTAACATAAGCTGCTAAAGGATAAACAGTTGAGGCTTAAGATTTAACTATTAAGTGAGCAGCAAAGGGTTACAAGGGCTCTGGACAAGGGGCTTTGTGTGCTCACACAGTAACTCAACACACGCAATCAAGGCTCAATGCACAGTAGTGCAAATTTTGAATATTGGGCACTACTGACTATTTTGAAAAATCCAAGGCTTAGGAGCAGAGAAGGAACACACAACTGAGGGTTTTAACACTCAAAACGAAAAATTGCCTTCAACCGTGTACATTTAAGCACAAAGATTTTCAGAAACTAAGGCAAGGCAGCAGACTTCCCAACAAAGGGTCATCATAGATGCACCTTTTTTGTTGAACTTCATTACTAAGGTATTCAACCAGATTTTCATTATTGTTGTGGTCTTTTTCCTTGAAATGGTCAGTATTTTACCCTCCACAAAAATCAGAAGTTCAAGTTTATTTGCTGACGATCAAATCTCCACGTGCCTATAGCTGATTTACAGATATTCATAGTAGTTTGTTCAACAACTCTTATTATTCAAAGCCTAAAATATTAGCAGTCTTTCGAAGTAAAATGAAGGGACAAATTTGGAGGAACACTATTTTATAGTCATTAAGGAAAAGGAGTGTTAGCTGTTTACACCTGTCTTACTCTTTAAAGTTTCAGCAGATTTCAGTGACCAGTCAGTCCTAATTTGCTAGGGCCTCAACTTTGTGAAACCAAAGGGTTAAACTGCTCCACATCGCACCTCTAAACAGTAGAATACAAATTCATTTCAAATCAATGTAGCATAAAAGCACAAAGATGCACACCCTAGACCATAAAACAGAATTTCAAAAGGCAAAGATGTCAGCAGAATACAGGAGTGTGCAATTTATGAAACAAAGATTTTGAAACAAAAATCACATCCATTTTACAGTCATATGTTAGAGCAACCTAGGGCATAAAAACAAATTTTCAAAACAAAAAAAGTACACCAGTATACTATGGTGCGTACCTCTGGTCCCTGAAACATGATTTGAAGTTAACTAATATGCATATATAGGCATGGCAGACAGAGGACCAAGTTTAATTTGAAAGGGTTGCAAATAGCCTATATAGGCACACACCCCTAAATTGAGAGATGACTTTGCAGAAATAGCATTTTTTTTTGTGGATAAATTATACCTTCATGCTTCATTATTTCTTATGAGACTTTCATCCGCAGGAGAGCAGTGATCAGCATTCATACCTTTTAGCAAATCTGTGGAAGATGAATAAACTTATATCAGATTTGAGTATTTACCTTTAAATGATGTGATGAAAGAATATATTCAATAGTGCTGAACAAATTGTTTTGCTGTAGATGCTTATTCGAATCACATATAATACTAATGGATTGCTGTATTTGTTGTGTTCGAATATCCTCCACCTTGGCTGATTTATACATATGAATGGGTCACGAGTATGATGAGTCACGGCTCATCATAGTCGTGACCCTTCATCGATGCCAAGTTAAACCTGCTGTTTGATGCTATGTATTAACCGATGATTATCGGTAATCCTCAATCATATATTGCATTAGTCGACAGCATAACATGCTGCTCGATAATACATTTTCATATGCAATTATCTGAACGACGCTATTATGTTTCAACACTCCCTCTTAGCTAGGGAAGATAATTAATATTAGACCATACATATAGCATGGTATAATACATCACTTACAAGTGATACTCATTTTTGCATATCACTCAACATGTGATATGAGGAATCACCTTAACTTGTGATACCTGGTTTTACATATCACCTCAGATCGTGATATGAGGAATCACCTTAGATCATGATACCTAATTTTCATATCACCTTAGATCGTGATACAAGGATATAGTAACTAGAGAACATTACATTCCCCTTACATATAACCCTATTATGGTATGTGCACTGACATCGTAAAATGTCTACCATAACGATTCTGCATTACAAGATTGTCACCTTATAATGTTAAATACAAGTGTTATTTACTAAGAAGTCATCACCTCTTAGAAATGTACACAGGATGGATGAGTCCATAAGAAGTTTACACATTAAACATCTTTATTATATTAATACAAATCAAATTTACAATTCAACCACACCAAGATTTTTCCTGAAGTGATCAACTTTCACCTTCGGGAGTGCTTTGGTAAGAATATTTGTAGTTTTATCTCTTGCACTAATATATTCCAACTGAACCACCTTCCTCTCTACCATGTCTCGCACATAGTGATAAGGAATCTCAACATGCTTGGATCTGTCGTGCAATACTGGATTCACCAATAACTTGATACAACTCTAGTTATCACAATGGATAATAGTTGGTTTTAGTGGTTTACCAAATAACCCAACAAGTAGTTTTCTAAGCCATACTGCTTCTCTAGCAGCCATTGAAGCTGCAATGTACTCAGCCTTTGTAGAACTTTGAGCTACTGAAGATTGTTTTCTACTAATCCACGGTATCATAGCCAATCCCAAACTGAAGCAACATCCTAAGGTGCTCTTTCGATCTGTCACACTTCCAGCCCAATCTGAATCAGCGAATCCATGAAGATCCAAGTCAATCTCTTCATATTTGAGTCCATACCTTAGAGTACCCTGAAGATCCTCATTATATGTCTTGTAGCAACAAGATGAATTTCCTTAGGGTCACACATGAACTGACTTAATGCATTTACTGCATAGCAAATAATATCTAGTCTAGTGTTTACCAAGTACATCAAAGACCCAATAATCTGCCTGTATAAAGTAGGGTCTGCTGAAGGAGACTCTGCTGTAGCTTCCTTTAGTTTATGAAAATTAGTTTCCATGGGTGATGACACTGGTCTACAATCTGTCATACCAAATCTCTTTAATATGTCAATGGTATACTTTCCATGATTCAGGATAATGCTATCTGATTTCTGCCACACTTCTAAGCCAAGAAAGTAGTGCAATAGCCCTAAGTCTTTCATGTCAAATTTTGTGGCTAGATCCTTCTTGCATTGATGAATGAGGTGATCCTCTCCAGTAATCAATAGATCATCAACATATAAAATTAATATTAACGTATCACCTTTGCTTTGCTTAAAGTAGATATTTGGGTCAGCATCATTTTTAGAAAATCCTAACTTCATAAGGTAGATGTCAATTCTCTCATACCAAGCTCTGGGAGCCTGTTTAAGTCCATTTAGGGCTTTCTTTAATCTACACACATGAGTTCTTGAGTTATGGATCTCAAAACCTTCAGGTTGTTCCAAGTAGACCTCTTCTTGAATGGTTCCATTTAAGAAAGCAGTCTTTACATCCTTTGGCAACTGCAATGGCTAGGACTGCTCGGACTGAAGTGTATTGAGCAACTAGAGCAAAAGTTTCCTCATAGTCAATCCCTTCCTTTTGTGAGAAGCCTTTGGCTACAAACCTTGCTTTGTACTTCTCTATACTGCCATTTGCAGCATGTTTGATCTTGAACAACCATTTTGAGGTGACCACTGATTTCTCTTTGGGTCTAGGCACAATTTCCCATACATTATTCTTTATAATGGACTGATATTCCTCTGTAATGGCATCTTTCCATACTTGCTGCTGAAGAGCTTCTAGAACACTTGCAAGTTCTGATTTTGAGAGTTCAATCATTAGGGCTACATAACTAGATAATCTTGTAGGTCTTTTACTTTCCCTGAAAGTCCCTGAAGGAGCTCCATAAGACTTTGCTTCTATTATCTTAGTAGCCCAGAGAGGTCTCTTTTTGGGATTTTTCAATGTTGTATGTTGTTCCTCATTTTCTTCTTCCTCAAAATACTCCCTTTGAATCTCAGGAGTAGGTTCCTCTTCTGGAGAAGCATGTATTTCTGGTTCCATGGAATTTCTAGCTCTAGAGAATGCTATATCTTCCTCAAAGATTACATCCCTGCTTAGTTTAATTTGGTCCTGGCTAGGTACATATACTCGGTATGCTTTTGAGGTTTCACTATATCCTACAAAAATACCTTTCCTTCCAGATGGTTCTACCTTTGTTCTCTTCTCTTTGGGTACATGTATGTATACTGGACAACCAAATATCCGTAAGTGACTGATGTCTGGTTTTGACCCTGAGAAGGCTTCTTCAGGAGATTTACTAGCAATGTGAGTGTGGACATCTATTTTGAATGTATACTGCAGTATTTGATGCTTCTGCCCAAAGAGAAGTGTCAAGGTTTTGATCAAGAAGCATTGCCTTGGCAGCTTCAACAATTGTTCTATTTTTCCTTTCAGCAAACCCATTCTGTTGAGGGTTGTAAGAGACAGTGTGCTCCATCTTAATCCCGGCTTCTTTGCAAAATTCCTTAAAAATGTCTGATGTATATTCTTTTCCGTTATTTGTCCTTAGGGTCTTGATTTTCTTCCCAGAAAAGTTTTCAGTAAGTGATTTGAAGTCTTTAAACCTTTTCAAGATCTCCTCAAATTCTTTATGTTTAAGAAAATAGATCCAGGTCTTTCTGGAGAAATCATCAACAAAGATTACATAGTATTTACACCCTCTTATTGAGGGAACAGACATTGGTCCACATAAGTCTGAGTGAACTAATTCTAATACATTATTTGTTTTGCTAGAGCTGTTCTGAAATACCCCTTTAGTGTTTTTACCAAAGGCACACCCTTTGCATGCCTCAGGGTGGTACTGTTTAAGTTTTGGTAATCTGATGACTAAATTTTCCATAGAAGATAGAGCTTTGAAGTTGAAGTGCCCTAGTCTTCTATGCCACATTTCATTTGTGTTAGTGATCTCATTAATTAGAACTTGATTTGGTTCTGTACATAGTTCATATAGACAACCTTGCCTTCTACCTATGGTTTGGGCTTTCTTGATGGTAGAGTTCTTTGGCCAAGCCTTTACTTTACCATCCATAAAGGTTACTCTATATCCATTATCTTCAAGTGTGGATATGGATACCAGGTTCCTCTTGATACCTGGAACAAACAGAACTCCAGTAAGTTGAATGGAAATACCGGTCTTCAGTTTGATAGTGCATGTCCCAACACCTTTTACTGGATAAGCTGAGTCGTCTCCAATAGTTACTTCCTCATCAGATTCTTCTACCATAGAGTCTAGTAGTTCTTTAAATCCTGTAACATGTCTTGAGGAACCACTGTCGATAACTCAAGTGCTTTTATTTAAGACTTGATTTGAAAGTGTGGAGTAGAACACAAACTTCTCAGTTTTAGGTTCTTCCTTAGTCTTCTTTACTTTGGTGAATGAAGCTTGATGCTTTTTGTATGGGCAATTTATTACATAATGTCCATATTTATCACATCTGAAGCACTGCACTTTTGACATATCTCTCTTATTGTTTTCATGATTTGTTTTCCTTTTCTTGAAGTGTCTTTTCCTCTTCTTGTGGGTATCCACATTTAGTACATGAAGATCTTCGTCAATGGTTTTCTTCTTTAGTCCTTTATTGGCTAGTCTTGATTCCTCTTGGAGGCAATCTGCTCTCAGTCGGTCAAATTTTGGAAATTTAGACCTAGCACTTATGCCAGAGACAAATGTCTCCCAAGATTCAGATAGACCATCTAATGCGATCAATGACAATTCCTTACAATCAATTTCATAGCCAAGTGTTGATAATTGATATCTTAGGGCCGAGACTCTCATAAAGTATGAATTGATTGTTTCACCTTTGTTCATACTTATGTGATTTATCTCCCTCTTTAAAGCTAATTTCTTGTTGGCATTACTTATCTCATAAGTTTTCACCAGTGCCTTAAACATCTCATATGCCCTTTCATATTTTGTTAATATTAGAACAATGTGGTCTCTAGCTCCATCGATGATGATCTTCATTGCTTTATCATTTCCTTCACTCCAAGTTGATTTCTCAGGTTCATCCTCCGGTTTTATCTTGTCTTCTCTTATGAAAGATTTGACTTTATTTTCTTTCACTGTCATTATGATTCTGAACTTCCATGATTGAAAGTTGTCCGCTCCCTCAAGCCTATATCCTCGAATCTGATAATGCTTGCCATTGGGAATATAATGTTTTAATTTAAATATTAAATCTGATTCTCTCTAGTTTATTCACCGCCAAGATCCTTCAAAACCAACGCTCTGATACCATGTGGAAGATGAATAAACTTATATCAGATTTGAGCATTTACCTTTAAATGATGTGATGAAAGAATATATTCAATAGTGCTGAACAATTTATTTTGCTGTAGATGCTTATTCGAATTACATATACTACTAATGGATTGCTGTATTTGTTGTGTTCGAATATCCTCCACCTTGGCCGATTTATACATATGAATGGGTCACGAGTAATGAGTCGTGACTTATTGATGAGTCGCGGCTCATCATAGTCATGACCCTTCATCGATGCCAAGTTAAACCTGCCGTTTGATGCTATGTATTAACCGATGATTATCGGTAATCCTCAAACATATATTGCATTAGTCGACAGCATAACATGCTGCTCGATAATACATTTTCATATGCAATTATCTGAATGACGCTATTATGTTTCAACAAAATCCATTATCGATCTTTGTCAGTAGTGACTAAATTCTTATGGATTTTAATCAAATATGAGCTTATATGTAACCACCTAAACTAGTGTACAATTTCAAGACTTAATGTCTCTTCTAATCTGCCTTATTTTTTTGTAATATGCATGTTTGAATCCTAGAACCAAACACTTTGTACGAAATCCATCAAACATCACAAAGTTGTTTAGTTTTACAAATACCTTCCACTAATGCATAAATTCTTTCCGGGATTTTGGTTGAACCTTGATGCATTCATTGATGGGTTAGCCAGAAAGAACCTATGCATTATATTTAATACAACCATGCAGGTGCTGCCACAGAAAGGTACCAAACTTATATCATGTGTGCAAAAACACACTTTGATTTAACAGGACAATGTCACCAAACAGAAAAACACCTCTTTCACCAGATGAAAGGACTGGCACTGATTACTCAACAAAAGCAGAATTTGGCAGTAGAAATTCAGTCTTCATACAGATAAATATAAGAAAACAAAAATGCAATTGGCCATATCAGATAGAGCACAACCGGCAGAAGAGTATAAATTAGCAGTCATCTGATGAAAAAAAACCAACACTATTCCCTTGCAAAAGAAGTCGCCTTGTAGAAAAGTACAATAAATTGCTGGTCAGCAGGAAATGCAGCCCTTTTCCTTTTAGGATGAAAAAAAAATTCTCCAATTTAGGTTCACATCCTGTAAGGTAAATGCAGTTCTCTTTTGGCAAATGCTAACTTTTCAAATGCCACTAATTTTTATCCCAGAAACAGTGCTTTGGAGGATAGCTTTGCATATTTTATATGGATTCAAAAGGTACCGCTTTACACCACACTGCTTTCTGGAGCTAGCTGAAGACAATTTGTGAATAAAATTCTCTCAAATAATGTGAATGCCTAATTTGTTCATAATCTAATCTGGAATTATTCTTTCAGCTTTTCTTTGACCCAGGTCAATCTATACCTGATATGAGTATCAGTCTGTTCGTTGTTCTCTTCATTGCATAAAAAGTCATCAAATCTAACAAATTTAATTTTGGCATCAAAATGCAGTTACCTTGGATCCATAATTTCTTCCTTGGGTGATTTATTAATACCAGCATCTGAACAATAAACTGCACACAAGAACAAAATAAAAACATCAATTAGTCCTGCTCTAATCTAAGTTCTATGTGTCAATGCGTGTGAAAAAAAGTAGCTCTTCTCGCATATTAATACCATACAGGATGCTTCATTGACATTGAAAGCCGGATACAACAGCATACTATTGACTTCCATTATCAAATTTCACATCTTAGTAACACAATGCAAAGATGGCTCATTCATAGCAAAAAATAATCTCACAGTATTATCTTCCATTGCCAAACTGCATACCTAAATTTAAGAAAGATTTCATCCATATTAGCATATTATATGTATCTAAATTTCTGACATATTTCATCTATAATAGCATATTATATCTTGTAAAGAAGTGAAAAAACAATATATTGCAGAGCTATAGATAAAGCCAGTTGAACTAAAGTGATGATTAACTTGGCACGAACAAGAAAAACAAAAAATATAGCTTCCTAGTGGAAAAATATGTAACGCTGTCTACCATAGGTGGCATTTAAGTTTTATCACAAAGGCTTAGAAAAGCGTGAAAATTCAAGCTCTCTGGATAATTATACCCTTGAATTCAACTACAAAAATCCACACTTACCAATTTCTTGTAAGTGCACATATACCTACGAGTAGTGCTTTTGCAAAGTTATAAGGTTCCTTTAAGTGCCCTAGGGCTTGTCTATCCACTTTGTCTTCAGCCCTAAACCCTTGTATGGCTCTCTTTCTTTTATGTTCTAATCATATGTTGACTTGCTCGAAGGGTCACCCCAAACTTAAATTATGTTGTGAAGGCCTTTTGATCATGCATTAACCGGCCCCTTCTCCCTGAAGATTCTAATGTTCCCAATTGACGCATGTGCATTTTATGACTTAAATCTTTTTTTGTCGGACTAGGGAATTGTAGTACCCATCCTTACTTATGTTGCGCCTTTTGATTGCATCGCTCCTAAATCTTTTATCACGCATTTTTTCCTAAGGAGAATCTCCATCCTGTGAAACCACGATATAGTCTATTGACCACCAAGTCATTCACCATGTCAACTTACATCGCCTCGCTGTCTTTATATGGCATTTAGTTTACTTATCGTAAACTCTCAAAGCAATCCTCTTTTGAAGTCGCGAATACTAGAAAGGTCAACCTATGTCATCCATGTTTGCCACATCCGCTAATCAAAGCTGGTACTTTTATCATAGAAGTACTCATTTCTTCTATCTAAATGCTACAAAAGCCTAATATGCTGACATGGCACTCCTTTCACTAACATTCTTTTGCCACAGCAAATGCTTCTATCACAGGTTCCTCTAGTGAATCCATTCATGGAATTGTGAAAGGCCGACATTATGTCTTGATCTTGTTAACTTCAAACTATTGGTTGTTCATCGGTATCGTAAATATATATGCTATCACGACTTGAGGTTTTGTAGTGCCTCCCGTGGTTGCATTTAGTTCCATGTCATTTTGATCCGAGATATACTCCGGTTATGTTATTGAGATTATTTGCATGATGAGATGCATTCGATGACAGTACATTATTTTGGTTGCCAGTATCTTAGCTGTGATAGATGGTTAGATTATGTTGTTGTCTACAATTTTGATCATATCTACATGATGATGCTATTGATGTGACATGATGCTTTATGATGATGATATATGGTGTATTTTGCATTCGAGACTATTGATTATGTTAGCAGGATGATTTTATTGGATTCCCTATTATGTTGTGCCTTATATGTTGATGGATATTTCAGTTATTGGTTTTCACTAATTTATGCTCATATTGTCGTAAATGATTATTTTAATGTTGTATATTTAAATGACTATTTAATGCATTATATTTAAATGCAATGTTTAATTTAAATGATATGATGTTCACTGCTATGCTGATGTAATTGATTATGATTTATACTTGATGTAATTGTACGAAGTCCGACGAAGTCGTAGTTACTCCTTCGTGAGGTCTACACGATGTCTCGTTCTTCTTCGTTATTTGATATTATGTATGTTCATGTGCTTCGGCTATTTATACTGTGAGTAGCTACACTTGATGTTTGCATGTTTCAGTGAACAAGTACCAAGCACATTCTACCTGAGTTGCGGGACTTGAGTGTCTATATCCGCGGTAGTGGCACAGGAGATAGTATCACCGGCCTTTCATGTTGAGCCAATATCATCCCTGTATGGACGGTGTATCCGTAATTGATTTATTATTCCCTCTAGTACGTGTTGGTGAAACCGAACTTCATATGCATATTGTGTTAGACCCGTGAGAGTGTCTATGCATTTAGAGCTTCATAGTTGTCGCAGAAGAGGTTTAATTAAAATGCTGATTTTTTGTGTTTGGAGAATTCAATATTTTAATTACCAGCTAATTTGTCATAGTTGGATTCCAATTATCTGGAATTGAATTATTTGATTTTTGGGGTAAAGTCAATAGTTCTCACTTAAATAATTAAGTGACTTATTTTTAAAAGTCATTTTTGAAAATACCTTTATGTTGAAAAAGTGAGTTCTTTTCACTCACTTCTCACTTTGGTTTTTGGTAAGAATTTGGATTTTGCTCCAATTTGCATTGGAGAAATCACATTTGTGCTTGTTGGGTTTGATCTGTGCATCGAATCTTCGTGGGTAGTAGCTCGTTGGATTCATGTCGCGATTGCCCAACTTCCTATGGAGCCATTTGTGTTTCCGCGATGAATTCAATTTCTTCTTCCATTTTTGGGTTTTCTCCATTTGGTGTGAGGTAGGGCATCTCACCATTCTTAAATTACTTCGTTTAAATGCATGAAATCAATTGCATTAGTTGAGTGGGCTGAGAATTAGTATTCCCCCATGTTCTTGCTTGATTTCCTTACCCGGTTAGGTTGCTATGAGTTTATGTGTTTTCATGTTGAGAAAATGGGGTTTTTGAGTTGTTATGTTGTTCAAATTTTCGTGTGCCCAAAAATGAGATTTTATTGTAGAAATGTGATGTTGGGTGCCTAAGGGCAAATGGGTTGTAATTTCGTGAGTTTTTATGATGTTTGATTTTTGGTCATTTTTTAGTTGCCTTGTTTTGTGTGCCGCCCCGAACTTCTATGCCGCCATGTTTGGCGTGATTGACCTTTGAAGGTTGTAGTACTCCAACTTTGTGATAGGATTGTGGAAATGAATTGGCTTGAGGACATTCTGGATAATTGATATCGTCATCCGAATCCACCAATTTTATGTTAAAATGTCGTTTCCCACACTTTGCTGGATTTTGCCAGAATTTGAGTATTTTGGTTGCTTTTGAGCATTGTGAGTCTCCCTCGTGTTCCAACAAGATGTGTGATGGGTTCCATGGGAATCCATGCCCTTGGCAAAGTGGCCGATTGAGCGATTTGTCTTTTGGCTTCATTGTTGTGTTTACTCGGATTGCATGCCTTGAGTCTTTTGGAGTGGAATTGTCCTCTAGTGTTGCCTTCTTGATTTTTGATGCTTTTGTCATCCCGTCCTTGATGTAGACCAAGTAGATGGTGTGTTTTATCTTGGTGTCCTCGGTGTAGGTCGAGTGGACTATTTTGGTTATTCCGTCCTTGGTGTAGACCAAGAGGAGGAAGTGTATTTCTTGTGTCCTTGGTGTAGACCAAGTGGACCAAGCCTTGTTATTTCATGTCCTCGATGTAGACCGAGTGGACAAGCTTATGGTTTTAGTCTCCATCTTTGGATGTCGAGTCATAGGACTACATACGTTGAGTAGGCATGGAGAGTAGCTCCTTACGTGGACCTCGGCCTAGAAGAGGCTGCATAGGCTGCGTCAAGGAGTTTTCTAAAAAAAGTGATAACATAATAAAATATATTGGTTATAAACATTAAACAAGATTATTGGTATTGTGGAACTAATTGAATCCCGAGATGTCATGCGTGACCCGAGCGTGAGCGTAGATGGTAGTGTGGATATCATTGAATCCCCAGACTTCATTAGTGATTTGAGCGTGAGCATAGATGGGGGCCATTGAATCCTCGGACGTCATGAGTGGTCTGTGTGTGAGGTAGATGATTGCGCCCCTGATTTCAGTATTGGTCCATGAGGGTGGATATACTCCCTATGGTTGGTGCTCTCGTGTCTAGGTCTAGTAGCAATGGGTAGTACCTTGATGTATTGTGGTTTGTGGAATCGTGATTGTGCTTGGGATGTTGGTCCTCATGCTGAGTGTTCTCCATGTAGCTTTGTATTTACTATTTGCATCTATGTGTATTGCATTGGATCACTACATCATTTTAAGAGATTATGCATTTGCTTGGCGTGTGTGTTGGTCACTCCTTGTTTGCGAGTATGCCTTGTGTTTGTGGTTGGGTTACTATCTCTGTGAGCACAGTAAGGTGTTCCTGAGGATTCCACATGGTAGGGTGGCGTTATTACTTTACCACTGTTGGGGACCAATGTACATATGGTAGACTCTTCCAGAGACAAAGCTTATGAGCATTGAGGGCTCAATGCATTTCCTTCATTTGTACTTTGATATATGTACATGTATATGCACTGATGTTATGATCTTTAGCTGAGTTTCCTTTATGCTATTGATGTTGTTAATTATTGATGCAATCGAGTGATTATGGCCTCAATCTATGCTATCCGGTACACCCCAGTGTGGAGCTAGATGTTTTCCAGTCGTATGTTGGTGTCGGCTTAGATTTTGGCTTTTGTTCCTTTGTGTTTCGGCCAAATTCATGAATCAACATTTCTACCTGATTCAGCGTCTGCATGGATCAACGTTTCCGCGGCCTGAATAGGCGTATACGACTCACTGGACTGAGACTTTTTCTATCTCAGAACTTTACCAGTCAGAATCAGCTTTTGTGCATCAACTAGTCTTTCTGCCTACTTCCACATCTGCGCCCAGTTTGGTTTCCCAATCAGTTTCAGAAGCCAAGTGAATTGTTTATGCTTTTGGAATTGCTTTCTTATGGTTCTTGGATGCCTTTCAGGTATTATGAGTCCAATTTCAGCCTCAAGGTGGTACATAATGTGTAACATTTAAGTATAAGTTACATATTCTTCCTTTCTTATACTTTAAATATAACATTTAAGTATAAGAAAGGAATTTTTCCTTTCTTATACTTTAAGTTACACTTTATGTAATACTTTTAGGATGTTTGAGAGTGGTTTCAGATTCATAGGAGTTATCATTAAGATTCTAGATTTTGGGGTATTCTTATGTGGCGACTTGACTGTGTCTTTCCATTCTTGTTGAGTATTTGGTGGTCTTGGAACCTTTGGAAGAGCTTGTGAAGTCTTCCACATGTGCACAATCGTGTGATGATTGTGGTGTATCATCTTGCATATGTTTATGGTTATGTGATGCACATAGTTACATGATGTTTATTCCATGTTTCAAAGAAAAAAATGTTAAGTGCATATTTAACCCCTTTGTTCCAAGGGTTCCTTTGCAGGGCATTACATGTTTCCTTTTCTTTTAGAGTCTGCTATACTGCGATATGCTTACATAGTAGTGCCATGTAATCTTGGGGCCCACTCCTTGTGCCCAGCGGAGATTCTTATGCTTCTATGCACTACATTTTCCACAAGGCAGCATATTGTCTATCCTTAGTGCATCACGAGAAGAATCGGAAAGAGGATTCACTACTTGAGAATGCACGAGATTCTAACACGTTTCACAGACCGAGCTAACTCATTCAAAAAGGCATGTCTTGTTGCCGATAAATGCAAAATTCTAAAAGGGACGAGAGTGTCATGGGAGACATCAGATTATAAAGATCAACAATCGGCATTTAAATTTGAAGAATGGCTATCTACAGCCATTTGCTTCACGCATATGGCATTAATAGCAATCATAACTGCTGCTTATCTCATTTTGCCAACCCTTTTTCATTCAATCACAATCTTTCTCATCTCCCGAGCTCTGAATAAGCCACCTATGTCGTGTGTTTGGAAAACTCAAGTTGCTGAGGGATTTTCTAGTGCCATCAAGGCTTTTTGAGAACGATAAACTAATAAGTCCAATTTTCCTATTTCTGCATTGTTTTTCTTTCGAAAAAAGCATATTATCATATTTGTGTTTTTCTTTGGACAAACAACTAAGCAGATTCACAGACTTTGATGTTAAGCCATTTAATTATGACATCTTTAAAGATTACTTAATCAAAAAATTATTTTCCCTGTGTCAAACATTAGGTGAAGGTTCACTAGTTCACATGCCCATTCATCTCATGGTCCTTACCTACAGACATCCAACACTAGGGCTTGTTGTGATCTTTTCACACCATAGCCCCATTGCAAATGGGGACCCCCTCTTTTCACTTGTAGTTGTAGGGTTTTGGTAGCAAAAGTGTCGTCTCAGAGCTTAAAAGGATTGAGGAGTGGTCAAATAGTCATGTCATTAAGGTTGCAAGTGCAGATAGGAGTGTCAAGGGTAAGGCTCACTAGGGTCAAGTTGCAAGGATTGGAGATAAAATTTCTAATTGTTGGGATATTCTAGCTAGTCAAATAGTCTGAAAGATGCTAAATGACATTTCATTTATTGATTCGGGCTAAAATGGCAAAAGCATGCAGAATTTTCAAAATCCCTATGGAAATTGATTTTCCACTTTTAAAATGTGCAAAATCCTTATGAAAATCAATTTTCCCTTTAGAAATTGCACTTTGTCCCTATGAAAATAGAATTTCCACTCTAAAATTGCACTATCCCTGTGAAAATCGAATTTACACCCCAAAAATGGCCTAAATCCCTATGGAGGGTAAGCTTCCACTACACAAAAGCGGAAAGTCCCTATGAAAGGTGAATTTCCACTTGAGAAAATGCAAAAGTCCTTGAGAGGGTCAATTTTCCACTCATGGGGAACATTAAAAAGTGAAAAAACTAAGTGTCAAGCACATTACTCCTTGACGGAGTCGAATTTCCCCTCCTGGACATGAAGAACAAAGATAGCAAAGAGTCCCTGAGTAAGTCAATTTTCCACTAGACCCATACTTAGAATATTTTTAAACATGAAGTGGTGAAAGTCCTTGTGATTAATGAATCTCCACTTGTTCTTGTGCATATAGAATTTCCCCAGTCCTTGAGAGGGTCGTTTTTCCACTTTAGGGCCTTTTGTGAATGAATAGAAATATGGTGTCTTGGATTGGATTTGTCCCTACATGAATTGATTTTCCCCTTTGTGGACAAGGAGATAAGAAAAATGAGAGTCCTTGAGGCATTCATATTTCCCCTTTTAGGGAGAATTAAGGAAATGAAGGAAATTTGGGGGGATTTTAAATGTTCATGTGCAAATCGATTTTCCCCTTTGGAGGGATAATGAGAGTTAATGAAGATGAGAAACATGAAATGGAAGTAGTCCCTACACCAATCGATTTTCCCTTAGAAGCTATGGTTGAAAAAATGAGATGAAATTTGTTAAAATGCAAGGGAAATGAATTAAATTCAATGTGCACAATTCCCAAGAAGCAAAATAATTATCCCACATTGGCTGTGCGGGGGGAATCCAAACCAAAACACATTTAAAAAACCACCTAAGGCAGCGAATAAAATATAATACAGGAGTTGACTAAGCTTGGAGTCCAAGCAAAATGATAGGAGGCTGCCAAGAAGAGTAAAGTCTGAGAAAACATAACTGCATTCACCATTGGAATCGGTCAGCATTAAGATGGAGATTTGAAAATACCAAATAATGCCATTCAAATCGCTATCTGTGGGAGAAGAAGTTCGAATGTCACCAAGGTGAGCATAGGTGGCTGAGAAGGAAGACTTCACATCTAAAAATCTGAAACACATAAGAGCTGCAATTTCACAAAGAAAAACTGAAATTACAAGAAGCAAGTAACGGGGGTGTTTGGAGTTCAAATTTGAGTTCTACAAAATCAAGGATCAAATCTAAATGATTACAGAGAGCTATAAGTGGTGATTTTCAGATTTTAAGTCTGAATATTTCCAGGAGTTCGATTTTTTTAGAAAATCATTGTTAAATTCCAAGTCACTAATTCCCATCAACGCTCATTGCAGGCAAGTTAGGAAGGTAAAATCTGAAACCAAGAATTGAATTGGAATGACCAAAGGGCTGGAATATATTGGTAAAGTCTGAAACTTCTCCAAGAGGGACGATTTTCCATAGAAAATCAAAAGAAATTCTAGAGTCCCTCATTCATGGCAGAGGTTGTCGCCAAGATTGTAAGGGTCGTTTCTCAAGGTTTTGAGGAAAAATCATCAAGAAAAGGTATGTTGCAGACCATGTCCTCAGAAAACCAGATTTATCGCTTATGGCAAAAGGTGGTGTTTTCACATTTTAACCTTTCAATACCTTCATACTCTTGCCAAAGACATATGGTTAATGATAGAACTGCATTTGTTATGAAATATAAGTAGATTTCAAGGTTTTTTTAGATAAATTGCAAGGCTGTCCTCAGAAATCAGAACTAATGCTTTAATGGTAAAATTTGATGTTTGCATTTTTGGACTCTAAAATTTGATGTTTTTTTAGATAAATTGCAAGGCTGTCCGTGCTTGGGCTTGCACTGACGGGTAAATACTGAACCAACCTTGCTTCAATGGGAGCAATAAAAAACATTTTTTTAAACTATTTTATTAAAAAAAACTATGCCCTCTACCCATTATAGAATATTTTGAAGAATTTCAACAAATTTTTGGTCATGTTTTGAAAGTTACCGAATTTTGAACTTCATGGCTGAAATTCAGCGAACCCTGTGACTTAGATTCTTGGTGTGAGGTGTGTTAGTTGACCCACTCGCCTGTGCAGTGTATGGCGGCAATGGAAGAATTTGCAGTGGCATGTGATGAGTGTAATGACTCTCATTATGAGGAGGGTCATGATATCAATATGTTATCAACCAGACTTTGTATTGCAGAGAGAGAATATTCCTCTTCAGAGGAGGATTGTGCAGAAACAGATGTGAATGATCAAATACAGCATAATATAGCTATCAACAGCAGGTTTTATCTCACGATGACAAGGAAACACACCGTCTCAGTAAATAATTTTGACTCATTTGGAAGAGATGTAAATTTAAGGAGACCATCTGACGAAGAGATCATATCACTGACTGTTGTTGTTGTTGCTCAAGTTAAAAGTGGTTAGAGACTGAGAAACAGAACATTGAACCCTGAGCAAGGTAGACTTGGAAGCTTGTTCATTATGGAGACACAAAATCCTGCTAAAAGCCCTAATGATGTGAAAAGGGTAGAGGAGAAAAATAAAACAGCTAAAAGTCCCAAGCCACGACCTGAGAATACAGAGGCAAAGCAAAACTTCGTCCCGGTTGTGAAAGAAACCCCTGCAGATAATCCCACCAAAACCACTTACAGCAATGAGAAAGGAAAAATTACTCAATCAAGTATTGATAAAGCCCGTGCTACACCTTTTCCAAGTTATACCCCATTTGACATGGCTCAAACTGTGTCTCAGATCAAGGTCTCAGTAACTTTACTTAAGATGACAAGACTTGAGGAGCATACGAAGAATGCATTGTCTCTAATTAAAAGTACCTCAAGAACATCAAATGTGACTAAGAAGATTCAAACTGCATCAGAAAAGGTGAAGGAGTGAGTCACTGAGCTAGACGGAGTGAGGACGAAGTGAATACAGAAGCTCCTGAAGTTTATGTGGGAACAACTTTGACAAAAATGCCCTTCACAAGTGGATCCATTTTATGTCACTCTGTTAAGTCAATAACAAACTTGTCAAAGATTGTATGACAGTATGACTGACTCAGGAGCTTCAACAAATGTAATGCCGTTGGAGATTATGATAAAACTTGGCTTACAAGTAATTACCTATGTTATAAGGGGACATGTCCCCTATTTTTGGCCCTCTACAAAATGTCCCGGAAACACGTCCCCTACTGTCCCCCATCCCCCGTCCCTGAAATACCGGGGAACATTTTTAAAACCAACACAAGTCAATGTTTTTCATAGGACAGAAAAGTAGAAACAAATCCAAGTGGGCTTTGACATTAACTAATGGTTCTAAGCTGGACTAAGTTGAAACTATGTTTCATGCATGCATCAAAGTATTCAAGTTGTAGACTTATTTTGTCTCAGACAAGACATTTTCTAATTTCTATTAGAATAATATCTTATAATGTTTTTATTATTCCTTATTTAATGGTCAATATTGTAGATTATGTAATTATTAGATACTTACTAATTCTACGATTGTTTCAAAAAAAAAGAAATTGTCATTGTACAACTATAAATGAACACTTGTTCACTCCATTAATTCATTCAGTATTTTACCAATTACTTTCATAATATGGTATCAGAACTAAAATTCAAATTTGTTTTTCTCAAGACATTTTGGATGAAATTTTTACAAGATTTTTGGAAAAACATTTTGTTTTTTCTTTTCTGGGCAGAAATTTTTTTCCCTAGCTTCTGACAGTGGTGTTTTTCTTTTTCAAAAACTCGACTAGGGTTTTTTTGTAATTTTTGCCCTGCTCAGCATCACAAGTTCCAGTCCATCATTTTTCTAGGGCATTTTTTTGCAGCTACGGGATTCCATTAACAAGATGTTTTTTCCCTTGTTTTCCCTACAAACAATGCCATTCTTGGCGCCTTCTGCAAAAAGATGGATTTTTTTCCGCGATTTCTGCGTCCGCGGCTCAGTCTTTTTTTGCTTTTTTGTAAAAATGTGATGCCTCTTCTCACTTGCAACTAGTATTTTCACCTGTGACGGCACTCGTCTTCTGCTCAACTCACATTTTCAGAACGCATCTTTCTTCAAAAATATGTGGCGAGATTTCGAGTTTTCTCCAGTTTTTCAGTGTTTGCAGACCATTTTATCCTCAATCAACTAGGGTTTTTCCAAAATCCTCTGATTTTTTTGTCGGATTTGAATTTTGTTTATAGATTCGTTTTGGGCTTTTTGCAAAGAATTTTGGGTCTGTGAAAAATTTGTACCTCAAGATTCATGCTAGTCATACTTCATTTTCTTGAAGTTTGAACTTGAATCTTCCTTTGTTCATGCATTGGGATCCATACCTCGAGTTTTGCACTCTATTTGTCGCCTTTTCAAAATTCTCATTTTTTTGTGTCTTGGAAAATGTGACTATGGCATCTTTAACCAACATAATGTTGGAAGGCAATCAGTGATTCAACGGCAAAAATTACAACACATGGAAGTCGAGGATGATGACTATCTTCGAGTACTGTCGCCTTAATGAGCAAGTTTTGGGCAAAGTGTCTCGTCCTACTGGCCCTGGACAAGATCAAGATAAGTTTGACAAGCGCAATCGAGAAGTGGTCATGCTTCTCAAGCTTTTTGTTACTGATGATCAGTTGCCACAAGTGTTATCTGGCAAGAAAGCTACAGAGATCTGGACTCTATTGAAGGATCTCATGAGACATCAGATAAGAGCCATGTGTTCTTCCTGAAGAACCATCTATTTTCAATCATGATGGATGAGCATATGTTCTTAGAGGAGCATCTGACAAATATTACGGACATCAGAGATCAGCTTGAGGCCATTAGTTGAAAAATGGAGGAAAAGGATATGGTAGTCATCACTCTGAAAAGTCTACCTAAATCCTATGAGCACTTCATAGAAATGTTCAACATTACTGCAATTAATGTTGACTTAAAGTTTTTTGATTTATGCACCAAACTTCTACAGCGGGATCATTGGAAACAACAGTTTGGTAGCAGTGCAACTTCATCCTCCTCAAAACAAGCCTTTGCGGCCAAATCCTTTCACAAGGATAAAACCAAAGCTCAATCCTCTCAGCAGAAAGGCTCCGATCAACCTCAGGATAGCTCAAAGAAAAAGAAAGTTCATTGTAACTACTGCTGCAAATTTGGTCACTTGATACAGGATTGTCGAAGTCGGATTGCTTTTGAACAACGAAAGCAGGGAGGATCTCAGCCTAAGGCCAATGTTGCAGAGCAAAAAGAATCTGCATTTTATGCTTTCATGGCAAAGCGACCTGCAGATCATGTGAAATCTCCTGCTTGGTACATAGACTATGATGCTTCTCGACACTTCACTCATCAGTGTGATTGGTTCACAGACTTCTCACCTTTCAACGATTCAGTCATTTTTGGTGGAGGAGAAGAGTATACAGTTGTCGGCAAGGGCAGCATTCAGATACAGTCTGGTGGGAGCAATCTTGTATTCCTCAATGTATACTACGTTCCTGGTATGGAACTGAATCTTCTCTCTGTGAGCCAGATTATGCGGCATTCTCCTCAACTTGATGTGGTTCACTTCACACAAGTGTTTGATTGTTGATTGTGCGACTCGCACTATTGTGGTTGTTGGCATCGAGGATCATGGTCTGTACAAACTTGTGGATTCGGGTGATTCTCTTGAGCATGCTTTTGTAGCTAGATCATCTTCCATTAGCAGTCTCTGGCGTTAGCAATATGGTCACTTGAACATTCACTATCTTGCTCAACTTGTTCGGGAGAATCTTGTTCTTGTCTTACCTGAGATTCAGACTCAAAATCACCAAGTTTGTGGAGCTTGTTAGAATGGGAAACGACACAGGACACCCTTCAAGGATGGTTACTCATGGCAAGCCTCAAAGGTATTGCAGTTGGTTCACGTTGATGTATGTGATCCAATGAATACTTCTCTTGTTATTAGTGCCAAGTATTTCTTGCTTTTTGTTGATGATTTCAGTCATAAAATGTGGTTGTACTTTCTTCGACAGAAATCAGTTGTGTTTACTGTATTTCAAAAATTTAAGGCCTTAGTAGAAAAAGAGTTTGGCTGTCCTATTGTCACTCTTAGGTCAGATAATGGGAGGGAATTTTGTTCTACTGCTTTCTCCACAATTTGTGATATTCACAGCATCAAATGCCAGTTAACCACACCATACACTCCACAATAGAATGGCGGTGTTAAATGTTGAAACCGCACTATCACTAAATGGCTAGGTCAATGGTGGAACACAGGAATGTTCCTAAGAAGTTTTGGGTTGAAGCAGATTCACTGCAGTCTATCTCCTTAATCAGTCTCCCACACAGGTTGTTAAGGGAAAGACCCTTGAGGAAGCCTAGACTGGTCGCAAGCCTAGGATCAGTCATTTGAAAGTCTTTGGCTCTTTAGCACATGTAGGGATTCCAAATGCCCAGCACTCCAAATTGGATTCCAAGAGTCAGCAACTTATGTTCACAGGGTATAGTGGCAACCACAAGGCTTACCGGTAGATTGATATCCATTGATTGTCTTATCTTCAGTCGTGATGTTGTCTTTGATGAAGAACAAGGACCTTTTCAGTTTTCCTCGTCTATGTAGCATTCTGAGGATCGGCCTTTGAAGGTTGTTGATTTGGGTGTTCGTCTTCCATTTTGTTCACCTGATGGGAGGGATGATGCAGATTTTGAATTTGATGATGCACTATCTAAATTTCCTCTCGATGATGCTCCTCATGTTGTACATGTTCCAAATCCTATTCTAGTTATTCCTCCTACATCTAATGTAGGTTCTTCTACTCTTCGACCTAAATGGTGGGCTAAGACTATCAGTAATCTTTGTCCCGATGAGCTCATCGAGAGTAGATCTTCCAGAAAGAAGAGCAACCAACATGATACAATCAACTTTGCTCTCATGGCCAACATTCATAGTATTTTTGAGAATCAAACATATTCTGAGGCTAAAGAGATTCCTAAGTGGGAAACCACTATGGAAGCTAAACACTGTAGTCTTCTAAAGAATAACACTTGGGTCCTTTTTAATCTTCCTCCAAGGAAGAAGCCCGTTAGCTGCAAATGGGTCTATAATGTTAAGTACAAAGCTCATCTAGTTGCTAGGGGGTTCTCACAAAAAGCAGGCATTGACTATGAGAAGACTTTTGCTCCTACAGCCAAAATGAGTACCATACAACTCGTCCTTGCCTTAACAGCTCAATTTGGATGGAAAGTCCATCAGATGGATGCTAAGAGTGCCTTCCTTAACAGTGAGATGTAGGAAGAAGTCTACATGACGCAGCCTCTTGGTTTCAAGGTTGCCGGTAAAGAACATCAAGTGTGCAGACTGGAAAAGATCCAAGAATTGATTGGATTGAAAGATCCAAGAAATCGATTGGATTGAAAGATCCAAGAAATCTAAGATGATGATGATTTGCTTAAATTTCTCTATTGCATAGATGAGTACCACAACTAGGATATTCAGTTCCAAGCTTTCATATAGGTTGTGGATGGGAAGGAAACAATCTATGGGAATGAGGTAATTCAGCTTAAAACAAACAAAATCCCAAAGAGATTGGTAGCTTTTGAAAGAGCTTTTGACAATACTAACAGACAAGCAGGTAAGTCGATGCCAGTTCATCAACAAGACTTAGAAGAGGTGAACTTGGGCATTGAGGCCTCTCCTAAGAAGGTATAATTGAACAGAAAATCAGCCCAAAAATTAGGACTATGCATGTTGCCTTGCTCAGAAGGTACAAGCATGTTTTTGCATGGTCCTATGATGATATGAAAGCATATAGAGAGGATCTCTTCCAGCATAAGAGACCTCTAAAAGTTATAGCAAAGCCCTTCAGGCAACAGAAAAGGTCAATTAACCCTACATTGGCACCTAAGATACAACAGGAATTGATGAAACTAAGACATCGAGGAATTATAAGGCCTATAAGACATTCCACTTGGTTCTCTAACTTGGTGCGAATGAGAAAGAATAATGTGTTGATTTCAAAAACCTTAATGTGTCTTCATTAAAAGATAACTACCCATTACCCATATGGAAGCAATGTTAATAAAGATAATTGGGTGTGAGTTATTGTCCGTGATGGATGGCTTCTCTAGCTACATTCAGGTAAAGGTGAAGAATCAAAGCAATAGAAACCCTAGGGAACATATGCATATGTCAGGATGCCATTTGGATTGATAAATGTTGGGCCAACATTCCAAAGGGTTATGGATGTTGCATTCTCTGCTCTGAGTGACATTATAATGGTTGTGTATCAAGATGACTAAACTGCCTTTTCCAAAGGGGTTGAGGACCATTGTTTGTATTCGGAGAAGATATTTACAAGAGCCCTTGAATATGGGATCTCCCTAAACCCAAAAAAACATCTTTGCGATGACAAAAGGAAAGCTATTTGGCCATACTGTTTCAAAAAATGGGATAAGAATTGACCCAAACATGTAAGCAGCCATTGGCAAGATCCCAATACCTAAGACAATTAAAGGAATTCAATCTTTCTTCGCCAAAATCTACTTTGTGAGGAGAATTTTGTGCCTAATTTTGCAGAAACAACCAAGCCAATCTCCAAGATGTCGAAGAAAAGAGAGAAGATTTCTTGGGAAGGTGAAATTGTCCAAGCTTCCAAGAACATAAAAGAAGTTGTCAAACAAGAACTAGTATTGAAGTCCCCTCCCCTGATTTTCAACAATGGGGCATTGATTTCACTAAGGAGATCAATAAGAAGTCCAGTAGTGGGGTTAGATGAATTTTGTTGGAGACAAATTACTTTATGAAACAAACATAAGCTACACCTACAAGGAAGGCCACCAAGAAAGTTGTGATGGAATTTTCTCAAGAAAAATTATAGTCAGATTCGGAAACATGTAAAATTGATCACAGAAAATGTTATGTTTCACATCTGAACATTTCTTAACCTTCTATGACAATTATGGTATTGACTTATCCTATTCATCACCAGATCACCCACAAATGGACGGGCAGAATCAAGAAACAAGAGCCTTAAAAAGATAATTAAAAAGATAATTAAAAGGATGATTGAAAACAATAAAAGGTCTTGGGATTCAAAACTTAAGCTTGCATTATGGCCAGTCAGATTTACAATTAAAAAGGCTACAAGAAAATCCCCATTAGAATTGGTCTATGGTGCAAATGAAAGAATGTCGGTGAACAATTTGTTGCCAATGTATAAGTTCATCTAGAAAAATGATGATGACATCTCTAATTCAATGATAAGCAGAATCAGTCGACTTACAAAGTTAGATGAAGTCAAGAGGCTAACTCAAAAGACAACACTTCAAAAAGAAAAAGCAAATTAAGTACTTATTTGATAAGAAGGCATTAGATAGAAAGTTTCAAATTAACGACTTGGTCTTGTTATGTAATACAAGAATGCAAGATAAGGACAAGCATGGAAAATTTGATGCAATGTGGACTGGTCTATACATTGTTATCAATAATCATGGTCAAGATTCATATTTCTTGCAGCATCTGAACGGGGAGGTTCAAAAATTGTCAGTGCATGGACATTTCTTGAAACCCTACTTTTCTTGAAAGTAGGTATTCTCCATACACAACGTATTTTAGTGTACATTCATGTATAGTCTTCTTTTGGTCAATCTGTGTTCTAGTCTGGTATGCCCCATAGTCTTATCATTTATGGATCCTCACCACATCCTGTTGGGATGTGTGTCCCCAACTAGAGCCACTGGTAATACTTTTGCAAAGATTTAGGGTTGCTTTAAGTGTCCTAGGGTTTTTTTGTCCTCTTTGTCTTGAACCCTAAGCCCTTGTATGGCTTTGTTGCTCGACCAATCAAACCCGACTTATGTTATGTCGTGAAGGCCTTTTGATTGTGCATTAACTAGCCCCTTCTCCTTGAATATCCTAATGTTCCTAGTTGACACGTGCATTTCATATGACTTAAATCTTGTGTCGCCAGGTTAGGGAATTGATTTCTCCACTCTTGTTTATGTGGTGACTTCCGCTTACATCGCTCTTAAATATTCTATTGCGTATTCTTTCCTAAAGAGAGTTTTAATCCTCGAAAAAACGCAATATAGTCTATTGTCTGCCAAGTCATTTGCCATGCCAGCTTCCATCGCCTCATTGTCTTTAAAGAGTGTTTGGTTTGCTTATCACAAACGCTCAAAGCAATCATCTTTTGAAGTTACAAATGTGCTAAAGGTCGACCTATCTCATCCATGCTAGCCACTTTTTCTTATAGCAGCTAAGTCCCTTTATCGCAAAAGTAATCATTTGTTCTATCCCAAAGTTGCAAAAGCTCGATATGCTAATGTGGCACTCCTTTCACTAACACTCTTTTTTCACAGTTAATGCTTCGATCGTAGGTTCCTTCAATGGGCTTGTTTGTGTAGTTATGAAAAGCCAATATAATGTCTTGATCTTATTGGCCTCCAATTACTTTGTTCATTGATATTAGAGATAGATATGCTATCATGGCTCAAGGATTTCTTTCCTCTAGAGCCAACGATACTATAATATGCTTACAAAGTAGTGCCATGTAATCTTGGGTTGGTGAATTCACTATTGGTTCCCCTTGTGGCTTACATTGGTTTTGGCTGAGTGCGTCACCACCAACCATGTTGGTAATTGCCACTCACAATTGTGGCATATTTTGAAGGTTTGCCACCTTGATGGGTAAGGTTGTTTGTAGCAAAGTAACAAGAATCGAATCGGAATTGGCAAGGCCGAATCGAATCGCGAATCTCCCATGAATCGGAATTGAAACGGCCATGAATCGGCAAATTTAAAAAACCCTTAAAATTTAGAGATTTTAACAATTTAAAACTTATTTCATGCACCCTTTATTGAATATAACTTAAACACACTATGACATCATCAAATAGAAGCTAACATACATAAACAAGGAACATAAATGATAAATCCATCACATACGTTACATATTTATGCAGCCTAAAAGCATTAGTTAAGATTAGAATGTCACATTGTATCATAAAAATATTTAAAGAACAAAAACACTTGTAATCATAGCATCATGAATCATGATCATACCATCATATACTTCAAGTGCAAGTTCAACATCGAAGATTAAATAATCAAAACATTAAAATTAAATCATAACATCAATTCAAGTATCATTGTTTGAAGTTCAACTAATGGATTAATAATTTATTGATATTCTTCTTCTTCATCATCATCATCTTCTATATGGAGCCTAATA
>MU225892.1:596529-633109 GCA_018584345.1 Thuja plicata
GTTATTTTTCAGCTCCATAAGACATCAAATCATAAATGTATGTAAGATGAAGATCCATGAAACATATGTCTATCAGTATTGGATAGTTGCATCCATTGGTCGTTAAGAGACATCTTTCCAAATCGCATCTCGTCATGAACATTTATTTTCATACATATCTTATCTTCTATATTAGTTTCATACATAAGAGACATATCTTTTATTTGAATTTTCTTAATTGCCGATTCATGTCAATTCACGCATGTGGTTCAGGCGATTTTTTGGATGAATCGGCGATTCAGGCGGTTCATGCCAAAAAACCGCCGATCTGATTCACCGGCTCCAAAAAAATCGGGGAGGGTGAAACAAATCGCTGAATCGGCAATTCCGGCAATTTAGTGGCGATTCTCGTTACGATGAACTTTGTAGCACCTGCCAGACTATGTTTTGCTCTAACTCCAAGCGCACTGATGTACTTGTCGTTTTGTTAGAGGTTATTCATTCTTTCGCCATCACTTGTTCTAATTTTGCTCTGGCTTCTCAAAGTCGTTCCTTCTCCATACGAGGGTCCGGGAACACCACCTTCTTCGTTTGTGCTCTCGTGATTGCCAAAACTACCTCGTCTTGTTCCTCCACGTCCAGCATATTAATACTCTTTTGTTTCAAGCAATTGGTGTCTTCATGGTCACCCGGCCCACACCATTTGCATAATAATTGAACATTGCCTTTCTTATTTTGGCAATCTCTCGCAAAGTGTCCCCATTCACTACATTGTCAGCATTGTACGATAAGACGTCCTCTGGAGTTGTACTGTATTTGATTTCGCCATTGATTTCCATAACTGAAGGAAATGCATTTTGTGGTTTCAATGGAGTGGACTCTCATTGTGTGAAGATTACTTGTGTACTTCTAGTCTTTAAATTATATGGACACTCCTTTATTAAATGACCCATCCCCTGGCAAATCTCACAGAACATCATTTTAGGACAATTAACTTTTGTGTGCCCCTCAATTTTGCACTCGGTACACCATAGTTCATTAGTTTCTATACTGGTTCCATTCTCGACTTTCAATTTCTTCATTATTCTCATCATATACCGTTGTAGGACCCAGACTGTTGTCGATTCATCATCCCCGCTACCCTCAATGCTCTCGCCATCATCTGTCATCCTCTTCCCTCCAGAGGATGTCTTGTTTTCACTCTCGATGTCCATCGCCCGGTTGTAGGCATTGACATATGAGGATGGCAGCACCACTTTCATCTTTGTGCACATGCGAATCAACCCCTCAATGAACCACCTCTTCTTTAACCCGTCGGCTAGCTAATTCTCCAACTTGGCTAGCAATTCCTTGAACCTACGATTGTAAGCCTATACATTATCATTCTTCCCTTGCTTGGTATTATAAATTTTGGCAACAATCTCATTGTTGTCTCGTAGCAGTTTAAACTCGGTCTCAAATGCCCTCTTGAGTGCGTCCCAAGAGGCTATGGATGAAACATTCATTTCTGTGAACCAATCGATGGTATTACTTTACAGTGTTGTTGGAAATGCTTTCAGCCAATAGTCCTTGTCAACCTCACTGCTTGCTATCCAAACAATCTCACACGTCTTCCAATGCCTCGTAGGATCTTCTGAACCAATCCTCATGAACTTAGGCAGTTTTTCTTGATCCACATTTGAACTTGTCGAAGGAGTCACCATCTTTCTTGCCTGCTAGCTCCCTTGTGTGTCGAACCTAGGTAAACTATTCTGACCGCTATGTTTTGGTGCTTTCTCTGCACTCTCAGCCACGTGCGTCCTCTACATGTTCGCCTCTAGTGTCCCCAACACCTCGAGTACTTCCAAGCACTTACTCGTACTTGTACTCCCTCCGTCTGAGGGTCTTCAATTTGGATACTTTGATTATGGGTTCTCCTGAGATGGATAGATTCTCAATGTCGTGCAATCTCAATGTCGTGCAATATGTCGATCAATTAAAGATTTCCTCCTTCTTACTAGTCATCCACCATTGAGTATACTGAAGGGCTCTGACTTGGGAATTGTTCGACTGGATTTTCCTCAAATATTTCTCGTAATCTTCTCCTTCGTTCTCTTTGTTCTACAATCCCCAAAGATCATATGATCACTTGGTCTTGGCCATCTTTTGGCCTGTTCTCACCTTTGTTGGGATTTAAGGGCATGAATCAAGTAATACTGACCCAATTTCTTTTAAGGCAACGATGCCAAATGTTTACTGTTATACTTGGTAAATTACATACATGAAATAATAATACAGATGGCAATGCATACTAGATATAGGAGTAAAATATATCTTTATTCACTCATGAATTCATTACAGAGAAGAAGATCAGAGATGGTCGGCCAAGGATTACAATTAATCTGACTATACACTACTCCTTTCCTTGGCGGAACACAACATATTTAAACGACCTGATAGTTGCCATGAGAGACACAACAGCCAACCAAACTTGCAACTACCTGAGAGTGACAACCAATGGACAATTAATACATTGACGACAATTAATACATTAACAGATAACTAATATTATCAAACATTACAATAGGCATTGTACACCAACTACACTATCCTATCTTGAGCAAAGACCCCTCCTATGCTAAGATTGCGAAGATCTTAGAGTCAACTCCAAGGTTCCTACTGCGAACTTGCGACTTTATGTTGGATATGAGCTCGGTTGGCTTGATGTATGTTGGTAATCCAAGGGGGACTTATGTTTGATACCGTTCTATACTTCTTTAATGTTGTGGTTGGAACTTCATCATCGGATGTAGTGATCTTGTGATGCTTCTCTCTTCGAACGAACTTAACTAAAATGAACTAAAATTAAAGGGGAAGGGGTTAGAAGGATCTAAATCTACTCCCAAGAGCAATAATATCAATGGATAATGCTCTAATGGATGAATTCCAAATAAACCAAGTTCTACTTTGCCAGGCTCGGCAATGACTCCACAGGAACTAGTGCAATCTTCCAAGGGTTATGCATAGAATTTTCATATCATAATGAACACCATCATAACGAACATTGCACATTTAATGATCAAAGTTAAGGATCCATAAAAAGGGGGCTTAGGCTAACTTTACATAGCAACTCATAATCAACAAGATGCAAAAAGTATGAGCAATGGAAACTCATCAAACATCGTTATATTCTACATTGAAATCAAATCACCCCATCTAACAATTGAGAAATTGGAAGAATACCATGCAACAGGTTGAAATAAACATGAATCCCCAATATCTTCAATGAAATCAAATTTTATTTCTCCAAATATTACAACAATGTCTTCTCCTTCTCCTATCCTACTACTCTAAGGAGCAAGAGCTATTCACTTCTAATGAGCTAACTATGAATTACAAATGAGAAGGCATGGCCTTTTATAGAGCTCCTTCCACCAATGAACAGCCAAGATTGATTTGAAATCAAGGGCCAAGATTACAAGATGGAACCCTAATTAGGGTTTTACTAACATTAGCTTTTGTGGCACAGAAAAGTGGGACAAAGTGGACCAATAAGAAAACAATGCACCCACTAGAAAGAAAGTGGGGTCAAGCAGACCAATGAGGAAACGGAAAGGCCCACTAGGCATTTAATAACTCATCCCTTAAAATAGTTTAAAATAGTTTGTCCTTTATTCCACTCACTAAATGCAATGAATCTGGACATGTCGACTTGAAGACCTTTGATTAGTCGATGAAAATGAGTGGGCACCATGTCACCATGTTGGCTGCCATGTAGACTTGGTAACTCATCACGGACAATATTTTCTAGCTGCATGATTTTGTGACCAAGGTTCTAACTTTGATTCTCTTCTACAACTATCTCTCCTTGATCATTCTCTTCCTTCCATGTACTTGCTCGGGAATTGACCTTCTTGAAATGGATTGAACTCCCTTGTGATAGATGAATCCTTGATGTTTTATCATTCTTTGACTTGTCAAGAACGCCATGTTTTATCAAAATATCTCCTTAGGAACTTCAATTTTATGTCTCTAGTCACTTCTCTTCCATGGGCACATCTGAGATCTAGAGAGGGAATTTCCACTTCACTGATTAAGTTGAATTTCAACGTGATCCATGTTTTGAATACTTGAGCGCCTATTAGAGGGAGAGGAAGAATTTCTCCATACTTTGTCAGAAATTTTATTTTTCATGCCATTTGAATGCTTGGGCACACTTTGGAGGTGAAGAAGGATTTTCCCTTTTGGGAGGAATCCTTGCACATGGTGAAATTACGCCCATGAGCGCAGCTGAGCTATATGGGGAAGGATTTTCCCAATACTTAGTCAAATCTTGATCATTCATGCCATTTCAACCTTGGGCGCATTCTAGAGGTGCAGGAGGAATTTTGAATTGAAGAAGAATCCTCCATCATGGTGAGTTCCTTTTCCTTGGTGCGTCTGGGAGGCAGTGAAGGATTTTGGATTGTTGTCATGCCTTAGCCAAATTTCCTCACTTTAGCTTTCACTACAACTGACTTGAATTTGGATATTCTTTGGTTCTTTCACAATCAATGCTTGCTTGTTGCCAAAAAAAGACTTACTAAAAATAGAAATGCTAAAAATAGAAAGTTCGTCCAAACTCAAAATTAGGCCAAATGGAGACACAGTGAAACTTACTAAAAATAGTAAGTTGTTAGAAACACTCAAAAACATCACTAGTAGGCCTCTTGAAAGATTTTCTTTTATTCTTTAGTCAACTTTCACCTTTAAAACCCTTTTAATCACAAGCTTTCTCTTTATGATCCTGCAAGACAAAAATCCTAAAAGCAAATGAAGTTGGATTATGGACTTAGCACAAATCACCAATTTATGTCAAGGGTTGAGAGACGACACTGACTACAAAAGGACTTGGCTTATTCAATGAAAAGAGGGGGGGGGGCATTTGCAATGGGGTGATGTGAGAAAAGGTCACAACATAAGCTATAGGGTGAAATGGTTGCCCAATTTCAGGCCTAAGACATTGGGCAAACAACTGAAGAGATTCATAGATTTTGATGTTGAGTGCTTTAATTATGACATCTTTGAAGATAACTTGATCAAGCGTCAAGTGTTGGGTGTAGATTCACAAGTTCAAATGCCCATTCATCTCATGGTGCTAATTGTAGACATCCAACATTGGGACCAAAATAGGCCATATGATCATGCAACATATGTTGTTAAAGGAATTCGCAGGGCCCTTAGTTCTCTGAATAAGGAAATTGACACTGTATTTCAAGTGGTACTTTGTCTTGTGCCACATTCATCTTTATAGTGGTGCAAAGGTTTGGCAACCTCCTCTTAGAGTGACCACTCGTGATGCAAACAACAAGATATTGCCAATCCATTACTTACATTTGAGATATGCACTGTGAAAAGGCCAATTATTGCATTTTTGAGTTCTTTGTTGGAGAAGTACTCAACCATTTGAAGCAGCCAATAGATTAGAGGTTGACTGAGAGTGTGAGAAGATTCCCAAGGCTAGAGGAGAAGCTTCCTGAATTGCACAGTGATAAAGAGTCTATGGAGCATTAGTATCACCACATTTGCTGCAAAGATCAATCCCTGGCAGAATTGCTTTTTCTAGAAATAATGTGGCAGCTGAATGAAACTGATAAAACCGACCTCAAAAACATGAAGAAAGTGTCTTTGCTGCATCCCACCATCTTCTTCTCTTATTTTCAAATAACGACCAAAGAGGGCTTGGCATTGGTGTATAATAAATTGATGCCCTATAGAATCAAAGTTGACAAGGTGATGCCCTACAGAATCAAAGTTGACAAGGTGATCCAAAGAATTTATCCATGATGTGATGACTGAAGAGCACAAAGAAAATACTGAGAAGGGGGGTGGGTGAATCAGTATTTTAAACTTTTAAAAATAGCACCACACCATCATACATCTCAACCACACTCCTATGTTGTTGCCCACCATTACTGGTGTAAACCAAAAGTACATATATTCCAGGAATATCACAGCAGTGAGGAGTTTTTTCTTCACGGTCAAAGACCCAATATGTATCATGCAACTTACTGATCCCACACAATATCTTAAGAATATGTCGTTTTCACACAGCTTGGGCACATCACACATATTAATGCCCAGCCAATAAAAAAATCATATCCGCACACCCTCCTTAGCCATTTTAATATCTTGCACATTCATGCCATGTCATTGTTTTTTATTTGAACCTGCCACTGTCTATATTCACTCCAATACACTCATTTTCACCGCCCAGACAAGGAAGTAACAAAAATAACGCAGCTTACAATAAAAGCATGTATCGACTCAATATGATCATTCCCCCTCAATGACATCCGCTGCACAAAAAATATACTCGCTTCTAAGCATATACACGGCTCCAATAATAGCTTGATACCCATAACTCAATGCATCAACACATAATGATACACCAACATATTTGAAATGGCACAATCAAGCCTCCGCTCAGTCACGTGCATAGCTCTATTTCTTGTTCGAACCATAATGGTACCATTCCAAAAGAGCACCGTTGGTTTTTTTCAAACTCAACTCACATAGCTCAAGTCAATATTTAATTCAATGTGTTACAAGAATCTAACACAGCCACCACAGAAACGTTACTAAAAAGTTGAAGCTGTCCCCTCTAGTTCTAACGGAAGCATCTGAAGTGATTGCGTATTTAATACAGCTGCCACAGACTATTTCTTTATCCCTGCATTTGGAGAATCGGTCTTATTTCCTCACAAATGAATATTTGACCCAAAACTTCAACCTTTATAAGTCTCATTATTTTATTGACTCATTAAATAAGAATAAATAATGTTATTATTTGCAACTTATGGAAGCAGCCAATAATTAGGAATATCGTGCCTCTAGAATACGTCGACCTTCAGAATACACCTGATGACATGTCAATCTAGCAAGCAAGTGAAGTGGACAAGTAGGCAGCTAAAACAGACATCCAACCAACTCAAGCAGACAACTAAGCAGCTCAAGCAACCAAACAAGTAACTCAAGCAGGTAACCAAGTAGCTCAACCACGAAACCAAGCAGCTCAAGCAACCAAACAAGTAACTCAAGCAGGTAACCAAGTAGCTCAACCACGAAACCAAGCAGCTCAAGCAGACAACCAGGCAGCTCATTTCAATTCTCTATTACTTTGAGTAATCCTCCGAAATTTATACGACCTTGATCATCAACCTTTGACATCAGTGACAACACATATCCAACAAGAACTGCATATAGGAAGCAACGAAATGTGTCCATGGAGGACAATGAAAAGGTTGCCACTGAAATATGGGCAGATATTACTGAAGAGATGGCTGGTACAACCCCTAAGAAGGAGAAGGAAATTGTACGGGACAGTGGACTCTTATAGCTAGAGGATTGGGACATGTCCTCTACAATAGCTTTTGACACCATCATGAGGCAGCAGAGTGATGATCCAATCTCGACTTCTCATGAACAGGCTCATGATCTATGCTTTGGCTCTGGCTTTGATCCCAAGCATGAATCCTTAGCCATTGGGTCTATGTATACTGGGACAAATAAGCCACAAGTTGTCAAGGATCCAAATGAGTTGATTGGCAACTTGATTGTCAGAAGATTGGGAGACACAAGTGCATTGCAGGCTGCAGCTCTTACACTGAATACTGCACTGTTTACAGAGGCAACTATCGGAAAGATGGAGGCAGACATTGCCAAGCTGAGTCAGGAGAACCTAAAGTTAAGAGATCATTGCAACATGATAACTGGATTGCTGCCACCTCCTCAGGTTAACAATGACAGCTCATCTTCGCAGGAGTTAGAACAATTGAAAATAAAGTAGCTAGCTTAGAGAAGGAGCTTGAAGAGAGTAAAAAAGCAGAGAAGAAGGCCAGAGAGGATGGAGACAAGATGAGAAGTGATATTGGTTGATGGATTGTTAGGCAACAGTCTATCTTGCATCCTTAGCCATGTGGATAAGGCATGGGAATGTTACAATTCATTAACGGATACATCCATCATCCATTCAAAGTGAAATGTTGTTGGATGTGTTGGGTTCCAAAAAACAAATTCCTAGAATTTTGTTGAGCCATGCATGTTTTCACATTTATAGTCTATGTCGCTACTCTGGCATTTATGCCAAGTATAACTCTTTGAAAGAATTGTTAAGGCATCACAATAGATATTATGGTTTCATTACTAAGGAGTTGAATGCCTTTGAGGGATTGGTGGTCTTTCAATTGCCTCCTATTTGGAAAGGGGATGTTAACATGAACGGTTGCATAGAGTGCAGAGCAGATGTTACTAAGATCCTTCCCGCTCTGTTCACAACAATCAATGAGGATAATCAAAATGGAGAAATTGAGCTCATGTTTGGACATGCTTTGAAGGCTAGTGATGGGATAATCAACGTCACATTAGTGATAGAGAAGATACTAGGAGATGATTATATTGATCACATTGCGAAGGCCTAACAGTTTCTTTCACAAAGGTGATTTCGAAATTGAGGGTGAAATGAAATGGAATGGGATATTTGATTTGCATTTCAATCAGTCCAAGTCAGTGGACATTTTGCCACATCACCGACTTCAAAAGCTTGCGAGTATGCAAGAGCAACTTCCAACAATTTTTTGTCAGTGCAAAATCAGTTTTGATGCGGGTGTCTCTTCCTTGAGGCAAGTGCACATCTTCAACAGCTTCACAGGTTTCAACATCCTCTAAAGTGGGCATAAAGTAGTATTTTGTCTTCTAGCATAGCTGTTATGCCTTAAGGCATATTCCTTTTGTAAAAGGTTTGTAAAATTGAAAATGTGACATCTGTACATTTCTTCAAGCTTTTTGGCTCCCTTGTTTCTACAAAAGGGAATTCCGAGCCACTGTACAAGATACTGAATTTTGTCTGGGTCAGGCTATTTGTAAAAGTGTCAAGTCTAAGTGATTTAAGAGAAAGTTATGGTTTGTAAATTTTGATGTCTGTATGGCAGGTCTCTTGTCAGAATACAGGAAGAAGAATGCATGTTTTTGTTACAATTGTCTCCAAGATGTGTACTCAAATATCTTTTGGAATAAAATAATCAAGTATCTTTTGTTTCATCTCTGCAATTTCTTTGAAGTGCATGCTTTGTTTTGTGCTTCTTTTCAAGTAAAAGATTAAAATGCTTTGAACAAAACATGAAGATTTGAGTCATATGTTAAAGGACCTCGTAGAAGAATTGTGACAAATTTCATAATTAGGGGGTGTTAATGTAATGCATTAATGCTTGAAAGCCACTCGTTAGAAATTAATTTGCTAAACAGATATTCATATCATTTGTGTACTCTGAATTGACCCTGCAGCCCTAGGAAGGCACCGGTCCAAAAGGTTATCTCAATTGTTCAGAACCATGCTTAAAATGATAAATCATTCACATGTTTTCCTTAAGTTATTCCTAAGCTATATGTTCTCAGAGCCAGCAAGCAATTTTCTCCAGGATTTGAGCCAAATACTGAGCATTTTATATGTTTCCCCGGTCAATTGTATGAGAATATTTCTGTTATCCAATACCCTGCTTGCTAATTGAAGAAATTAGTTGGCATTGTTAAAGGGCTATCCACTAGGTCTTGCAGAATATAGAGTGCAGAGGAAAGTAATTTTATAATTACTTCATGTTTGTTGGCATCTGATCTAAAGCCTTCCAGCATAAGATATGTTTAACCTTTAGGAGGTTTTAGACAATAAGTTGAAAGAACCAACACCTACTTGACATAGTCACCTTCTCAGAGCCAGCAAGCAATTTTGACCAGGATTTGAGCCAAATTCTGAGCATTTTATATGTTTTCTCAGTCAATTGTATGAGAATATTTCTGTTATCCAATACCCTGCTTGTTAATTGAAGAAATTAGTTGGCATTGTTAAAGAGCTATCCCCTAGGTCTCGCAGAATATTAAGTGCAGAGGAAAGTAATTTTATGGTTACTTCATGTTTGTTGGCATCTGATCTAAAGCCTTCCAGCATAAGATATGTTTAACCTTTAGGAGGTTTTAGACAATTAGTTGAAAGAAACAACACCTACTTGACATAGTCACCACAAGATGCGGCTATGGGTACATAGTGAGCATAGTTACAGTGATAGGAATGCAACTTTTGGATCAGAGTACAGAAGTACATGAATATAATGAGTATGTGATCCTCATGTGAAATTCCTTATTAACTGATTCAGAGGCCGCTTGTCTCAGCTGTCCACTACTGTGTGATAATTCTCCTTGCAAAACATGCCTTCTGGACTTATATTGTTTTCAATTTTTATTCTCTTTTAAATTCTACTTATGTGATTTGGTCAATCTCCAAAGAGGCATTATAGATCAAAATATTATTCCTGATGAGACTCATCTAGTGGTTCCTAGTATACTTAAAAACTCGAACTCGGCAATTACTTGGCTGACCCATAAAAATTTAAAAATTCAGGACACTGCAAAAACTTGGCAATAACTCAGTAAATTTATCAAATATTAACAAATACTGATACGTTAATATCTTATAATATGCTTTAAAAACATGTGTATTACTTGAATTTATGGACCGCATTAAATTCCCTTCATTTATAAATCACAATTAGAGTTCAATACACTTCATAGACCACAAAATGAGTTTCAAAGTTTCAACGAATATAAACAAAAGCAAAAGGTATCTCATTGAGCACATTAACAAAAGTCATCCAAATGGGTTGATAATTATGATCACACAAATAATGAGCTTATTGCAGAGCTGAATCGGGGCTGAACATTTTGTGACAACTGGGTATGCTAAAAATGACTTAATAGTTAGTTGATGACTTCAATCCTCATCCAATCATGAAAAATTCATGTGGTGATGCTTGTGAAGAATCAGTCAACGTCTACAAGGATTTCCAGAAGAAAGGCTTTGGCATAACCCACTGTAATATAAAATTCATGTGGTAATGCTTGTGAAGAATCAGTCGGCATCTAAAACAATTTCCAGAAGAAAGACTTTAGCATAACCCACTGTAATATCCATTGTTGGCTCGTTACATATTAGAAAACCTAGTAAGTCTGCAGAATTTGATAAAACAAACCAATCAGAGAATTCCCAGAATAATATCTGATAGCTTTCATCATCTATCAAGTTAATTATCAACTTGGTCCATAGAATAGTTCATATAGTTCCATATTACATCGTTTTAATGCTGGAGAAACAAGCAAACAGCCATGGTTCAAAAACAAGATAGCATATATTGCTAGAAATGGGTTACTGGTGTGATAAGGGAAGTAACTCGAAGAAAAAAACTATAAGAAATGCTTCAAAAAGTTCACAATTTGCAAACACCAGAAACTTTATATTAATTCTGCACAAGTATTTATTGGAAAAGAACCCAGTTTATCATATTCGGCATAAATAAGGGGATCAAAAGAACTTCATGTGGCACCAAAGGAATATCCCATAACACAGAAAAATGGTTATGGAAAACCTTTGTACTTCATTTTGTCCCAGACTCAATCCTGGATTTCAAACTTAGCATCGTCATCACTGCAATCATGACCTCCTGTTGACAAATGGAAAAAACAGACATTGACTTTCGGAGGAAATAATAAGCAAAGTCAATTGGTTGGAAGTGGTGATAATGTTTATTTTCACTCAACTCATATTTGGTATTTTTTCCATATGTTTATTCGAGTCAATCTATAAGGCACATAAAGCGAAAGAATGGTTTATCAGATTATCTATTTGAAGTTTCTTGACAAAATAGCATAAAATATTTACTAGCTCTAATGGTTTATCAGATAATCTATTTGAAGGAAATTGAAAAAATCCAAAAACATTTGATTACAAACAAGCTCAAACTTAAAAACTCAGTTCCGTATGATATCATGTTGAGTGAGGTTGGGGCTGCTCCTATTGAAGCAATTGCTATGGTGCGTCTTATAAGTTACTTAAAAAGAATTGAACAAATGGATGAGGACAGATTGCCTAAAGTTGTCTTCAGGGACACATTGTGCCAAAGAAAGAAGACGTGGATGCGCCAAAACAGCAAGTGGCTCAATAAATGGGATATTCACTTGAATTCTTGCCCCACAAATAGTAAAGAAATAAAGACTTATGTTATGAATAAGTTCCACAAGCGTTCTTGGAATAAAGGTTTAACTAGAAAGAAAGAGTATTATATTGTGGAGTTTAATCCCACTCGTAACTTCCAGCAAAAAGCATACATTGGGGTTAATATCTCTTGGAGAGCCAAGATTCTCATTGCCCAATTAAGGACCAATTCACATCAACTTCGTTGTGAGACCGGGCGTTGGAAAAGGCCTAAAGAAACTTGGGAAGAAAGAATTTGTATTTTCTGCACTTCCGGTAAGGTAGAAACAGAAAAACACTTCATTCTAGAATGTGACGCCTTCAAGGAAAGCAGAGACAGTTTTAATACTCTTTTTGACCAAGAACTCGTGGGTTGATCTTTTCAATGAGGGGACGGTTGAGCAGTTGGGAGCACTCATCATCAAGCTTCACAAGAAAAGGGTGGAAATGAAAATTTCAGCGTGTGAGCCAGTTTGTCCCATAGGCTATCTTTAGCCTCACGGACGTTAAAACTATTTTCTTTCTTTCTTTTAGTTAAGGTTTTGATATTAACTAGTTTTTTATTGTGTATTTTTTCATGATTAAACTTGTTTGATTGTGCCCTTAGCCATCCCTGCTCACTATAAGATGACGTTCTTTACCATGCCCTAGCCGTCGTCAATGCATGGTTCCTGGGTCGCTCGCTCGCATCAGTCCGTCTGAAAAAACTGCGAAAATAAAAGTAAAAACGCGACCCATTTTATGTCTAAAACTTTTGACGAATTTTTCTCACAATTTCAGAATTGTTGGCTATTGTGCAGGAAAAACTGCCGCAATTTTTTTGCTAAAACCTACAGCTAAGTTATTACAGCAATTACTTACAGGCGAAATTTTCCAGCAAGCACTCACGCGTCCAGTGAGTACTTAACGAGTTTTAAAAATTGGCTTGTACATATATGCCTTCTGGCTTATGACTCTTGTGTTGGTGGGGACTGTGTTCATGTTCTAATGCCTTCGTATCTAAAAAGTGGATGGATTTGTTGCCGTAGAAGAATGGACAACTTGATACAAATGGATTGTGTTAATGTTCTTATGCCTTCGTATCTAAAAAGTCCATCTGTATCAAGTTATCTAAAAAGTGGATAACTTGATATAGATGGACTTCGCAACCGGATATTAGTCGCATGTAAAGAATGAGCAGAGCAATTTCTATAAAACGTGTACTTTACCACAAGGTACAATTCTACTATTTGCAGTGCTACTCGATAATGAGAACTAAGTGACTATCGTAAAAGGGGATTAACTTCTTCCTTGGGTCAGCATATTCGTCCTAGAGATCATTATGTCTTGGACTGCATTGTGAACGATTCATGATATCTACCACGTACTTTCTTGTTTTCTCACCGTAATCATCTAATAGGGTTGTTAATTCTGTGACAGCACTGTGAGCATTTCCTCATAGCAGCCATTTATAGTTTTCTTTTTTCACCGTGATCATTCGAATCGGTCATCAGTTCCGAGGCTGCATTGTATGTATTTAATGATAGCTACGAATATGACACAGAGAGCGCTTGCCAAAATATGAAAATTGCTATCTTGCGTCTCTCAAAATTACACAAACACACACATAGGGACACAGAGACAGAGAGACAAAGAATCAACATAAAAAATCTATGTACTTACATCGAGAAGATAGTTCAGTCGGCAGCTTGATGTCCGTTGGCTTGAATCCAAGTGCCCAAACTGCTCTAGCTCTTGATACTCCATGTGAAGAATATTTGAAAGAACCAACAGAACTACCCCAATTTGAACGAACACATGTCCGATTTTTTTCATCTTCTCTTTGATCTTTATATTTCAGAATTGCATGCTCTTCGTTCTCGTAAGCATCTGCCTGACTGCCACTCAAATAATTTGCAAACCCAATAGGGTCCTTCAAGGCTGAAAACCTTCTAAACCCTAAATCCTCCTTGTGCAAACCTGGTCGATTCAATAGCAAGAATGACGAAGATAATTGGTCAAATCGATCCCTTAGGAGATGCCTGCGGATCAAAACCGTCCCCCATACACGGCCTGATGAATAAATTCTTTGCATTAAGGAATGCCTACAGGAACCTCCTCCTCTCATAGGATTCAATTATATTATTCTCATGAAACAAAATTTACTAGAATTAATATTAACAGTAATAATGCTTCTTTTTCTTTTTATACGTTTCCCCTACTAACTCTGGCATGGTAAGACATGAATTACAGAAACAATGGATCAAAGTTTCAAAATAGGGTTTTAACTGAAAGTTTCAAACCCTGCATAAAATATATTTGTTGGGGTTTCTGTTTTCCGTTTATAAACATCTGAAACACAGTGTGTCAGTTTCGCAATTGTTAAAAACATTTGTATTTAATAAAATATGTAGAAAACTGCTTAACTAATGAAGTCAATTCACTGCATTCAAGTGAGATCAAACATTAAAGTCTGTTTTGGCTGGTCATGGTTGAGCGAGAGGTCGCGCCTTCATTTTATTTTTTATTTTTTTAATTCAAACTTTCAATTTTCCTACATTGTTTCTTAAACGCAGTTTTATGATAGTCAAAAAGCTAGTACATAGTTTTAAATTTGTAATTTAGCTACTCTAATCATTTTTAAAAAAATATTATCAATAAACAATTAAAGCTGTTAAATAAGTAATTAAACATATTATGTAAATTTTATTCTTTTTTAAATAAATATTTATTCTTTTCACATTTCTGTTTTACTCTCATCATGAAGAGTAACCAAAGAATGTAGAAATCCATTAACTAATGTGATATTTTTTATTGCTAAAACCACCTTTTCCAGAAAGATTGATTTTTTTTTCTTATTTTGGGAGGATATCTTTTGTATTAAAGAAGGCTCTTATGAACTACCTACACTCTTAGCAACACAAACAAGTCTTGAGTGGGTTCAAACAAGGATTCTAAATCTCCCAAAAGGCCTTCAACAATGCAATGATGGTGAGAACATTTTTCCACCATAAAGACTTACAACTCAATTTGCATACAGAGCTACGACAATCTACAACAATGAGACTTATTTCATAAAACCCACAACAATTAAAATGTAAGCCCTTGTCTTCTAATGGCCCTCACTGGGTTAATCCAGTTGCTTGGGGGCTCAAATGTAGTAAATGGGAGATTCTAGAGGAGGGTTGGATCAAAGTAAACTTTGACGAGTTGTCGAGAGGCAATATGGGACCAATAGGTGCTAGGTTTGTTGCGAGAGATTCTTCGGGGAATATCGTAGCATTGGAAGCAAAAAAGTTTAAGGACGGTAAGAACAATGAGGCTAAGGCGCAAGCGACACTTGAAGCAGTGATAATGGCAAGGAAACTATCTACGGAGGTGGTTCACCTGAAAAGCAATTCATTGATTACTATTAACTTTTTATTTAAAGAGGAGGCTTTGGCATGGAACTTGAACAAATATATAAAATAAGCATGTAAATTACTAAATTCTTTTCAAAATATCTCATATCCTTCGAATTGGCAATGAGGTGGTTGACACGTTATTGAAGTGGGTAGTAGCATTTAAAAAGGGAATGATGACAAAGTATTGGGAGAATTTGAGAGATTTAGGGTTGGGTGACGAGATTTGTCGTACAACACCGAATTGAGTGTGTAATGATGATGGAGAAAGTAAACATAGTCGATGGGATGGCTTAGAGTAATTTGTAATAACTAAGGCAGCTCATACCCAAGACATGTCATGATTTAAGGTTAAACAAAGTGAAGGCTTGGTGAAGAATGGAGTTTGGTCTAAGGGAGGTAGTATGGAGGTTAGTTTCAAGTTGGTCACTATCAAGCAACAACTTGCTTTCCTAGGAAGAATCTCGAAGAAGAGATTGAAGGGGTTTTTCAAGATCCAAGAGCTCGTGTTTTTGCAAATCATCGACATTATGTTGGGCAAAGAATTCATGAGGTTTGAGCATTGTATAAGGTTAATACAGATATTATTTCAATGTTTCTTGCTTGGAGTTTGGATATGGGGACAAAGGCAGAGGCTGGATGGATCTAATGAGGGAATGTGTGGAGGATGAGTGGTTTTTGGGGCTTAAAATTTGATTTTTTTGGCTATTCCAGGGAAAGGATTCAACGTCGAGTATAGAGATTGAAGGGAAACTAGAATCAACAAAGGCACCATTCGACACTTCATCATCTGGAGTGTAAAAAGTACAGGGGCTTCACCTGCTAGGTAATACACTACCATGTGTGCATTCAAGTTGGGGGTTTAATATCCCAAAAATCTAATGCAATATATTGTGAATGTAATAGGGACAAGGGGGCTTTACAAATTCAATAGACGAATATGAATATCACGAGGTATTTTTTATTTGACAATTTTCAAAAGCATGTAAAAGTAGCGAGAAAAATCATTTTGACATTTTGAATTTTGAAAACAAATTCCCCGAGAAATTTAAGTAGTGAAGTAGAAAACCATTTTGATATTTCAAAATTTGAAAGCAAAAGCAATTTCCTCGGGAAGTAGCTAAGTAGTGGAGTGGAAGGAAACTAGAAGGAGCCATGCAACTTTAAGCCATTATTAAGATTTACAGTCTCGGGAGTGAGGCACAAATTTCAATCACAGGTGCACAACATTATTTATATTCCTTTTCCACTTCATTTTAAGATTAAAGCTCAAAACCCCGACCCTTCATATCATTCAACCTATCATGTGTATGTACATATCTATATGTATACCCTAATAGAGTTTGTAGCAGACTCATTTTGATATGTAACTTGTTTCCTTATGCAATATAAGACAACTATTATGCTATGCATTATCTTTTGTACATGGATTTTTCACCACTAGGTTTTGATTTCCCATTTCCAAAGTCATTCTCCTCTTCCCAAAATAAAAATATTGTCCCCTCCAACTAATATGATCTTTATTGTGTTCTTGACTTGCCTAATTTTCCCCATTTTTGCAAAAAATGTGATTTGTTGAACATCCAACAATATTAGAAGAAAATTCCATCCACTTGTCCATTCTATAGTTATAACTATAAAATATTCACCTTCTCTCCTTTGAACTACAACTTAGTAACATAAAATATTTGCATTTTTAGCTTCACTCTTCATCTAATCTTTCAAGGGAATGTGGGATGATAAGATTCTTCTCATTTATCATCTTAACACCCTACAACCCCTCATTCTATTTCTTAAAATCACCAACTAACTCGAGGGAATGCAAGATATCTCCTCTTCATGGCAACTTCACCTCTCGCAATCCCTCGTAACTCTTCATCTATTTGCTTGACATCACAGGGAGTACAAGAGGCATTTCATAATTCATTCTTTCTTGCCCCCTAATCCCTTAGGATCTTTCACCTTATAGTCACTCACTGCCTCACTGCAAGGGAATGCAGGGTGACATTTTCCTTAAGCCTGTCTACATCCCTAATTCCCAAGCCTCCATCTCTTGAAACATTTCATCCTATGAGGGGATGTAAGATGCACTTTACATTGTTTCTTCTTATCCTACACACCCTTGACCTTAGCCTTAACATTATTTTCAATTGTGAGGGACTATGGGATATTTCCAACATTTACTTAATACATATATTGTATTTCCTCGACGCTTTTTATCTTGTAGTCATCCACTATGAGGGGATGCGAGATGATATCATCTAATGCTTTGAACTTCATATTTCATTAATGCGAGCATCACCACCATCTAACAATGAATCATGAGTAAATATTAGAAAGGTGAAAGCTTAGAGGAAGATATAAGAAGAAGAATGTCACTGCCAAAAGGGAATTTGTTGTTTGGCAAGTGCCTCCTAAGGGCTAGATGAAAATCAATTTTTATGGGGCCTCTAAAGGCAATTCAGGGCATGCAGGTTGTGGTGTTATTCTAAGGGATGAGGGAGGTAATTATATTGAGATTATTGCTATTCCTTTAGGGACTCAAACTAATCATAAGGTGGAAGTTATGGCGGCTTATCAAGGTCTTCTCCTAGCTAAGAAATGGGAATGCAAAAATCTCTGGGTTGAAGGGGACTCAAATAATATTGTTAAATGCCTAACAAAAAAATGTGACCCCTCATTAACTATCACAAATATTATTAATTAATCATGGGATATAATCGGTAATTTTGATAATTGTATTATTACACATGGTTATATGGAGATAAATGGAGTGGTTGACTGGGTTGCCAATGTGGCAGTGAGGAGCAATGATGTCAGAAAATGGAAAGGAGAGAATGATTTGTCGTATGAGGTGAAATCACAAATATTTAGTGATAAAGTTCATAGAACACAATGTGTCAATAGCATATCCAAGCAATGAATTATGAAATGGCAAGGGTTATTAATAACCATTATTATTTAAACAAGGACTGTAATCCGATGTATAGTGTTATTATTATCGCGCACGCTTTCTGGGTTATTTTGGCTATTTCTCTATTGTTTGGCTTCTTACAATATTACTCTAAGATGAAGAAACCAAAGATACCTAGTGTGCAAAACAACCTTCATCGAAGAGGCTTTGATAGTGCGATGGGAGGCAATAGAAAAAGAATGGAGCCGATCTCGTGCAAGGACTGGAGGAGAAAGGAAGAGGTTTGGGACATCCTTAAGGAAGGCGGTTTGAGTGTGTATATGGAGAGGTTGCATGGTAAGGATTCTACCATTACCAAACATTTTTTGAGACACTGGAAGAAGGGTATCTTGACTATGGAGAACCAAACTTTTAAGGTAGATGAAGCCCTCATCTCTGAAATTATTGGTCTACCATGTGATAGAAGTAAGTTGTACAGGGATCGTAAGCTGACAAAGGGAGCTTTCAAACATTTTCCTAAAACCGACAATGAGAAAAAGAAACTGGTAAAGTCTGCTAATACCTGTTACTCTAAAAAAAATCAAGAGCCCTTGGCACAAAGTTCTTTATGTTATTATGAATTATGTTACCCTTGACCAAAGGTGCACTAGGGCTTATGGTTATCACCTTGTTCTTCTTAATCATTTCTGCCATGGGGATAAAATTTATCTGCCTTACTATTTACTCTGTTCCATGAATGCTACCATGAAATAAAATAAGGAAACCCCACAAGGAGATCATGTCATGCATCAGGGTCTGATGGTGCTCATTTACGAACACCTTAAGGCCAAGTAGATATATCATCTTCTTTCTCATAACTCTATTTTGGAGGAGGAAGATACTGATGAAGACTTCTTTGTGGGGAAGGGTTCATAGAGTGATACTATATCTGACTCGGACTCCTCTTCTGAAGATATTAAAGGAAAATGCAAATTGACTCCAAAGAAAATGACTAAGGCTTCCAATTCAAAGAAGGGCCCCGAGCTGAGAGGGAAAAAGTCCCACATTGTCATGAATTCCTTTTCTGATGATGAGGGGGATGATTATGTCGGAAGAGGAAGAGCAGATTGCTCAACCGAGAAAGAAATCTCGTACTGCTAAGATTAAAACCATTGAGGATAAAGTTGTGGCTCAGGGGGAAAATGTGAAAGATGTTGGGGAGGAGGAAATGGGTGGTAAGAACCCTATGGATCAAGATGATGGTATCGGGAAGTGTAAAGAGGATCTACTGAAGGATAATGTGATCTGGGACACTCTTTCCATCCAAACTGATAAGCCTGGAGTGAGGAGTTTCAGGAAGACAAATGAATGTATCATTGATGATAATTTGCAGTTGAAGAAGGAAGTGAGGGATTTGTGTATTCACCCTCAAGTTATTGAGGCTATGGGCCTTGGAAAAGACAAGTCCTTCCCAAAGCGTATGGAGGAGATGACTCAAGTCATTGGGCGTGCTAATGATATGAAGGACTCCTTACAATCTAGATTCCAGACTATTGAGAACAAGATCACCCATTTGGAACTCTATGGGAAGGATAGTGACATGGATAAAAAAATGGTGACTATGGAGACTAAAATGGCCAAAGTGAAGGACAACCTAAAAAAGATGGGGGAGTAGAGCTATAAAATTCTGAAAGCTTCTACGGAGCATGTCAAAACTCTGGTTGGTAAGTTGGAGCAGGAGAAGAGCACTTAGGAAATTGATGTGGACAAGGATGATGTGGATGAAACTCTAGGTCCAAGAAAGAGGACAAGATCCAACATTAAGAAAAAGGTGACAAGAATGACAAAGATCTTGAGGAGCTGAAGTCAGAAACGGTAAATATGGACCTCATGGTTATTGAAGAGGTTGAGCTGCTAAAGAATTTCTAGTCCTCTTCTCTAGTGTTATTTTTCTTTTGCTTTGTTCTGTTTGTTCGTTGTCAGTTTTCTAGTGTTAGGTTTGTTGGCTTTTGGTAGAGGCTTCCAACTAGTCTTTTATTGTTCTTTTACTGTCTTTTCGTTGTTTCTTTGGGGTTTGTTCTGAACATCTGTACTTTTTGTAAAGGTTTCAAGTCCTTTAAAACCTCCTTTTCTCATAATCAAAACATTCAATCATGAGCGAAAGAGGGATCACCCCTCTTGTTACATAAGATAATATCTTGTGTTCCCCAAGAGCAAACTTACAACAATCAAATGCACACTACAAGAATAAAGGGTAAATAAAGTCACTAAAAACTTCAAATAAATACGACTATTAAAAGAGATCATGCACTCTTTCTATTATTTACAATGCATTCAAAGGTGTTTTAGAAGGAATATTATCTATTGTTGATGAGCATTGGGTAAATTTTATTTATTTATAGATCTAAATAATTACCAAAGGGGGTAGCTCCCTTACAAGATGATTATCTAATACATCCATTTGGCTATGGTAAGGTAACCATCAACCAGTACAATGATCCTCTCAAGATAAGAGGCAGAGAAAAGATCACCATTATTTGCCACAAAGTTGGCATATAGAGTAATGTCTAAATCTGTCAGTCCTCCTTGAAATAGAGTCTGAGCTTAAGCAACTTTCTTTTTCTTGGCCACAACTTCAACATCAAAAACTTCACCAATAAGCCTTTTGTTATGGTTTATATTTATTTGCATCATGGCCACTATAACAACATGTTTATATTCATCACACAACAATGCATCTACCATCCTCAAAGCTTGGCAACATGCTCTAAAGCATTCAACCACCATGGTAATGAGTTTTTCCAATAAGACTCCATTGTGGCAGTGACCAGATGAAATTGGCCTAATGACCTGCTTGATCACATGCAATAGTGATTCATCTTGAAGCTTGAACAACATTCTCAGCTGACTATCAATATTGTTCTCCTCATAGATGCAATATACACTGAAGTGAATGCTTCCTACAATACTTCTCCCTTAATAAACTCATAATAAATTATTGTTATTCGGTATAAAACTTTGCCTTCCCTACTCCTTTTATAGACAAAAACCCTCTCTTATCTCCTCTTTAATCAAGGAAATTCAAATCTCATCCTTCCTAAAAAAAGTAGGGAATAAATCTTTGCATAATATGTTTACCTTCCAGTCATAATAGAAATATGTGTATTATAAATTGGAACTTAGACCAAAACCATATTAGAATTTGTCCAGTTCAGATAATTGTGTTCTGCATTTCCAAAGCATGGTCTAGATATGTGGAGGGTAACTCACTGTAGCACATGGGAACCTTCCCAATTTTTTGGAAAATATTACCATTTCCCTTCCCCAAATAGTCCTCTTTTTGTCTTTCTTTAACCAATTCCCACACGTTCTTTGTATGGGAGTACTTCTTTGTCTTCCTTGATTATCTTCACTAGTTTAAGCCATACTTTAGGATTATCACTGACTGCCATACTTTAGGATTATTACTCGCCACTTCTTTGTCAACTTCGTCTATTCCTAGGATGTTATGACTTGCACACGACTTGAATGTGTAAATTTGACTTTCCTTTTTTATTTAATTATAGATGCACTAGGATGAATGTATACATCATTTCAAGGAATATTATAACTAGATTTTTTTACCTTTTTTATTATAATTTTATCTATTACTTAACCAACTGACAGGTACATGTGGATTGAAATACAAATGGATCCAATGGTGGATATTGAATATGTAATTGTCACCGGTGAAGAAAATTTCATTATTGGCGCAATCATTTTTCAAAAAGATTGTACACTTTTTGACATCCATCATGAAATTGTGGATGATGAACTCATTGAATATCCATTTGATTTTATCAGTGGGCTTGGACATCCTTTAAATATAAAGCAAGAACAAAAAGGAAATCTATAACAACACTTATAGCCACTAATAGGAAACATGACACAATAGGTATTTAAACATTGGAGTCAAATAAAGTGGAAAGTACACCAAACCCTCAAAACAATATAGAGAGCATGGAGGAAGGTATGTATAAACAACCAAGAGTTGGAGATGAGTCTGAGTCAGTGGAACAAAGAATAGTTGTTGATCCTAATGTATTGGCTTCTTGGAATCAAAAAGTGAATAGTTTAATGGAGAAATTTATCGAGGAGAAACTTACTCTCAAATTATATTCATAAAAGGGAGAACCTAAAATAAATCCCTAATGTGAATGTTGTGGCATTGATTATGGAATAGGAAAAGTATCCATGACAACACAAAAAGTTTGTAAGTTCCCAAATAATCATGTGAAAACAATGTCTCATCAATGTCACATTTTAATGGAAGAAAATAATGAAAATCATTCAAGTAGCATAGAGAAATAGACAATAGTGATTAGAGATTGATCAAGCAATGAAGTTTCTAAATGATTTCAACAAGACATAAGAGCCTAATCTATTCAAGGAGGTGGAAGCAACACTTGCAGGCTACAAGGATAAGAACAAAGTAAGAGTGGAATGTGTGAATATTGTACCTGCAAGATGCAACACAACACTTCAATATGTCATTGCATTAATGGTTAGAAAGATGAAAATCAATTGAAAAACATAAGTAAACCATGGAAATTGACATATTGCTTCCTATCTAACAAGAGTATGACTTAAGCTATAATTATCCTCAGATTATGCATTAAATCAGTGACAAATTCAATCCTAGAATGGAAGATTTGTTGAGAAATGAAGCTAAATATCATGCTTAAAAGATGCAAGGATTTAATTCAAGCATAATTGAAGATTATCTAATTAGCTATGTGAGACTATGAAACAAAATGACAGCATAAGGATGCATTAAACTTTCTAAAATTAAGGGCCAATTGAGCTCAAAATTTAACCTTTTATAGAAGAATTTGAGAAATGAGTAGTTGAGATCAACTTGTGAGGAGAGGTGAGGATTGAATCTTTGGTGATCCATGTGAGTGAACTCTCATTGGTTCGTGGATTGAATTTCCATGTGCAACTGATGAGTTGTAATTAGAGAATTTATTTAATTCCTTTTATTTAATTACTTTAGCCAAGGATTTAATTGGGTTGATTTGATTTAAATAGGCCAAGGTAATTAATGTTAGTAATGAAATCACTTTGATTTTAGGAGATTAAATTGATTTTGATGAATTATGCCAATCATTGAATAGTTGGATTGACATAATTAGGGGTATGATCACATTTAGGGCAAATTGGGTTTCTAGTTAGAGTAGACCAAATTAGGGTGGTTACATTTGCCCCTCTTTGAATTGATGTGCAAGCAGCACATTGATTCAAAGAATGTGTGATGTTGACTTCAGAAAGTTGGAGAATTTTGCACTTGATTGAACGAAATATAGTTGATGAGATTAGTCTCAAACTTGATTGAACTAAGACTAATAGTATCGACTTTGAACTTGATCGAACAAAGATCGATTAAACAGAGATTGAAAGATATCAATTTTGAACTTGAACAAACAAGAATTGATAATACTGACTTTGAACTTGATCGAATGAAGGTTAGTACGAAGCTGCTGAGAGCTGTGAGGTATCAATTATGAACTCGATCAAACGAGAATTGATATTATTGACTCAAGACTTGATCGAATGAAGGTCAGTATGAAGCTTCTGAGAGCTTGTAGGCATAGATATCTGGCTTGTTTAGCGTTGAAGCCTTCTATCCAACAGTCCCAACTTGATTGAAGGAAACTGCCATGCCCCTAGTCTTTTGATGATGAAGTCAATTTTGTCGTTTGAGAAATAATTTGATTGATTTTAAGTGTGATCATGCCCCCTCGGGAGAAAAATTGAAGGAAATAAAATAACATCCCTCTTTAGAATGATAGATCAATGGGACAGGTCAATTGGATCAAGGAAGATGAAATTAGAAGATGAAATTAAGCGAAAGTGTGTTAAGAGAAAACACAATTTTACCAAGATGAATACTTGAAAATGTTAATTTTGAGCCTGATAAAATAATGTGTGACTAATATTTTGATGAATGATGTGCAATTTATTGATAAATAACCATGAAAAATTGATTGTGTAAAGCTTGCCAATCATTTTCTGAACACATAGAGCAATTTTGCATTTGTTGGAGACTATCGCAAAATTTAGACTATGTTGTTGAAAACATTTTCCTTGCATTCAATTTCGTTCCCGATTGATCTGAGAAGAAAAAAATTTAATTTTGATAGTTCGGGAAGGTTGTCGGAGCTTCTGAATAGCTCAAAAAGGCCAATATAAGTCTCAAAAATCACTTTTAGCCCATTCATTTTCACTTTCATCCTTGGTAAATCTTGAGCTTTGTAGAGAAGATGGTGGTCCCCGTGAAGAGACATTGATTTGAGCTAGGACATTGTCATGAGCATTCGGCGCACTACGCACAGCTGGTGAGTACATCGATACCTCACTTTTTACGCTTTTTATTTTTCATTTTGTCACTTTTTGCAACTTAGTTAGGAGCATTTGAATTTTGAGTCACATCCGGGGTTCCGGATCGCATCCTGTCAATCCCGTGTCACATTCGGGTATTTTGCAAATTTCTAGATCGCATCCCATAAAAATAGGGTCACTTCTTGTAGGGCATCAGAGTGTCATTTTTAGTGTTTTCCTCTCATCCTTTGAATTTCATCGTGTCCTGTGAAAATAGGGTCGCATCCAGTATCCACTGTCGCATCTTGTAAAAATAGGATCGCTTCCCGATTTCCCCATCGCATCCTGTCAATTTGGGATCGCATACAGGGTGCGAGCTCACATTCAGGAAAAACAGGGTCATTTTCAGTAGAAAGTGTTAGTTGTCCAATTTTGATTGTTTTCCTCTTTTTGACTTAGCTGTTAGATTTTTTGGGTAGTTCACTTAGCTAGAATACTGATGTAAGTCTTTAATTTGTGCTTGACAACATGATTTCCCTATTGTGTCATTTTGAGCACCTCGACCTTCTCGAGACCTTGTCTTATCGTGCTCCTTAACTGATGCGGAGCTACAGATTATTGGGCGACTTGGTTTATCATCTTTGATAGATTTACCCAATATTAGGGTAAATTAAGGGTTATTGACTGCTCTTGCCAAGAGATGGCACTCAGAGAACAACACCTTCCATCTCCCGACTGGCGAGATGACAGTCACCCCAGAGGATGTGTGGCGTATCCTGCACATTCTTGTGATGGGATAGGAGGTTCAATTTGAGTCGCACTCTACTGTAGCGATTGAAACTGCACATTGATTCTTTGCATATCCATCTATAGTACAGAGATATCTGACCTAGGATTACATGATCGATCACTATGAGTGGTTGCTTTTGTTTCTTTCCATTTTGATAGGAGGTATCCTGATGCTAGACCGATGACATCATAGGTTTATGTGTGGTTGGGTAGATACATTAGAGCAGATGATTTCTACCTCACACAGATTTGGCTGGGGTAGTTGTATATTGGCACACATGTATTGAGAGCTCCAAGAGATTGTATACGAGTATTCACGTAGCATGACTGTCAGAATTTTGGTATTACAGATCTGGTCCTGGGAGCACATCCCAGTGACACAACTGATTGTAGACAGACAAAGAGTACCAGAGGAGCCTTATGTGTACATGTATTTAGGTTATATCCAGCAGCCCCATCTGGGTAAGATGGAATATTGGTGACGAGTCCTCGATGATGTCACAATGGTCGAGTGGAGGCCATATTTAGATTGCAAGGAGTGGACCTCTAATAAGCGACAAATGCCTTATTTCTTTCAGAATAGGTACCTGATTGGTCGGACCTGATATATTGTGGAGAGATTCATTGTCACACGTGTCCTCAAATAGTATGGTCGGATACAAGGCATGTCTCAGGATCTTACTACTTATGCTCACATTCATGATGAGGAGGCACAGTGGGGTGCACGCCTTGCATATGAGACTGCACAATTAGAGACTAGTCAGATGGTTGCAGTAGGCTAAGATTATCTCATTGATGTTACTAATGTTGGGTGCATAGATGCTTATCTTGGTCATCTTCTACAGTATCCATTTCCTTATTTTATAGCGCCTGATGAGATAGCACCTCGCATTGAGGATGCTTTAGATTATGATCTTGTTGATGATGGACCTGTGAGAGGCAGGGGTAGAGCAGACAAAGGTGGGGTGGGAGAGATGGTAGGGATGGTGGTGGTAGAGATGGCAGGCGCCCTCTTGCGGATAGAGGTTAGAGACATGGCCAAGATGATCGAGGTGATGATGGTGATGAAAGGGGTGGTGGTTGTGGTGCTGAGGGAAGACATATTCGATTTAGATTTGTGCCTCCACATATGGATCCAAGTCCACTACTCACAAGACAACAGTAACAAAGAGATTCAGGGCAGAGACCTAGTAGGGGAGGTGGACCTCTAAGATAGGATCCTCCACGAGATACAGGCAGGGATGGAGATCCTTTATCATAGTGCCAAAGAGAGCAACTCAGGGCTTAGATTACCACTTTAGAGACACTGCTAGGAGATAGGGATAGATAACTTGGTGTCACAAGATCATAGAGGGATATACAGGAATGCACGACCACACATCAGGGTCAGACAGTCGCTTATTACTTTGCCTTGTATTATGCTACAATGCTACAGCCATAGAGAGCACCATTATATTCCATTATTGCACAACAGTCAGAGGGAGCTATGCCTCCACCAGCTCAGCATCCACGAGCCGATGCACCACCTCGTCCTCCTCCTCTAGATCAGGGAGAGGGTGGAAGTCAGACATGACTTTTGTGATTATATCTGAGATTTTTGTATATTGATCCTTCTGTGATCATCCTTTGTACTTTCAGACCTTTGAGACATTTGTATGTGTTTTATCATGATCTCGCTGATACTATTGTAGACATGTCCACATTTTTTATTTGATATGCTCATTAGTTCTCTTTTAAATGCATGTGATAGATGATTAGATTGATTCACATGTGCTGATGTTCTTGGTATTTATGATGATTTTAGAATAGATTCATGTGATAACATCATTTATGGTCTTTGATTATTACTGATATATAGATGTGTTAGATGATTCTAGATGAATATTGAGATGTATGTTTTTGAGATTTTCTTTATGCAAATATATGTATTGATGCACTTAGGATGTAAAAATACAACACTTGAATGCTTTGGTTTTGTATTTTCTCTTTCCCCTTATGAATGCAAAATGAATGCCATGGATATGCAACGACATGAATATATCAGTAACATATATTAAGTAGTCAAACTTGGATTTCGAATGAACTAGGAAATTATTTTGAGCTCGAGTCCTTATGTTGTTTAAATGAATCATGCAATCTTAAGTGCAACTAAATGCAGACGTCTATGACCGTCACTAATCTTTTTACATTTTAGCATTTTATCATCACAGGGAATTTGTGAAATGGATATCATCAGTTAGTACAACTGTCACTGATACTGAGAAAGTATCATGAAAGTATGAATACTATTTTTATTGGATGCAATGTTGAAAATAAACCTAAGCATCAAGGCACAGAGGCCAAGATGACTTATCAGTTATCTCATTTTGCTTTAAGAACCATCTTCTATTCGTGTGTAATGTAGAATATGTAACCCACAATGACCTTCAATATTCATATCCTTGGGTACATAATGTGTCGTACACAATATTTAGCAGTTGATTAGAAACAGACAAGGAAATTAGTTCAACCTCACCGTAGTTAACACATAAAAAGGACCGAGATATATGTGGCTATCCACTCATGTTGGGAGATCTTACCATAAACATCCAAATTAGATGAAATGTATAGGATCATTGAAACAATCACCACACGCAAAAAACCAAGAAAACGTTATGCCCCCTGTCCTTGTGACTCTTTGTCTTTTAATAAACGTCATGGAGTAACTTGGAAGACATAACAAGAAACAATTGAGGCAAAAAAATTACAACTATTGACATGCCCCTAGTTTGAAACATCATCGGAACATAAAAAGAGTCATAATCAATCAAGATCACTCTATATGTGCTTATGTGGTGTTAAGGAACACCGTTGATTCATTTTTCAATCATAGTAGAGAAATCATCAATTGTAACTTGGAATCAAGCAATGCATTTTTATGTTTGAGTAAGTGAGATAAATATGATCAACAATTACAATACAATGTAGTGTTGAGGAACATTGTTTGATTAAAGTGATGAGAAACACTAGTATGATGTTAGTCACATGTAGGTGGTGTTTAAGAACCACCTTTGTTTGTGATAGTGACATTTTGATGCAAGTATTAAGAAATATTGTTTGTAGTGGCAAACCTTCCTAGAAAAGGACCTAGGACAGCCTAGAAACCAATAGACGCTGACCGAACATGCTAGTAGAGACGCCCCCAATGCAAAATGACTATTTCTAAGACACAAATACAAACAAATCCCAGGCAAGGATAGAACATTAATGAGGAATCCAGATTCAACCGATAGCAAAGATTTGGTCATGAACAATTAGTGTCATCAATGCATTGATAGATGGAGCATAGAGTACGAGTGATGCATGTTTTCTAGGTTTTCACCACTTGTAAAAAATTTATTTTTGCTACCAAGACGTCTGTTTACTAGGTTTTTGCCAAGGCACTTTTTCTATTTTTCAATTTTTTTGTACTTTTTCTTCTTTTTTTTTCTCTTTTTTTGTTAGTATCAAGGTGCCTATTTGCTAGGTTTTCACCAAGAATACCTTTTTTCAGGACTTTTTTCCACTTTTTTTAAATTTTTCTCTTACCCACTATTTTTGGCTTTCTTTAGGATCAATTTTCTGATTCTTTGGGTATTTTCTGAGAAACAAATTCACTTTTCAAGCCCTTAGGCTAGATATCAAGCATAGAACCGCTTCAAGTGGAGTGTGTTGATAGGATCAGGAAGAAAATCTCCCTCAGGTGTAGCTAATTGATAAGCTCCTATCCCAAAAGTTGTCGTAATAACAAAAGGCCCTAGCCAGTTGGGTTCAAACTTGCCTTTTTGTTCTCTATTTGGCTGATTCTTAGGATTCTCTCTTAGAACGAAATCTCCCACTTGAAATTATCGTAGCTTTAATTTTTTGTTGTACCCTTTGGAAATCTTTTTTTGGTATACCTTGAGGTGATCGAACGCTTGTTGTTGGTGCTCATCTAGCAGTTCTACTGCATGAACCCTATCAATGCGGTATTGTTCATCTGTGACAAGACCTTGGAGAGATACTTGCAAAGAAGGAATTTCTACTTCGATTGGTATTAATTCTTCTACGCCATAGACTAGAGAAAATGGTGTGGCTCCTGTTGGTGTTCAAATACTTGTTCTATAGGCCCATAGTGCCAGATTTAATTGAAAATGCCAGTCTTTGTTAGACTTACTCATAGTTCTATGTAGGATTTTAAAAATGTTCTTGTTTGAAGCCTCAACTTGTCCATTACCTTGAGGATAATAGATTGAAGAACAATGCCGAGTGATATGAAACTATGTACAAAGTTCCTCAATATCTTGATTCTTGAACTTCCCCCCATTATCCGTTACAATAGATGAGGGTATCCCGTACCTACAAATGATGTAGTTCAAGATGAACATAGCAATTTGTTTGTCAGTGGCTTTGCTCAGTGGCACTGCTTTGACCCACTTAGTGAAATAATCAATGGTCATGATGATGTATTTGTGTCCACTTGAATAATTAGGATAAATCTGTCCAACAAGATCAAAGGCCCATTGCTGAAATGGCCAATGTGTTATAAAAGGTATGAGTTCTCTGGCTGGAGCATGGATAAGGTTTCCATGTGTTTGACATTTGTGACATGTTTTAGCAAATTGCACAACATATTTTTCCATTGTAGGCCAATAGTATCCAACTCTTAAAAGTTTTTTATCCGATGAAAAGTCATTCAGGTGTGATCCACATACACCTTCATGAACCTCTTTTAATGTGTGGTCGGACTCTTCTTGTTCTAAACACCTAAGTAGTATTTCGTCGGGACCTCATCTATATAAGTTAGTAGAAATGAGAACATAATGTGACATTTTCCTAATTAAATCTCATTTTTCATTCCTAGACAAGCCATTAGGTGAGGTTTGATTTGTAAGATAGGCAATTATTTTAGCATATCGAGATTGGTCTTGGGTGTTTAAGACACAAATAAATTTGGATTCAGGTGTATCAAATGTGGGAAAGGATAACTCTTCCACCAAGAAGTCATAATGGAATTGGTGTTCCTCCAGCTGTAACATGGATGCTAGCGTTGTCATAACATCTGCAACTCAATTTTTTGTTCTAGGAATTTGTTGGAATGTGATGAAGATAAAGTACTTTTTCAAATATTCCACCATCTGTTTGTAAGGTGTCAACTTCTCATCTTTTGTTTGATAGTCGTCATTCACTTGGTTAATAATGAGTTGAGAGTCACCATATACATGTAACTCTATGATTTTCCATTCCATATCTAGCTTGAGCCCATTTACCAATGCTTCGTATTCTGAGATTATGTTGGTGCATGGAAACATCATTTTATATGCATTTGGTATCTTGTAGCCTTGAGGGGTGATAAACAATACCCATGCTCTAGATCCTTGTTGTGTGAAAGAACCATCAAAATACATCTTCCAAGGATATTCTGTTAAGTGCATGATTGTCTCATCTGGAAATTCTATAATCAAAGGTGTTGTATCTTGCAATGGAGAATCAACTAGTTGATCGACTAACACTTGTCCTTTAATAGCTCTTCTGTCAACATACTCGATATCAAACTCACTGAGTACCAAGACCCATTTTTCTAGTCTTCTTGTCAATGTTGTTTTTCTCAAGAGGTATTTAAGAGGGTTAATCTTGGTGATAAGTTTCACTGTATGCGACATCATGTAGTGTATCAATTTCTAGGATGCAAAAACAACTACCAAGAAAGATTTTTCAATGATACTATAGTTGATCTCATAAGACACCAGGGTCCTACTGATATAATAAATCACCCTTTCCTTTTTGTTTTCATCCTCTTGTGCTAGAAATACTCCAAGTGATGTAGTTGTAGCTGAAATATAGAGTAGCAATGGTTTTCCGTGAATATGCACCATGAGAATAGGAGGATTAGCTAGATAGTACTTTAATTCTTTGAAATTATTTTCACAATGCTCATCCCATTTGAAAGTGACACCTTTATGTAGCAATTTTGTGAAAGGTTGTGCTCTATTTTCTAATTGAGACATGAATCTTCTGATGGACTGAAGTCTTCCTTGAAGCATCCTCATTTGACTAATATTACGAGGAGGTGGAATTTCCATTATTGTTTTTACCTTTTCTGGGTCCACCTAAATTCCTTTAGTTGATACAATAAACCCTAAGAGCTTCCCTGATTGGACTCCAAATGCACATTTCTTTGGATTGAGCCTGAGTTGGAATTACTCCATTCGATCTAGTATCTTCCTCAAGTCTTCAATGTGAGTCATTCTTATCTTTGACTTGGCTAATGTATCGTCCACATAGTCCTCCATATTCTTGTGTATCATATCGTGGAAGATTATCATCATAGCTCATTGATACGTAGCTCCACACTACAACATTTGGGGTCAAATTTTGACGCCAATTTGCGACAACACTACCATTTGTGTGTGATTGTTGTGTTTTTTTCCAAGTGCCACCTATGTTGTCGTAATAGCGATGGTACCATCATAATTTTGACACCCGTGTGATTATAAACAAAAAAAGAAAAGAAAAAGAAAGGCTCATTTCTAATTTTCGTGATTGCCTACTATCGTGCACGAAGAGGGCCCTAACTATGGAAGATTGGAATCTTGGTATATGGAAGCCACGACTTGAGGTAGGCATTCAAGATTTGTCTTCTCATTAACTCAATTTAATTTTGATGACATTTGTTGATTTAATGGCACAATATGAATGTTAATATTGACATTGTTTACATCTTTGCATTTGAAATGCTTGATGACCCGCGAGCTTTGAGAGATAGGGCATCATTGCTATTACCTTCAAGGAATTGTGTGAAGTGTTTGATCTCTCTTTATTTGTTTTTTTGTTGATATTCACTATGTGGTACTTCCCGTTTATGATCATTTCATGAGGAAATGTCTTGATGGCTCGCGGGTTGCAAGCTAGGGTATCATGCATTGTTTATGAGCTCACCGTTTAATACTGGCATTGTTTACATATTTGCATTTGGAATGCTTGATGACCCATGAGCTTTGAGAGCTAGGGCATCGTTGCTATTACCTTCAAGGCATTGTGTGAAGTGTTTGATCTCTCTTTATTTGTTTTGTTGTTTATATTCACTATGTGGTACTCCCCGTTTATGATCATTTCATGAGGAAATGTCTTGATGGCTCGCAGGGTGCAAGCTAGGGCATCATGCATTATTTATGAGCTCATTGTTTAATACTAGCATTGTTTACATCTTTGCATTTGGAATGCTTGATGACCCGCGATATTTGAGAGCTAGGGCATCGTTGCTATTACCTTCAAGGCATTGTGTGAAGTGTTTGATCTCTCTTTATTTGTTTTTATGTTGATATTCACTATGTCGTAATCCCCGTTTATGATCATTTCATGAGGAAAAACATGGTATCTTATTTCCTTTCTGCAGCATTCTTCTGTGTGCACATGTCCTGTAGCATGGTTTTTCTTTCAGAAGTGTATGGCTTGACTATGCATATGTATAATTGTAGATGAGGATCAGTAATAGGATGTCATTCATTGCTTAGATATTTTTGATCTAACCCCCATCTCTCTATTCTTTGCAGGTTCTAGATCACACAGGAGCACACTAGATTCATACCCGGGTCAAAAATTCATCACTTCAGGCAATGTCTGGTACCCTTATTATTTATGTTCATCCTCTTATGTATGCCTGTACTCTTGCATATTCTTCTAAAATTTGGCTATGCTCACAGCAACCCAGATGATTTTATCTTTCAGTTCCTTTCCTTGTATAGTATATACAAGTTATTTGGCATATATATATACATGTAATATTTAGATGCAGAAATTTCTTTTCCTTTACATGTATCTTTTCATGAAATGAACACAAATTAAACAAGATCATCTAATAATGCAAACTAGGGTACTGTAGTCACTCATCTAGTAATTAGGTTACCAGTGTAGAATGAGGTAACTATTGTATATATATCAAACAATGAAGATGATTCTTAGGAGACAGTGTAGCTAGAGGAATATGTGAAAGATCTAAATGCTACTAAAAACAAGTTGAAGAGTTATTACCGCTTCAAATTAGGAGAAGGGCTGAAATAAAGAGTATGATATAACCTCAAAGTAAAATTAAGTACCAACTAAAGGAACTAAAATATAGTGTCATGAAGGAGACATCACAGTGACCAAAACAAACATCAAAAATTAAATGATCAATGTGTCATCATTTTCACTATGTCGTAGCAGTGCAACATAGAGACCCATATAAAATGATACAGTAAATTTATAAGCCATCAATACTAATCAATGTATAAAGTGATGGAATAATATATACACAGAATCAAAATATGACCAGTACCATTGGTACATTATAAAGGATCAAAGAAAGAGGTTTTCTCATATAAAATGAGAGATATTGAATTTTCAAATATGCACAACAAGATTTCTTCTAGAGAATACAATGAACACCACCTTTAAGTGAATATAGAAGGATTTCAAGCCAAAATTTTCAACTAAAATGAGAACCCCTCATGTTTAGAATGAAACACCCAAATTTCTAAAAGAGCTCGGGTCTAAAGTCAAAAATACATTTACAAAGCTTTCAATTAAGTTCTATTTTCTTAGATTAAAGATACGTATCCATATATGAAAGGCCAATATACTCTCTATCTGTACGTATAATTAACTTAAAATGTATGTGCACCTGAATCTAGGAGCCCAATTATTGTATCTTCCCCATATTTTGCCTATTTCCACAAGGTGTTTGAAGAGGAAGACTCATCTTGTTGTGCCCCATCATCTATACCCAAAAAACTTCATGACCTAATGGTGTGCATCCTTCTTCCTTTTCTTGGAAATACATATATCACCCCTTCCATTTCTACATCCAGTATATAGAAGTACATTATATTTGTGGGAATGTCATTATTGCCAACAAATAGAATCAAATTTATGAAGTTTCTACAATTATTTTCTGAATTAGATCTGATAGATTTTTGTCGATCATTATGTTTGATCCCAAACTAATCCAAAAGAAAGCATAATAATAATAAATAGAATTTTAGTTAAGACTGGGGGAGGGACAAGATGAAATTAAACTTCACCATAACCTAAACCGATCACACATTTAATACCAAAATGCCTTGATTGATCTTTGTTCGCTTGCTTTGGTGAGATTTATGTGAACATTACAAGTCAGTACATCAGAGACCAATTTTTGGAACTTTGGACTAGTATTTAAAGTACTATCTATTGTTAAGCATAGTTGCCTCCTCATCCACAAGCTCAACACACAAAACAAAACCCATAATCTTACATATACCATCAGTAAGCTCTTTATCCTTCATGTTCTTAGAATGGTAGGTTTAGATGAATTGTCAAGAAAACATAAATTTCTATAACAATTTTATAAAATCGACCCTCATGAATTTTCATATACTTTCAACAACCTCCCGTCTCTCATATTCTTAGAATGGTAGGTTAAATGAATTGTCAAGAAAACATAAAATTTTCATAACCATTTTATGAAATCAACCCCCATAAACTATTGTGGTAATAGCACGTAAAGCATAGCTTTTTATTGTACTTTTTGCAGAGCAACCTGATATGGAAGAAGCTTATGCAGGAGAAAGTTGAGTTGCAAAGCCATTGAAAGAATGCTTGTAACTGTATAGCAATGATTCCCTTGCTTTATCAACACTAGAAAAACCAAGAAAGAAAGAATTTTCATTGCCTATCAACAACTTTACTGCATTTATCTTTTCAGATTCGCTTGTGTCTATTATTTAGACCAAATTTTTTTATCATATTCAATGATCCTTTCTCAAAATGTTAGAGAGATCAAGATTGAAAAGACACAAGCATAACTCATGATACTCAATGATCCATCCTCAAAATGTTAGAGATCTCAAGAATAAAAAGAAACTAGCATAACTCATGTAGTAAAGTAACAATGGACCAACCTTTCTTTGACAGAGAGAAGCATAGAATGATGCATTTTAGAGACTTCCTCTGGCTGCAACCCTCCATGGCCACCTGAATAGACAACATATACCTGTAACAAAACATGTACAATGCACCCCCATTAAACCATTTATCACAAACCACAAGCCCTGTCAATACTCAATGTATATATACTATCATACATGCATGAATACCCACCTCCTTGGAAGATACACAACAAAAGAAACAGCATGCCAGGAGCTCCAATACTAAGCTCCAATACTAAGAGCATTACTACCATGACTCCACTAATCCAGCCTGAACCCATCTTTCTAAAAAATGAAAGCTACAAAATCACAACGGTGTAGCAATACTAATAGGTAGAGAAAAGGTTCATCAAATGCTAAAAGGACTGTCTGCAACACAAAGGGCCTGTGAAGGGGAATCCTTATCCTCCATTGTCCTTTTTCTTAGCGCGCATGTGACACTATAAAAGTAAACAAACAAAAATGTAGGGCTCTACAGTTGTAACAGATGTGGTAAACACTACAACATATATTGAAAGAGTAACCCACAAACAGACAGAAACAATCATGTCAAAACTCGCTATCGCCCATATTGACATAGTTACCCATAAATAGACAGAATAGGCTTTTGATCAGAGTCCTTAAAAATCCAAAACAAAATATTATCAGCATAGTTTTTTTACCAAATCATATTAAACAAACAATTCACATTCACTTGTACTTCTGCCACAGTTGTTGGAGAATCTTCCTGCACAAAAGTTCACATAACCCAAATCCTTCACTTATTTATATTCCTGAATCTACATTCTTCCACTGATGCTTTCTTTTATATGGTCCTTTCAACATTAAAATAATTACAATCAAGAGATTTTAATCATCCTTTGAACATTAAAATAATTACAATCAAGAAAGAGTTTATAAATAGAATAGAAGAATATAAAATAATAGCTCTTGGTTATTACTTAAAGACCCCCAAAACTAATAATTTCTTCTTTGATTGATCATATACATTCTAATGACCTACTCAACCAACCATATAAAGCTCATAAATCATGGTAAAAGAGGGCCCTAACTATGGTAAAATGAGAAAGTTGCCACTTTGCACTGCCCTAACTCAATTTTATTTTGATGGCATTTGTTGATTTAATGACACAATATGAATGTTAATACTGGCATTGTTTACATCTTTGCATTTGGAATGCTTGATGACCCGCGAGCTTTG
>MU225892.1:687182-707035 GCA_018584345.1 Thuja plicata
TATATATATATGGCATACTTATTCATTATTTTCATTATTGTTACTTTGTTTTAGGTTTTCTCAATGTATAAAACATTTGGTATTGAATGTTGTCATTTGGAGTCCTTGGAAGAACAGTGCTCCAGATAATTTAAAGTGCATGATGATGACATCAAACATGCTATTCTCTACCTTCTGAAACATAATATTGCTGGCTCGCATGTACACGATGGGGTGATCTATAAACTAGTATTTTCTACTCTCTTTGAAGTTACCGGTTGGTTTGAATGGGTCTTGAAGGTGGTTAAGCATGTGGTTGTTTCCCACAATTCAGAAAAAGTTGCGTAGGGGATTTAGACGATCAATCCAAACATTATCTATGGCAGACTTTGCTCAAATTTTTATAAGAGAGCTGGCTTTCAAAATAAAATGGTGGAGGCGTGAGAGGTCTTTAAGCTATCTTGTGTTAATGATAACTACGCTTCTATGAGTGTCTTCCATGGTCACAATGAAGATTTTTTCACTTATGACAATAGGAATGTTATGATGGACTACTTCTTTAGAGTTGGCATTTTTGTCAATAAACTAGGTCATCTTTATATCAATTCCTCGAACATGCTTATTCCATCCTTCACTTTTTAGAAATATCCTCTCATATGTGAGGCAGGTGTATTTGAATGCAAAATGATCAGATTTAATGTAACTATGCACACATGACCACAACATTTGAATGTAACCTTTTAAACATAATGGTATACATTTTTTTTGTAACTACAAGCAAATTAATTTTTTGATATCTTTTATATTCGATATTGGGGTTTTCAACAGATTATTATGTGTATGTGTAGCAGGATATATATATGTGTGTGTGTGTGTGTGTGTGTGTGTGTGTGTGTATCTCTAAATATAGATATATATGTAGATCTCTCTCTCTCTCTCTATATATATATATGGATATAAGATTTATATATATATTTGTATGTATATATGTATGCATGTATATCTATGTATGCATGTATATGTATATATGTATGTATCACTTAGTGTTGTTTATGCCACCATCTTCCATGCCTGTGGCAATCATGCAAAAGAATGAAATGTAGACATGAAACTTAACTGTTTAACATAATGCCTGGAATACTCTTCTTTGTAAATGTTTTTGTTGATACATACTCAAGGTCTAGATATCCATATGTTCATCATGATTACAAAATCTTATCTAGCTAATGAACTTTATATCTTTATGCATTATGCTGCTGTGATTTTGCCTCTTTTTTTTGACACAATGAATGGTTTCAGATATCACTTATTTCAAAAATGGCGGCTCCATTATATCTTCTTTGAGATTACTGTCCTACATTGTAATAGAAGTCTTTTACTGTATTTGTAACTATGGTTTTGTATAATTGTTGCTCTTTCTTACCATTTTCAACTACTAATCATTGGTTTCTCTTTCTCCCTTGGGAATGTTTTTCAGGTAGAAATGATAGGATACCATCTATCTTTCATGAAGACTCTTTATCAAAAGGGGATCAATGTCCTTTATCTTCAATCAAATAAGGGGTGCAGAAGGTTGATTTGCATCCATTGGGTATAGAAATTGAGTGGTATACCCAAATGATGCAAAGCATCTTCTGCACCCTCGATTCCAGTGAAGAGAGAAATGCCATTGATACCCTTTGGATAAAGAGGCTTCAAAATATAAATATGATATCCTACCATTACTACCTGAAAAACATTTCTAAGGGGTCATAGATGCTCTATCCTACCATAGACACATGTGTGGTCCTTATCATAGCCTTAAAACAAGATCAATCTAATGAGGTTGTAATGGACCCAATTGATCTAGATTGACCAATAACAACTTCCACTTTCTACATTGAAAAAGTACCATATCTCTCTTCAAGGGTGGGTTATTCATTACTACCATGTCATGTTGTATTTAGTTGTATGTACCTCTAATTTTTTATTGTCTACTATGCAATATTTAGCATATGTATCATGTGACTTATGTAAATCTGATAATGATTGACCTTCATAACATTGAACATGGCACTCTAAACCAAAATATTGGCCTGCTCAATTTTTTCAAATACACTAGGAACCATAGTGACAAGTAAGTCTGCAAGTGTAATAGAAGCCACCCCTGTTCCTAGAAATTTGAACCACCTACTATGCAATCTACAAATTTAATCATAAAGACATTGCCAAAATTACAAACATTAATTATTTTTCTCTATCCTTCTAAAGATACTACTTTTGACAACACATAATTGATAAACTTCCAAGACTAGACTTCTGAACCCTTCCCACAAAGGAGGCATTGGAGGAAAAGTCATTTTGGAGAGCCTTCAAGAGGTCCCTCTCAATTTGAATAGTGGTTTGTGTGGACTGAGCATGAGTCCAAGTGTATGGGCTAGTCTGTCTCACAGATGTTTTAGAGATTGTAATGATCCAATCCATGGCTTGTGCTTTTGTGCTGCTAAAACTTCCATATTGTGTTGTTGGAACTTTATACAACATTGGGTGGAAGATTACCCATTGGATATGCACCAAAAGAAATAATATGAGATTCATATTGGTCTTTTGTATTAATCTACTCTAGATTATACATAGATAATATGTTATCTGACTTATTGGTGCAGGAGCACCTAGGCAAATCCCTAAGACTAGTTACAATTTTGGTTTGTATTGACCTTAGCCAAGTCAATAAGACTAGTTACAATTTTGGTTTGTATTGACCTTAGCCAAGTCAATAGTATTTAATTTGACCTTAGAAGGTATTTCTTGTGTGTTCCTAGGGTGGCTTAGACTAGGCTCAATCCAACCTATATGTTTAATGCTTTTCTAGTTGATAGTGCTAGATTAGGCCTAAGATGGGAAAATGAGTTTAAATATGTATAAAAGACTTTAAGGCATGAGAAGGGTTAGAATTATGTCTAAAATGGTTCCTAAGATGTTTCTACACCATTCTAGGTTGATTAGAGACCCTTATCAATAATTATGCAAACATATGTAAAGTTGTCACAATGTTGCTTGACAACATTTGTGCAACTTTTAATGTTGCATGACAACATTTGTAGAATTTGATTCCTTTCGAGGTAACAACATGGGTGGTTTGCATAATGGCCTAGAATCATGGGAATGGAATATTAAGCCAAAAATGATCCCATTTCCCGAGGTATGGAGAAGAGGAATGTAATATTTGAAAGTGAATAGAAGCTCAGAGTTCTGGTTTTTAGTGACAGTCGACTTGTATTGAGTGTATGAGTTATTGTATGGATTGAAGTGTGAAAGTTAGTGTTGGTTATGTGTAGTAGAGATACTTCTAAGAAATTTTTGTTCATTAGTGTAGTGGTTTTGAGTTCATTAGATTAGCTTTTCAAATTGTTTTGTAAATAGAGTAGTTGTTGGTGTAGTTTAGACTCTTTTTGGTAGAATGGCTCCCCCATAGTTCTCCACTGTGCAAATCCTCACGACCTAGAGGAATATGGTAGGGAAGCCATTGAAGTGTGTTTCTATGGAAGGAGGATCTCAAAAGAGAGCTTGCTATTTTCGGCATCATGCCCTAGGTGAGATCAAAGTGCCTGACTAGGTGCATGACAAAGAGAAAGTGAAGTGCAATTGCAGGGGAGAGAGTGAGAGCTTAGAACAAAGTGTGGTTTCGGAGAGTTAGTGGTCCAACAGACACCTACAAGTGAGATTAGACATTGGCCAATCCATTTAGGTAGATTTCAAGGTAGAAATCAGAGGACTGCATAATTTAAGCCCAAATAGCCATATTTGCCCTACATTTTAGGATTCTACTGTACAAATGACTTAGGGACCTAAGACCACCAAAATTCTAAAGGTCTTGATAAAGGGTATCTGAATGTCAAGTTAGTTTTTAGGGTTGTTTGGAAGTTTTAATGGTAAATTGGGAAAAACACCATGTTTAGGGCTAGTAGACCAATTAGGCCTATTAGGCCAAAATCATAGTCAATCTTGAACTCGATTGAGAAAGCCTTGATGACCCATTCTAATCGAGTCATATGGAAGACAAATAGTTGTTTCAATGATGAATACAACCCTTGCAACACTTGTGAATATGTTATGGTGAATTTTCACTTGGAGTCATCCAAGGAGGAGTAAAGAGTTGAAGTGCCCTTAATGATAGTTATTCCCCAAGGTGAAGCACAAGAAGAATAACTCATAGAGTTGAGTTAGGTTAGTCTTAGGACAAGAGAGAAAATAATAGTAAGGTCTTAGGAGTGAGTTTAGGATCTAGAGAAGACTAGGACAAGTGGAGTCCTAGATAAGTGTTTGTGCAAGCACACCTTGGAACATCTCCATCAAATTGGTATCAGAGCTTGTTGATCAGGCTTGTGGTGAATGTTCCAACTAGAAGAGTCAGTAGGAGAGTCTACAATGGTGAAAAATTCATAGCTTGCAAAGAAAGTGGATGAACAAGAAGAAGAGAATACATTACTTAGAGAGATATTGGCACAATTGTAACACAAAGTGGACCAAGTGGAAGAAAAGACTGAAGAAGTGAAGGATAAGGTTGAAGGGAAAGGTAAGGAGATTGCCATAGATGATGAAGTCCTTGAAGCTGACCCTGTCCTCGCAGAGGAACCATTCTTGAAAGCACTAAAGGATTTGAGTGGTAAAGCACTAGAAGGAGTTCCTATCTTTAGTGGAAAGATGGAACCTGAGATAGTCCTAGATTGGATAGAAGGACTAGAGAATCACTTTGAATGTGATGGAATTACTGAAGGTGAGAAGGTTAAAGTTGCTAAGGCTAGACTTAGAGGGTCTGCACTCACTTGGTGAAAATTCATCCAAGATGAGAGAGAGAAGGAAGGAAAGAAGCCCATTTCTACATGGAAGGCTATGGTTGCAAAAATTAGAGATGCTTTTGTACCTGAGGATTATGAGATTCAGTTGCACAAAAGAAGATAGAGTCTAAGACAAAAAGATTTGGATGTGAACTCTTACACTGAAGAGTTTCAAATGCTATGCATGAGGTCTCGAGTTGCAGAAGATGAGAAGGTGAAGGTAGCTAGATACCTTAATGGTCTCAAGTGGACTATACAAGATGAAATGAGTCTTTTGACTCTTGATACTATTCATAAATGCCACCAAATTGCAGTAAAGGTAGAAGAGAAGCTAAGGAAGAAACAAGATTCAAGCACCACTAGAGGTAGAGGCAAAGGAAGAGACAATATAGGTCAGAGAGGTGGATATGGTGGTAGAAGTAATGAGACAAAGGCTCAAGGAGAGACCAAAATTACTGAGTAGCAAGAAGGAAGTTCAAGAAGAGGTAACTCCAATAGAGGAAGTAAATCTAATAGAAATTGGAGAGGAAGAAATAGTGGTCAAGGTAGAGGTTCTTACTTTGCAACTATGAAGTGTTGCCACTGCAACCAAATAGGACACCCTGCATATAGATATCCAGAGAAAATCTCTACTTCCCAAGGAAGTGACAAGAGGGTAAACTATGTTCAAAAGGAGTCTAGTGGTGGAAGTAAACACCCTGAGGTACCCTTAGAGTCAGAAGAAGGAGATAACTTGATGATGAGGACATTAATCAAGGAGCCAGTCAAAGAGGAACCTAGTCAAAGAAGGTCACTGTTTAGAGTGAAATACAAGATGATGGGAAAATTTTGTAGAGTCATCATAGACTCAGGGTCTACTGACAACATAATGTATGAGGAGGCAGTCAACAAACTGAAGATGAAGAGAATACCTCATACCAACCCATACAAAGTCACTTGGTTGAACAAAGGACAACATGTCCTTGTCAATGAACAAGCTTGGGTGAAATTTTCAATTGGGAGATACAAAGACAAGGTGTTGTGTGACGTCCTACCTATGGATGCATGTCACCTACTCCTTGGTAGGCCATGTCAATTTGACAGACATGCCATGCATGATGTAGCAAAGAATTCTTATCCTTTCAAGAAGGACAATTTAACTTTCAAAATATAGTCACTATTGGAGGAAGGAGAGATGAAGTCATCAGGCCCCAATGTTCTTATGGTCAGTGAAAAGGAGTTCATAGAAGCCTTAGAAGAAGGAGATGGAGCAGGATTTGCACTTATGTTGAAGCCAAAGGAAGAAAGTACAAACAAGATAGTAAAGAAGACAAAGTTGCCTAAGGAAGTGAAGGAGATATTGCAGAAGTATGAAGGCATTGTAAGTGATGGAAAACCATCAACCCTACCCACTAAGAGAGTTGTTAGTCACCAAATTGACTTTATCCCAGGAGCTACCCTTCCTAATAAGATAGCCTATAAGATGAACCCTCAACAAAATGAGGAAATTTCCAAGCAAATCTAAGAATTCCTAAGCCAAGGTCTCATTAGGAAAAGCATTAGTCCTTGTGTTGTACCCACTGTCTTAGAGCCCAAAAATGGAGGAAATTGGAGGCTCTGTACTGATTCAAGGGCAATAAACAAGATTACCATTAGGTATAGGTTCCCTATTCCTAGGGTAGAAGACCTAATGGATTGTCTAGGAGAAGCCAAAATTTTCACTAAGATTGACCTAAAGAGTCAATACCACCAAATTAGAGTCAATGAGGGAGATGAATGGAAGACAACCTTCAAAACCACAAAAGGTTTGTATGAATGACTTGTAATGCCATTTGGGCTATCCAATGCCTCATCTACATTCATGAGGCTTATGAACGAAGTCCTTAAAGACTACGTAGGCAAATTTGTGGTAGTGTATCTATATGATATACTAATCTATAGTAAGACCAGAGAAGAACATCTCAGACATCTGCATATTGTTTTCAAGAAGCTACATGAGGAGAAGTTGATGATAAATTTGGAAAAATGTGAATTCATGAAGTAAGAGCTAGTGTACCTTGGGTTTGTATTGTCTCAAGGAAATCTAAAGATGGATCCAAGCAAAGTGGAAGCAATTCTCAATTCGCCTACTCCAAGGACTGCAACAGAGGTGAGAAGATTTCATGGGTTAGCCCAATACTATAGGAAGTTCGTTAAGCAATTCAGTGCTATTTGTGCCCCTATGTTAGATACTATCAAAGGAGGGATGAAAACCAAATTTGTTTCGAATGAGAAAGCTAACCATGGATTTGAATTGTTGAAGAAGAAGATTTCCACTCAACCAATCATAACACTACCAAGTTTTGAGAGATTATTCATAGTTGAGTGTGATGCTAGTAATGTGGCCATTGGAGCTATTTTGAGCTAAGAGGGAAGACCAGTGGCTTTCCACAGTGAAAAGATCAGTGATGCTAAGAAGAAGTACTCTTCTTATGACCTAGAGATGTATTCTCTAGTCCAAGAACTAAGGAAATAGAGGCACTACTTGCTCCCAAAATAATTTATGGTCTATTCAGACAATCATGCACTTAGTTTCCTGGATTCACAAGACAAGCTTAGTCATAAATATATGAAGTGGGTAGAATATCTGCAGGCCTACACTTTCAACATTAAGCACAAGAAGGGACTGCAGAATAAGGTAGTAGATACCTTAAGTAGAAGAGCCCTGACTGTACAAGAGATACACTTGTAGAGCATAGGTATTGAGAGCTTCAAAGACCTATATAAAGAAGATGAAGACTTTGCAGACATCTATAAGGTATGTCAAGAGTACAAGAATCATTTTCATAGTGAATTCTTTGAATATATTGTGCAAAGTGATCTATTATTTAAGGGAAGTCAATTATGTGTTCCTAGAGGATCAATTAGGGAAAATTTGATTCAAGAGAGGCACAATGGTGCACTTAGTGGGAATTTTGGTGTCAATAAGACCCAAGAGTTAGTGCAAAGGTTTTACTTTTGGCCTAAAATGAATTTGGACATTAGGAAGTATGTAGAAATTTGTGTGGTTTGACAGAAAGAAAAAGGTACATCTTCCAATGCAAGCCTTTACCAACCTCTTCCCATCCAAAGTAGACCATGGGAATGCTTAAGTATGGACTTTGTTGTGGGGTTACCAAGAACCAAATAGGGATTTGACAGTATATATGTCATAGTAGAAAGGTTTAGCAAGATGGCCCATTTTGTAACCTGCAAGACAGTCCATGATTAGAATCAAATAGCTCACCTATTCTTCAAGGAGGTAGTCAGAATTCATGGGTTACAATTGAGCATAGTATCAACCAGAGATACATAGTTTATGAGCCATTTTTAGAAGACACTATGGAAAAAGCTAGGAAACAATTTTTCTTTTGGGTCTGCATACCACCCTCAGACTGATGGTCAAACTGAGGTGGTAAATAGGAGTCTAGGTAACCTCCTAAGGTGCTTAACGAAGGAGTATGGTCAAGCTTGGGACCAACTCATTGGACAGACAGAGTATGCCTATAATGATACTGTCAATAGAACCACAGGGACAAGCCCCTTTGAAATAGTTTATGGAATACACCCAAGGGGGATATTTGAACTCAGAGAATTGAAGGATGGAGCCAAGGGTAGTGGCTATACAGAATATTTTGTACATTCTATGCAAGAAGTGCATGAGACTCTAAGAAAGATATTCACTGAGAATACAGAAAAGATAAAGAACAAGGTGCATGAAAGAAAAAGGGACGTCCAATTCCAAGTGGGGGATCTAGTAATGGTCCATCTAAACAAGGAAAGATTGCAAAAAGGAGTGCCTCATAAGCTACAGATGAGAAGGATTGGCCCATGTACAATTCTGGCCAAATATGGCAATAATACCTATAAAGTGGAACTACCAGAGGACAGTGGTTTATCTCCTATGTTCAATGTGGCAGATTTTATCTTGTACAAAGGACCAATACCAGATCCAAACTAGAGCCTTACAAATGTAATAAAGGAGGTAGAAGACCTGAACATGACTCCCACACCACCTAAGAAGGCAGAGATGATACTTGACTCCAGGGCCTACAAGAATACCAGACAAAGAACTTATTATGAACATTTGATTAAATGAAATGGAAAAGAAGATGCAGAGGCCACTTGGATTAAGGATACTAAATTCAAGAAGTTGGGAGTGGATTCCAACTTACTCAATCCAAGGGTGGATTGAAGTCTTTTCATTTGGGGAGGATGGTGCTGGAGCACCTAGGCAAATCCCTAAGACTAGTTACAATTTTGGCTTGTAATGACCTTAGCCAAGTCAGTAGTGTTTAATTTGACCTTAGAAGGTCTTTCTTGTGTGTTCCTAGGGTGGATTAGACTAGGCTCAATCCAACCTATATGTTTAATGCTTTTCTAATTGATAGTGCTAGATTAGGCCTAAGATGGGATAATGGGTTTAAATATGTCTAAAAGCCTTTAAGGCATGGGAAGGGTTAGAATTATGCCTAAAATGGTTCCTAAGATGTTTCTACACCATTCTAGGTTGATTAGATACCCTTAGCAATAATTATGCAAAAATATGTAAAGTTGTCACAATGTTGCTTGACAACATTTGTGCAACTTTTAATGTTGCATGACAACATTTGTAGAATTTGATTCTTTTCAAGGTAACAATATGGGTGGTTGCCATAATGGCCTAGAATCATGGGAACGACATATTAAGACAAAAAGGATCCCATTTCCTGAGGTATGGAGAAGAGGAATGTAATTTTTGAAAGTGAATAGAAGCTCAAAGTTCTGGTTTTCAGTGACAGTCGACTTGTATTGAGTGTATGAGTTATTGTATGGATTGAAGTGTGAAAGTTAGTGTTGGTTCTGTATAGTAGAGATAATTCTAAGCAATTTCTATTCAGTAGTGTAGTGGTTTTTAGTTCATTAGATTAGCTTTTCAAATTGTTTTGTAAATAGAGTAGTTGCTGGCGTAGTTTAGACTATTTTTGGTAGAATGACTCCCCCATAGTTCTCCACCGTGAAAATCATAACAACCCTGAGGAATATGGTAGGGAAGCCATTGAAGTGTGTTTCTATAGAAGGAGGAGCTCAAAAGAGAAAGCTTTCTATTTTTGGCATCATGCCCTAGGCGAGATCAGAGTGCTCGACTAGGTGCATGACAAAGAGAGTGAAGTGCAATTGCAGGGGAAAGAGTGAGAGATTAGAACCAAGTGTGGTTTCAGAGAGGTAGTGGTCCAATAGAAACCTACAAGTGATATTAGGCATTGGCCAATCCATTTAGGTAGATTTCAAGGTAGAAATCAGAGGACTGCACAATTTAAGCTCAATTAGCCCTATTCACCCTACATTTCAGGATTCCACTATACGGGTGAATTAGGGACATAAGACCAACAAAATCCTAAAGGTCTTGATAAAGGGTATCTGAATGTCAAGTTAGTTTTTAGGGTTGTTTGGAAGTTTTGAGAGCAAATTGGGAAAAACACCCTGTTTAGGGCTAGTAGACCAATTAGGCCAAAAGCATAGTCAATCTTGAACTTGATTGAGAAAGCCTTGATGTCCCATTCTAATAGATTCATATGGAAGACAAATAGTTGTTTCAATGATGAATACACCCCATGCAACACTTGTGAAGATTTTATGGTGAATTTGCACTTGGAGTCATCCAAGGAGGAGTGAAGAGTTGAAGTACCCTTAATGATAGTTATTCCCCAAGGTGAAGCACAAGAATAAAAACTCATAGAGTTGAGTTAGGGTAGGCTTAGGCCAGGAGATCAAAGACTAGTAAGGTCCTAGGAGTGAGTTTAGGATCTAGAGAAGACTAGGACAAGTGGAGTCCTAGATAAGTGTTTGTGCAAGCACACCTTGGGAGTGTCTCTATCACTTATTCTAATATCTTTTGCTTTGATGAGCGAAGTGTTCATTATTATTTCCTATAAGCAAAACAATTCATATATTTTAATTGAAACGGTCATATATCTAAGCCAAAGAGTAAATAGCCATAGGTGCTAACCATATGTCTACCTCCTATGGTTTAAGAACATTCAGATAATCATAATCAGGTATAATCAACCCTACTAGGTCTTTGTCTCTAGTATGTATCGAGTTTAATCCAAACTTATTATATTAAACACCACATCTATTCACCAAAGTTCATCTATGAGAGTTGAAAGTTTCCACAAAATCTGTTTACCACTATCTAATAATTTATAAATTTCCCAAAATGAAAATTATCAAGCTCATAGAAAGGTCATTTCAAATACTAACCTAGACAATGGAACAATGAAGCGATTTTTTTTCTTTTATCATCATTTAGAGATTTGTTTTCTTGAGGTTGGAGTAACTGGTCAACAATGTTACTTAAACTGTTTTCAACACAGTTGTCAGACATGGAATTTGAATGAAGGCTAGATTGCTTAGAAAAGAAGGGACTCCAAGATGATAAATTTCTATCAAACTGCAGTTTAAAATGCTCAATATGTGAAAACATAGACTGGATCTGCATTGTTTGCATCTGTCTTTCATGCAAGAAAGACACCCTCATCGTTCCTTGTGCAACAACAGTGTATGGAAACAAAATTAAAACTATAGGAAATGAAACATGACCCTACAAATGAATATTTGTACTGAAAATACAAAGACTTCAAGATTAGAGATTATCAGGATCAATCTCCACCGAATACATCCTGTATTCACATTACTGTTAGTTACTATTGTCCATACCTTATAGTCGATGCCTTAGAGTCATTATTACTGTGAAATTGGAGTAATTATCTAAAGGCCTAGTTATAGGAAACAACTATTCTATATGACAGTGTGTAATTATAGTCCATAATTACTTATAATTACTAGGAAATCATTGCTTAGCTATTTTGGGGGTATTCTGGGAGTTATATTCCATTGTTTACTAATGGCAAGATCTATCTTGATGAATTGAACTTTATCCCGAATAGTCCTTGATTTAGTTTTTGTTTTATTATAGATTTTTGGTATGAGTTACTAATTATCTTATTAGTTTATCAGAAAACAAAGAGAGATATCTCACACACACGTGTGTGTGTGTGTGTGTGTGTGTGTATTCTGAAAAAATATATATCCAACTATATACATAGATATACATATATAGGTATTTAGGAGACACAGTTTGTGTACATATAACAATGTGTTTTATTGATAATCAAAGGGAAATACATGAGGATAACCACCTAGAAGATAAGTGGACAAGTGGATTTCACATTCCTTATCAAACCAAGCAATTTTTTATATTCACCAATCATATTTTCTTTTGTCCTTCCAATCAAGTATTTCAAGCGAAAAGCATAATCAACAACAGTTGCCTCATTGTAACTATTGTAGGTAAAATTTATAGACTTATTTCATCTATCCAAATCATTTCAAATGAATAAGTCAAATGTACCACATAAAGTAAGCAATTACTCCCTAAATCGATTACCAAATGTACCACATAAAGTGTTTACCAAATCGATTATAACTTTAACTACACAAATATGAATGAGATCAAATCAACTGTATCAAAATGAAAACTCACATAGGCTTCAAATCATAACACTTTGATGGATTAGATCCCTCTGCAGACGTTCATGCCAGTTCAGAATTTCATAGGAAATTATTGGTTTTCATTCAATTTGCATCCATAATGTGTTGTTACAATTGCAGAGTGGTCAACAAGAAGCCAAGGAAATCCCACTAATCTCCTAGATAACTTCCCAATTGGTCTTGACACAAATAAATCCCACTAATCTCCCAACAAGAAAATGTCAAAATAGAAAGATGTTAAGACACTTCTTCAACTTGGTCTCACCCACTCTAAGTCTTCAAACACCCACTCAGGCTTAAGGGCTAGGAACACTTCTCTGATTCTTGGTAAGTTGTGAAAACCTTCACCAGTGAGGTTCTTGATCCAATCTATGGATTTGATCAGAGTATTTGATCTATCTAGGTGAGGAATCAACAATCAATTTGATCACCAAACAGTCACAATACTCCAAACACTAATTCACCTACTAACCCTAGTAGGTCTTTCTGACTGGTTATTGAGTTGTTTAACTTGCTTGGATGATTCCACTAACTATTGAGGGACATTGAAGATGTTTTCAATGGTGTAGAGTGGGTGGTTTTTATTAATGCATGAATTAAGTTAACATAATTCAATTCAAGTACATTAAACATATGTCCTTTTATGCATAAACTAGTTGAATTTACTTTTCATAACAATAATAATAATAGTTTGTGTTTTACATGATTGTATTCCCCAAATCATTACTGGAAAAATTTTGAACATATCTAAATGGAATACACCAAGAAGTACCAAATGATGAATGCTCAATTGTTGTAATGGCAAAGCATTGGAACCGTCCATTTCTAGAACTTGATTTTCTTAATGATTTTTCTTATTTCTTGTCTTTTGTCTCTTTTTGATTTCCTATGTCTGTACTTGGTGACATGATTTTGAACATTGTTGACAAAGCGTGTTTCTTTTTTTGATTATTTGATTGATGCTCTCACCTTTCCTTACTTTGTAAATTCCATTATCCCAATCAAGTTTTGCAGTGTTCTTTATTAGGTTTCATGTTTTCAATATTGGGGTTCCGCATTGTTTGTTATTCTTGATAAATTATGCATTGAATTTGAATTTTCCCAAGTCCGAGTTTGTGCCAATTGTGGAGTTCACCTTTTTTTGATGGTATATTTCATTCACTCTATGTGGAATACTATTTTGTTCATGTTTTATTTCAGCTTGATATTTCATACATTTTTCATATACACAGAGAAATGGATAGTTATGAGACTACACATTTGCTGATATTGCAAGACTACACCTGTGCATATACCCTGTCTGATCAACTCTTATATGCACAAGTGATGAACATTCAGATTTGCCTAAGTAGTACTAGGATCTTACCCTGCAATACATGTATTATTGTGAAAAACATCACAAGTCCATTTGTTGTAGGGTCAAGATCCCAGTAATGCTTGGTCAAAACTGCATGTTTGTCACCTGTGCATATACCTTCTTTGGTCAACTCTTATATGCACAGGTGAAGGTTGATAAACTCCAATCTCCTATTTGTATCTATATGTTATCAAAACAATTCCATTGAGAATCTTGTCTACTTGAGACATTTCAATTGTCAAAGAAATTGGCATTTGCATTTTTATTCATTGGTTGTGTTATTAGAGAAGGTATATGCACAAGTGATGAACATGCATATTTCATAATAATACTTTGAATATTATTTTGACCTCTTTTCATAATAATTTTTCTTATTTCTTGTCTTTTGTCCATTTTTTATTTCATATGTCTATGTTTGGTGATAGGATTTTGAACATTGTTGACAAAGCCTGTTTCTTTTTTTGATTATTTGATTGATCCTCTCACCTTTCCTTACTTTGTAAATTCCATTGTCCCAATCAAGTTTTGCAGTGTTTTTTTATTAGGTTTCATGTTTTCGATTGTGGGGTTTCGCATCGTTTGTTGCTCTTGATAAATTAGGCCTTGAATTTCATTCATTTTTCATATACATAGAGACTACACACACTGATAAAAATATGAGCTATCTGATTTAAGTTTACTGTTCATGATTGTAAACGGTCAATATTTCTGATGGTACTCCTTGGTTTATTCCATTTAAAAATAATCAGGTTTCTATGGCTATTATAAATGTCCCTTTATGTTGACAAAATTAAAGTTGAGAAAATGGTTGTTCAGTGTCTATATCTGCAGGTTGCAAACAAATCATCCTTCTTCCACCAACATTCTAGTCAATGTACAAGTAACGAGTCATTCCATTCAAGAAAGACCATGTCTGACAATATCAACCCATAACAAAATAAGGAGACAATTGCTAGATTGTGGTCTAACTTTAAAAGAAAAGGTGATGGAAAATGGTATTGTCCCTGTAATATTTGCAAGGGCTTAAAGACTCAAAGATATCTAATAAAAATAGCTGAGGAACATTGTAGGCATCATGGTCACATTGAAGGGGGAAACAAATTTCATCTATTGGTATGTTTTTCAATATATTATTTGAACAATTTGTATACATAAGAAATGAATTGATAATGACATCATGGTCATGGTTCATTTAAGGTCATCATTTTGATATAGGTCAACCATCCTGGGTTTCATGTTATGGACCATAACAATCCTAAGAATGTGGATTTCCAAATGAGGGAACATGGAGGTGTGAATATCGAAGTAGAAGGTAATGATCCCATGGAAGAAGATCAAGATGATCACGATGATCAAGATGATCACGATGATCAAGATGATGACACTGGCGCAACTGATGATGATGATGAATATGGCCTTGATGTACCTATACTTGAGAAGGCATACGAGCCCCTATACGAAGGCTCCCAAACAACTCTTCTTGTCGTTGTATTGTTGTTGGTAACTTGAAGGTTATGAATGGTTTATCCAACTTAGCAATCACATGTATGTTAAGGTATGTCATATATGTGATCTTTTTTCATCTTTTTTAGTTGTAATTTCCTTATAGTTAAAAAAGGGTGAATTATGTACCAATTAATATTCTTTATATTAACCAATTATATTTAATTTGGTCGTAGGTTGATAGGTGAGTGTTTGTTACCACCATCAAACATTTTACCTCGCTCGTACCGAGAATTATCTGTCATTATGAAAGATATTGGAATTGAGTATCAAACAATACATACATGTTCAAATGATCATATTATATATCATAAACAACATGAATTTGCAACAGAATGCCCTGATTGTTATATTAGTAGATATTGACCAAATCAAATAATAAAAAATGTGCCTTGAAAGGTTCTTCAGTATATTCCCATTATTCCATGTCTGCAATGATTATTTAGGTGCACTAGCTTGACACAATTTATGGATTACCATGCACGCAATAGAAGTCGAGATGAAATTATACGAATGCCTGCGGATAGTTCAACATTCAAGGAAATAGAAGAAACTTGGTCACACTTTAAAGTAAAACCTCGTAATCCTAGGGTTTCATTAGCAGTGGACGATGTCAATCTGTTTGGAGAGATGAGATCTGTTTACTTGGTGTGGCCTATTTTTGTTATTAACAATAACATTCCTCCTTAGATGTCCATAAAGAGGGAGCACATAATGTTGGCAATGATTGTTTCAGGTATTTTTCATTTAATACTCATCTAAATTAATTTATTATAATTTTTTTTTATCAAAATAGTCATAATATTTATGTAATATTTTGTTCATTCAACTAGGCAAGTACCAAGTTAAAGATATGAATGTATATATTGAGCCCCTTATCGACGAGTTGATGGTGTTATGGAATGAGGTCACTATGTATAACATCTCTAGACCAATAGGTCAAAGGCAATTTCAATTCCATGCAATGCTTGTATGGACAATACATGATGCCCCTAGGCTAACACATTTTTGTGGTATGTTCTTTTGTTAACACCTCTTTTTTGGTATGCTATTGCAAACACAAAATTAACATATTTAATCCAATTATATACGATTTTGTAGGTCTTTAGACAAAGGGAAAATTTTCATGTCCAGTTTGTGGTCCAAAGATGAAATATCGTCATTCAAAAAGTTTAGGAAATGAGGTGTTTGATGAGTATAGACACTTTCTCCACAGAAATCATAAGTACCAAACTACTGAAAAACATCTTTTCAATGGGAAAGAAGATACTACATCAAAGCCATGGAGAATGACACCTCGCCTATGAATTTTGGAATACAATAGAACAAATTGTCGACATAATGTCATTCCATATGATGGTTCTTGTTTGAAATTTATATTTTGATATTCTATTTTGTTTACTGATGATGTAGTTGATACTCATGAAGGTCATCAAGGCATCAATGACCAACTTCCAAAAGGACTAAAAAGTTATCCTACACAATTTAGTAGGTTGTCATACTACGAACAACTCCCTGCAATCGTGCATTGGTTTTATGCTATGCATATTAGAAATAATGTAACAAAGACATTATGAAAATTATTGGATGGAAGAAGTGACAAAGACAAAATTGTCAAAATTTGTAGTGACATTGAGGAATCCAACCATGCAATAAAAAATGTCATTCGATCAAATAACAATGGAGAGTAGATTAATATAAGTGCCCTTACTTGGTTATTGTTGGAGCAACAAAACAATGTTATAAAAGAAGTCATACAAAAATATGATTTCCCGCAGGATTTGCTGCGAACATAAACAATCTCATATCAAAGAAAAGTGAATTTGGGACATGGATGAAAACACAGGATTGACATACATTTATTAATGTTATTTTGTATTCACTATATATTTGTATACTGCATGTAATTTTCATTGTATTATTTTATAAAACATTGAAAAGATCATTTTACAATTATTGTAGTACGTTATACCTCTATCTCTCCCACACCATTTCGACAACAGTGTCAAACAAGTTATATATGATTTTAGAAAATACATGAGGTGGTTGTCATCGAAAGAAATCCATAAAGAATATATTAAATATTAGAAGAGAAAAATTCATCATCTTATGTGTGAAATGCAAAACTGTCTACCTTGAACTTTTTTCAATGCACAAGAACACTACCTCATACATCAAGTTGAGGAGATTGAATTGTGTGGACCTGTACAAACTAGGTCAATGTGGATGGTTGAGAGGCACTTAAATATTTTGAAGGGCTTGGTTTGACAGAGAGAACATCCTGAGGGTTCTATGGTGGAGGGATATATGGTATACCAGACTATGGTGTACATTAGTAAATATCTTCTTAAGTTTGTAGCAAAGATCCATGTAGATCATATTTGGGATTCCAACTCCATTGACAAATTCAAAGCAGAGAACATGATGGGGAAATATAGATTGATGAAAGTGAGAGGTAATTATAAGATGTTATTATAGTTAATTAATTATTATAAATCTTCAATATAAGTTATTTGTAATTGGTCTATTTTTTTAACACAGTTGGTCGAGAGTGGGATGCAATACATTTGTATATTGCGAACAATCTTAATTGGATGACGGTATAGATTAAACGATGTTAACAAAATGGTTGCTCATTAATATGGGAAGGTGTTGCTTCATTGGTTAGATAAGCTCATCGTAATGGAGATTCCAATGTTACATCAATGGTAATTGATCTAGCATATGGTTTAAGAGGTAGACAGGTACGTAAAAAATTATTAATGATCATGACCCATATGTTTCATATCAACTCATGATGCAAATAATTCTCACACGCTTGAAAAATTGCAGGTCAAGCACTATAAATCTATGTACTATCATGACCATAAATTTCACATAAAAAAGTTGGACGACATGAAGAAAACTTGTGATTCTAGAATGACAACAGTCTTTGAGGTCACTAATATTTCATCTAGAAATGACATACATCTGCGACAATCTCAAAATTGATACTATGACATCTTGGATGATATACTTGAGTGCAAATTTAACTCCTTCAAATTAGTTCTATTCGTCCTCTAATGATACATGCTATGAATAAATCAAAATGATCCTGATAGAACTATTATTCAAGATGATAATGAATTTTCAATGATTAATACAAGGTCGTTTGAGCCAGTTGGAGATGAGCTCTATGTTCTTCCAAGCCAATGTGAGCAAGTGTTTTATTTAGAGGTTCCAGATAAACTGGGTTGGTCATTTGTTGTAAGACATGATCCACTAATACATTTGATAGCTATTTTCTACCTTTAATTTTGACCAAGGCCTTTTTTTGGCTTGTTAGATTATTATTTTTTATTTATAACCCCGATTTGGTCAAAATTTAAACGAGCCTGAGTTTTTCAAAAGTTTGACGAATGCGGGATATAAATTAAAAAAAAATGAAAAGTGAAACTCATTTTTCAGTTCACTCGCGGGCGGGAGGAGGGATCGAGCACAGTGCATTTACGTGAATCCATATCGAAACCTGCAGGTTAGGGAAAGACCAAAACATTGTTATTTTTTTGCATATTAGTTGTTTTACATTGGCAAGACCAAAATGTTGTTATTTTCTGCATATTAGAGTGATGAAATTAGTTGCAAATCACGCGGTGACTCTCAACTACATGAACTCCTTGCTATTTGTGTGCCCTCTTAGGTAGTCGATGATATGTTGTTTCACATTCCTCTCAGCTTCGAACACATTCTTCACCTAGCTATGCTTACCTATATCCTAAAGGAAAAGGTCAATGCACAAACCCCTAGCATAAATGGAGGCTCTTATTGCTGGCCTCAAACTTGGAGTCAAATTTAACATCTCTAATTTGTACATTGAAGGCGATTCCACTAATATAATTAATGCATTAAGGAAACAAACAAAACCCAACTAGAAATTAAATGCTTTGCTGGATATAGCCCTAAATCTAACCCATAGCTTCTCTTTTGTAACCTTCAACCATATATACAGAGAAGGGAACGATAGAGCAGATGAATTGGCTAGCTTAGGGGCTGACGGGGTTACCCTCGAGCACTAGATTTTACTAATATATTTGTAGCATGGATGAAAACAATGTCCTTTTCAATTTTTAAATTGTTAATGCTAACCTCGATAATCTTCATCCTTATATCAACTTTTAAAGCTCTGCATTTTTTCTTATCCCTTCCTAGTTATCTATTCCCATATTTAGACATTCATTTCAAAACACTTTAGATAGAAGGTCTTCTTGAAACATCTATGAATCTCTATGTATGTCATATGGAAATATATCAATATGATGGAGATTAGACTCATGTTTATTTTATCTCTTCATATTGACCTATACTTATATTTGGTCATTTAAGGATATACCCTAAGAGGCATCTCAATAATATTATCAATTAGAATTTTCTGTAAACAAAAAAATAAAATAAAATATGCCTTCACATTTCTGTCAATGATCTGGAATCGATTGGAACAATAGTTGTGATATGTTTTAATTTGAATCACTGTTATTAGAGAATGAAGTCTCTATCATATCAAATATTGATCAAGCTTCATCGATGGATATCAAGAAAGGAAGAACATATTTTGTTAGGGGATTTTTATTTCAAACCAAACATTAAACCACCACCGAGAGCCACATGTTATGAGAAGTAGTAATCCCTTG
>MU225892.1:746488-762410 GCA_018584345.1 Thuja plicata
GTTTATGCTTGAATAAAATCATCGAATACCATTTCCAGAATTTATCAAATAGGCAATTCGAAATAATTGTGTATGCTGAGAAACACTAAATTGAAATTGAATATATTAAATAAAGGAGTTCTTGTTATAAATTGTATCTTCGTGCAAAAATCAATTTGAAATTGGCAAAGACATTGAAATTGTTAGAGAATTTTAGTAAGAGCCGGATTGGGCTCATTACAGTTTCAAATACTTACTATTTATAGTAAATCAGTTGATGATCGAGGACCCTTGCTATTTTTGGTAAGTCGGTGAGTTGAACAGTGCATAAAATGGTCAACTTTCCGATGCCGACAGAATGAAGAAAAAATGATTATTCATGGAGTTATGCTTATTTGATTATTAATAAAGTGATAACTTTATTAATAATTTTTATTATGAGGCCATTTTTTTTTTTGATCAGTAAAAGGTTGAAGCCCGTAGATTTTATTAATATTAAATTTTCCCAAGTTTTACAAGTGGCTCCATTCTCTGCGGGCACTAGTAGGAAAGAATGGAGAAGAAAACCTCCAGTCTTGCCCGGGACCCTAGGTTCAGATTACAAATTACAAATGTTATGAGGGGCCTCTTAGCAGGGCAGCGGGTCATTGCTCTATTGGATACCGGGGCTACGCATAACTTTATTGATTCACGATTGGTCTCCAAGAGGGGAATACAAATTGAGGAGTTTGAGGGTATTAGGGTGAAGGTGGCAGATGGGTATACTTTGAAATGTGACAGAGTGATTCCCGATCTTCCCATGAGACTGAATAACTATGAGTTCAAAGCTGATTTCTATGTGGTTGACATGAGTGGCACCATTTTAGTCTTGGGCATAAGTTGGTTACATTCTATTGAAGCTTTTTATCTCAGCCTCAAAGATATGGACATGAAGTTTGAGGTAGATGGCAAGAAACACATACTCAAGGCAATCCGAGAGGAGAACTTGAGGACTATGTCCCTTAGACGGATACAGCGTCTCATTCGACATGATGTAGTTGAGTGGGCAGCAGAGTGTAGAATTTTACCCACCATTGAGGAGTCAAAGAAATCAGTTTATCACCCTGAGATACAAAAAATTGAGAACTAAACACTCCAAAGTGTTTAGTGATTTACCACATGACAGACCTCCTGATAGGGGTATAGAGCACATTATTGAGCTGGAGGAGGGCACTAAGCCCATCATGATTACTCCTTACAGGCATCCTAAGCGCCTGAAGGATGATATAGAGAAGACTATCCAGGAGCTGATTTCCATGGGGCATATTAGGCCTAGTAAATCACCCTTTGCTTCTTCAGTGGTTCTAGTGAAGAAGAAGGATGGTACCCTCAGGATGTGTATAGATTATAGGATGCTGAATTGGAGAACCATCAAGAACAAGTATCCTATTCCGCGTATTGATGAGCTTATAGATGAGTTGCATGCGGCATGTTACTTCTCTAAAATTGATTTGAGATCCGGTTACCATCAGATCCAGATGTGGGAGGATATAGAGAAGACAACTTTTCGATGTCACTGTGGACATTTCGAGTTCTTAGTCATGCCTTTTGGCTTGAATAATGCTCCAGCCACCTTCTAGTCTACTATGAACAGAGTTTTCCATAGCCAGTTGAGGAGGTTTGTGCTGGTTTTCTTTGACAACATCTTGATTTACAGCAAGACATGGGATGATCATCTTGCTCACTTGGACACTGTGTTGGATATTTTGGATAGGGCTTCTTTATATGCAAAGGAGTCTAAATGTGCCTTGGGGATGGCTGAGTTGTTGTATCTTGGTCACATTATCAGTTCAGAGGGAGTACATATGGACCCAAATAAGGTCCGAGCTATCCTGGATTGGCCGGTTCCTAAGAGTTTGACACAGCTCAGAGGGTTCATTGGGTTGTGCGCTTTCTATCGCAGATTTGTTGCGGGTTTTTCACGGCGCACAGCTCCTTTGACTGATCTGACCCGCAAGGGTGCTTTCGAGTGGACCTCTCAGGCACAGGAGTGTTTTGAGAATTTCAAGTTGATCATGACTACATGCCCGGTTTTGGCATTACCGGACTTCTCTAGGCCTTTTGATCTGTATTGTGATGCTTCTGGTGAGGGCATTGGGGCGGTACTTTCTCAGGATCACCACCCTATTGTGTTTGAGAGTCGGAAGCTTCGGGGTCCTAAGAGGATCTTTAGTGTGTATGATAAGGAGATGTTAGCCATTATGCATGCTTTGGCTAAATTCAGGCAGTATTTGGTCAGTAGTAAATTATGTATCAAAACCGATCATAACAGCTTGAAGTACTTCCTGTGGTAGCGTGATCTCAATGAGAGACAACATAAGTGGGTTAGTAAACTGCAGTCCTATGACTTTGATATTTCCTATATCAAGGGTACTCAGAATGTGGTTGCTCATACACTTTCTAGGAGGCCTCACTTGGGTTCTATGACAGCTATATCTGAGGATTGGAGGCACTTAATTATTTCAGAGTATGCCAGGGATCAGTTGGTTGCTGGTTTTATTGATGGGACCATAGGGGACAATAGGTATACACTTGTGAATGAGTTGATCATTTACAAGGAACGAGTGTGGTTGGTTCCAGGATCGGGTGTTCGTTAGGTGGTGTTGAGAGCTTTTCATGATTCTCCCTTAGCAGGGCATCCTGGTTTCTTTAAAACCTATAGGCAGGTGCGGGAGAGATTCACTTGGAAAGGCCTGAAGTTTGATGTACAACAGTATGTCAGAGAGTGATCTGTTTGTCAGCAGAACAAACAGGAGCACACCTATCCAGCAAGGTTACTGCAGCCATTGCCCATTCCTGAGCGGAAATGAGAATGCATCTCTATGGACTTTATTGTGGGCTTGCCTAAAGCTTAGGGTAGGGATTGCATTTATGTGGTGGTGGATCGGCTTACGAAGTTTGCCCACTTCTTTCCGATTACAACCACTTTCTCAGCTACACAGGTTGCTAACTTGTTCTTCCAGGAGGTGTTCAGAATACATGGTTTACCCCAAAATATAGTACGTGACCAAGATAGCCATTTTATGAGTCACTTCTGGCAGGATCTCTTTCGGTTGTGCGGGACGAAGTTGACTCCCAATACCACTTACCACCCTCAGACTGATGGTTAGACTGAGATTGTTAATAAATGGGTGGAGAAATATCTTCGGAATTATGTATCTGCTCAGCAGAGAGCGTGGGTGAAGTGGATCTATCTATGTGAGTATTGTTATAATGCCACTCACCATATGTCTATTCGGATGGCTCCTTTCCGAGCTTTGTATGGCTATGATCCTCCTAGCTTTTTGGATTTGCTTTTCAATGATAGAAGGGTTTCCAGTGCAGGTGATTTGTTGCATGATAGTCAAGATATTATGGGGACCTTGAGGGACAATATTCAGAGAGCTCAAAATCAACAAAAGCAGTATGCTGATTAGAAAAGGGTTGCTCTCTTTTCAGGTTGGAGATATGGTGTATTTGATGTTGCAACCTTACAGACAGTCTTCTATCAAGAAGATTGGGGCTGAGAAGCTCAAGTCTCGATATTATGGGCCCTTTCGTGTTGTTAGACGGGTGGGCGAAGTTGCATATGAGTTGGATCTGCCAGAGGGTAGTAGGGTGCATAATGTGTTCCATGTTTCGCACCTTAAAAGGGCGTTAGGCAAATAGGTTGTTCCGTCCTCTCTATTACCGCCTCTTGATGATGAGGGGAGGTTAGAGTTGATACTTGAGGTTATCTTGGAGACTCGTGAGCGGCATTTGCGACGGCGACTTATCAGAGAATTTTTTATCAAGTGGGCCGGTACCGATTGAGGATGCCACTTGGGAATCAGAGGACATACTTCATTACCTGGGTTTGCGATTTCTTGAGGACAAGCAATCTTGGAGAGGGAGGACTGTGATGTCCCCGAATTAGTAGCTGTCTGTGGGACAAGATTGTTAGCCCATGACCGCGACCCTCGTAGGCTAATGTTGTGTTTTGAGGGTCTCTGGATCAGGACTTTCTATTTTTAGTAAGTCGCTTCTTGCCAGCTTCTATTTTGGGATGGTGGAATTCAGTGCTCAGTGTCAGTTGGATTTGGAGATGAATCAATTGGATTAATTAAATATTCCCTATTTGATTAAACTTGGAGTTATAAGTTATATCTTTATTATTTAATGATATTATATTCTTTAATTGACAATTTATTATTTTAAGTGGATATCATTAAGTGGGCTTATATCCTAAGTTTGGAGGGAATGAGTTTAAGTTATATGAAGTGTATGGCTGAAGCTTTGTGAATTCGAGCTTGTGAAGAAGCTATGGTTTATATAAGGATTTTGAAACCAAGAAGAATTCATTCTATGCTTTTATAAAACTTGTGTTTCTTGAAGGAATTTGGTAAGGGTTTCAGAATTTTAGCATATCGAATTGTGAATTTGATTTGTAGTTTCAGCACCTTGAATTGGATCATTGGTGTCCAGTGAATCGTGTTAAGGTAACAATTGTTGTGAGAGATTGCATCATTCTTTTGTGGTTACGATAATGCAAGAGGAGCCTGCGGTTGAAATTGGATAACATTGTATCGCGGGTTGGGAGAAGGATTTGAAATCCTGTCTTGGCGTCATCTCTTCACAGCTCCAACCGCCTTGGTAACACCAGCGTTTTCTGTATTCAACGCATGGACATGGCAATGAACAACGATATGTATATGGATGTCGCGGCTAATACATAAACCGTGCGGCCAACATTTCACTAGAAATATTACAAGGTAGCTTTTACAATTATTCTGGTTAATGTTTGATGGTTATTAAGAGGATTGTAATGCCATACTACATTATATAGTATTTCATAATTGCGTCTGAAGGAGTTAAGCTTTCCTGGCAAATTTGCTATTTGCTTTTAAATATTGGAAAATGTTTAAAAAAAAGGTTCTATATTTGTTTTCGAAAGAGAAGTATAGTTTATAGTATCTTGTGAAGTAACTTTGGTTTGAGTTTGCAAAGAAGAGCCAGGCAGGTTCTTTACAGCCAAGCAGGCCCTTTACATATGGCCAAGGAATGTTGGTATCATGCTTTCCATTGGGCAATAAGTCCATAAGGTCATGGTGACCTAATTAAGAAGTCGTAAGGACTCTTAACGAGTTTGGTGGTAACAATGACAACACGAAGTATAGTGCTTGCACCTTTTAAACCTTGGTCAACGTGATAGCACGTTGCGGGTAGTAACTATCAGTCAATAGAACAAGTAGGGAAATGTCTAGCTTGGAAGGTCACCCTGATAGGCGAAGATATCTATAGGTTGACTGGCTAAGATAGTTTTGGGTTCTACAACAAGACTTGGATGGAATGAACAATTGAATCCCATGTCTGCATTCCCTTGGGAAGGGTCAGACCACTTTCATGTGGAAGTTGTGTCGGAGACTATTTAGGTCAAAATCGTAAGATCAACGGTTGGATGGTGAAATCCCCTGATGATACTCTTTCCCCTGAGGAGGTCAGGATCCCAAAGTAAAGATAATAGAGACAGAACCATCAAGTTTACTAGGTTCTATGGTTTATACTTTGACAGTTATTTAAGTTAATGCTTTCTTTTATTCAGTAATAAGAAATTGAAAATTTGTTAATTTCCTCTTCATGTGAAATCAGTTATTGAATTCTTTCTTTCGGCATTAGAGAAAATGATTTAGTTAGTTAATCAGTCTTTCATGTGAAGTTAGTTATTCAAGTTGTAATTTCTCTTTTTCAATTAGTTAACAATCTTCTATTATTCATGTTCATAGGAAAAGGAAAGCCGTTATTTATGTTATTATAATTTAAAGTAAATTTCCTTTATTTCTTAAATTTGATCATTAGTTGCCTACTATTTTTCAGGTAGTTAGATTTGGTATGTTACACATGAGGACATGGAATGATCACATTAGGCACCTTCATGAGGTGTTGGGCATCATAGAGGCGCAATCCCTATTTGCAAAAGCTTCTAAGTGTGGCTTTTGATTAACAAAACCCCTTCATTTGGGACATGTGATTGGTGCAAATGGAGTCTAGATTCAGCAGGAGAAGATTGAGGCCATTTTAGATTGGCCCCCACCAAAGACATAAAAAGAATGGAGGGGATTTTATGGCCCATTCAACTATTACAAGAGATTTGTGAAAAAATAATCTTACGAAGAAAGCAGCTTTTAGATGGTTAGATGAGGCTTGGCACACTTTTGACAGACTTAAGGAGGTGATGAGAACTTAAATTGTTTTGGCTTTACCTAACTTCTCTTAGCCTTTTGTTTTGGAGTGTGATGCTTTAGGAGAGGGAATTGTGGCAGTATTGATGCAAAACAAGCACGTCGTTGCATATGAAGGTTGGAAGATTTGAGAAACGAAAAGGTTATATTCCATCTACAATAAGGAAATGCTTACCATAATGCATAAGTTGGCAAAGTTCAAACAATATTTGGTAGGTGGAAAATTTCTTGTCAAAACATATCATAAGAACTTAAAATATTTCTTGAAGCAAAAGTATAATAAATGAGAGACAAAAAAAGGTGAGCAACAAAAATCCAAGTATATGACTTTGATATAAAGTATGTGAAGGGGAAGATGAACATAGTTGCAAATACACTTTCTAGGAAACCCACCATTTGCTCCTTGGCAAAGATTATAGGTAATTGGAAGGCTCATCTTTTAGTTGAGTATTCCAAGAATACTTTTACATGCAAATTGATGGATGGTAAGGTTTATAATGAAAAATTAGGGCAGTGGATGATATCTACTACAAGGACAATATCTACTTGGTACCTGAATCGAAGTGGAAGGAAAACATTTTGAGAGTCATTCATGATACCCCACTTCGACATTCAATGCACTTCAACACCTACATGGAGGTTAGAGAGATTCTTTTGGAAGGATCTCAAGGAAGATGTTTTGTGACATGTACGAGAGTGCTTGGTTTGTTAGTAAAACAAGTTAGAGCACACTTCTGCAGCAAGGTTGTTGTAGCCATTGCCTATTCTTGAACAAAAGTGGGAAAGCATATCCATGGACTTTATTATAGGTGTATCGAAGGTGCAAAGTAGAGATTGTAATTTTTTTGTGGTAGTTGATCGGTTGACTAAGTTTGCACACTTCTATGCCATTTCATCTCAGTATAAGGCACCCTCCAGGTTGCAGATTTGTTTGTTTGGGAGGTGTTCAGATTCCATGGTTTGGCTAAAACTATTGTTAGTGATCGAATGAGTGGAACACTATTTGCATAATTACGTTGTAGGGCAGCCAAAAGGCATGGATTAAATGGTTGCACTTGGGTGAGCATTGTTACAGTACCACCTATCACATGTCGATTAGAAAGACTCCTTTCAGAGAGTTGTATGGATAATGGTACATCTTTCATGGATTTGGTTTTTGGTGACAACGGGGTCTTAAGGCTAAAGATTGGACTCAGGAGAGCCGAGACATCCTTTAGACTCAAAAGGATAATCTTCAAAGTACCTAGAATCAGCAGAAGATATAGGCAGGCCTTAAGTCATCTGCTGTACATTCCTAGGTGGTCAATGACATTTAAGGTGTTGATATCTCTTCTAGCAGGGCTGATATGTGATTGTTCAAGAGGAGATTCTATTGCCGACCTGTGTATGTGGGTTGAAGTATTAGAAAGAAGTGAACACAAAGGAAGCATTCAAGCTGGGTGAATTCCTGTGAACATAAAGTGCTGGTACCGTTTACTTCTGCTCTAATAAAGATCAGAATACTGAATATTACAATCTATCTTTAATAGCAAATTAATGCATCAAATGCCAAGTGTTTGAGTACAGATCTCTTCTGTTGAATCATTGATGTTGCATTATGATATTTGTCCGAATGTCAAGCATTGTAACTGTTGAATGAAAACTTATTTGCAATTTGAAACACAACTCTGCAAACAAACCATACATATGCAACCTGTTTGACAAAACATTTATGGAAACAAGTGCAAAATTATGGTGAGAATTATTGGGAGATTTTTCAAAAAACATATGTTGTTGATGAGGAGTCATTTGCACATTGAAGATAGTATAATTAAGTAGATAGAAAAGATAGTCTCCAATAATTAATCGACTTAAAAATTATTATAATTATCATCAACCATATAACTACATTAAGGAATTTATCAAAATTCCCCAAGAGTCCCAATCCCGCCTACAGGAATTTTTAGCTGTCTTAAGCAAAGACATGCAACAATATTTTCTTACTTCAAGTTCAAATCCACACATGAATTTCTCTGTTCTAAGGGTTTTCATTGAACCAGAGCTGAACTTAAAATACATCTTATTTAGGGTCCATATTTTCTTGACCATGTAGTCCTCATGGCTGGCAAGCTGATAGATTTGGATCATTTGTCAGCCACCAAATATACATGACTGGAAAACTAGGTTGTGAACTGCAATTTCATACAAAAATGAAGTACACAATTCTACAATCAACTGATTGAGGATATGTAGAAAAATCATTGCAAGGGGACACAAGAAACATAATCAGTTCAAACACAGCTTCAAGGTGAATATGGCAATAAGTTTCTTTGTTTTAAATTACTTTTAGTACTATGTTGTTTATAGGTTTCTCAATGTTATGGTTATGATTATCAGAAGTGTTGCAATTTCTATTCTTTCCAGGGTGTGGCATATAGAAACTTTTAGTGTGTCACATTACATTATAGTTCTAATGCTAATGCTTGTTGTATTGATCTATCAGCCAATGTTCAGCTTTCTTATTACTTCCTGATCTGTAAGTTAACTTTGATATCAACGCAAGCATGATTTTTAATAGGAAAAAAAATGGATGGTTAATGGAATCTCCAGAAATTTATGATTTTGAACCCCAATATGTAATTATATAAACCCTACAAACTCTAAAACTCATTATAATTTCATTAGAAACGCTAACCACTTCTAAGGGAGAATAATGGATTTGTGTGGGGAGAAAGATCCCTCTTAACATACTGTTGTAAAGTAAGAGGTAAGGTTAAGACCAGCTGCAAGCCCTCCGTGTGCATATGGAACATGATAGCCTCCATCTAAATAGTTGTCACAGAAAACCTGCAAAGGCAAAAGGTACGGAAGTAAGAAATATTGAGGATATAACAGATTAAAGTTATCTATCAAGAATTGAAATAAGATGAAAAGTTTTATCTAACTAGAATACTTATATATCATGCATCCTTTCATGTCCTTATTAATATGGGTCGCACAGCTCGACCCCTGAATGGAATACAGAAAACCCTATAAAGGCATATCTGGTAAAAAGTACACCTTTCCCACACTTATGGTGCTGTGTTATGAATAGTCAAACCTTCCAGTTGCAGTTGATTGTATATTCTCGCCGAGCAATATGTTGCAAGTTCTGATTGACACAAGCACTCGCCAGTACCTCTGAAGAGCTTCCAAGCCATTCATTTTCAACAACCATACTATTTTCCATCTCTGAAGCTGTATCCTTATTATCCAAGTTGATTAACACAAATGGTCCCCATATGGCTAGATTTATTGGCAATAATCCAAAATCCTATTTAGACAGAATAAACAGGTCATCATGAAAATAGAATGGTAACAGTGACTAATTCATTATATGCATGCATCCACTTGTGAGGATAACGATGTTTCACACGCACATTTACGTTGAAATTCTGAATCCCCCCTAATCTTGTTGCCTTCTGAAGAGCCCCATCAAGACCATAAGTCCATCCCTGTGACATCAACCATAATTACAAACTTAATATTAAAAAAGAGCCCACAATAATGTAGTTTAATAGACTATTACAACTCCCTATTAGAGGCATTATCAGAGACAGATACCCACCGATCAGAAGTTTAAAAATAGACCCGATTGCTGGTTTGAACGAGTGCATGCACAACTATAAGTATACTGCCTCTCCTTACATTAAAAAGTAATTTCACTTGAAAGTCACATAAGTACATATTGTACATACAAACAAAATAATACTCCATATGGTATGAAATGTGAATATGAAATTTGAAATGAACAAAGAATAGAAATATAATTATCATATCTCTGTCAGTGAAATCCATACACTTCTAACAGAAACATGTTAGCACATTGACGAATAAACATTTTGAATGACTAAAACATAAGTGGATAGAGACAGATACTCCATCAGATATGGACAGAGCAAAATTTTCAAGATCCCATGATACGCATGCAACTAGATACAGCAATAATAAAAATGTATTTATTCAATTATTTATACATCTAAGGATAAAAAACACAACTATTAGTATTAATGTTTATTTATCTATATTTGGTTTTAATAATTTAGTTTATAATATTTATTTTATTATTGTATTATGTTGTTTCTTTATTGGTTTATTTAAAGGCACGTGCATGTGCAAACAAATTTTATGTTTCGCAATTTTGTAATTTTTGAATGTTCTTTGATAAACCCTAAACCGGATATGGCTCTAGGCAATCTGGTACAATATCCAAATGGACCAGATACAGCCAAATGTAGGCTCATATATAGATGTGACTCTAGATAAAATGTCAACACTGTATCCAAGAGTTTAGTATCCATAATACATGAAAACATGGGAGGGCAAGTGCAAATCAACTCTAGGGTAAACATAAGTTTTGTCTGAAAGTTGAATTTCAATGGTGGTTATTAAGTTAAACGCTTACTTTCACATCATTTCCACACTGCATTGAAGCCATATATATCATAGTAGAATTCCATTTACATGGCACTGAGATGACGAACTGAGAGTGTAAACGGAATTTAATTAATTGGGCTTATAACAAGAAAAACTCGGTAAATTAAAAGAAATTATATAGTATGTAGAAAATAACTGCTCTTATTATTCTATTTTTTTTCTTGGGAAAGATTTTACAAGTTTCACTCGTCATTTTCGATAGACAGGAAAAATGCTAGTAAAAATGCCGACGCAAGTAAGACGCAAATTAAAATGTGTTTTCCCAGTTTTTGCCATTAAAGTTTAAAACCATTATCTCTTAATTTTTAATTTAATAAATTTTGTACGTGGATTTCGCAAAAAAAATGTTTCTTTAAGAAAAAAAATTAAAGTGCTAAGTTTCTAAGTTTTTGTTGTTTTTTGTCAATCCTTTGTCGAATTTTTGTCAGGTAAAAATTTTTGGGCTTGTCAAGTACTCTCCGAGTCTGAGTCTATGAGCTATGGTCATGATGTTTGAAATTGGTTTCGAACCTTTAGGAGTTACAATACAAATTCTATTTTTGGAGGATATTACCACTTTTCAGACTTACTCAAATGTAATGTCCTCTTTCGAGCACTTATACCATGATATTTTCATTAGCCTATTTCCTCATGGTGTTGTAGGCTAACCAAGACATTTAAGAGACTTTGAGGCCATTTGGCATAGGCACTTTCAGTTCTCAATCACTCAGAGGTGTTTGGAGCAAGTTTTGGGCATACTTACTATTTATAGTAAGTCAATAGGGCATGGTCTGAACCTCGAGTGACAATGTCATGTCGATGGTAAATGTTTAATATTGACAGACGGATTTTAATATCATTGATATGATTTATTATGCATTAATAAACTTAGTTTATAAAGTTAAATATAAATATTTAACTTTATTAATGTTGGACTATAGTTAAGTGGGAAATATTTAAATAAAAAGGTCCTTTTATTTTATAACACATCAGAGACAAATTGTAAAGAGAGAATTATGTTATTTATCCCACATTGGCAAGATAAGTGAATAAGCTCTTAGGTGAGTTATAAAAGAAATTCAATAGCTCTCTTTCATGCATGCTAGAAATTATATGAAATTGATGAAATATTGCAGAATTCTGATTCAAGGGTTTGTGAGGACGAAATCCCTCATGAATGACAATCTCTTCGCTGTTGGAAGACATAGTCACGAGGTTTGATTGAGCTTCAAGGTATAAATCTGTTTATTGAGATATCTATTACTTCTATTGACATTGCTACAGTTAGCCAAGAGGGTTCAAATTTGGTAGTTTGAGCTTGAGATTGTGATTGAAGTACTTGGGATCGATCTGCTGTTTGCTAAACACTTATTCTATCACTTATATTAAGTCAAAGCCTGTCGTACAAGCTTGAAAGCCCCATGAGAGGTGTTGTGTTGTGCTAGCTGGAGTAAGACTCACAGACTTAGGGCAGGCCGTACATGTCCAGGAAGGGCCTATAACAGTCAGCAATAACTCCAAAATACGCTACAGCAGTCTAAAATACTTGGAAACTGAGTCGTAGCAGTCTAAGAATGATTTAAGAAGTTGCGTGAGTTTATAGTTGTTAAAGTGTGTCGTACATGTTTGGTAGAAGTCGTACCAGGTCTGAAACTGTGATCTTGGCAGCTTTTTTGGTATGCAACTTCATTATTCACTATTTTGAACATTAAATAGCAGCGTGGTTGTATTATTGTCTGTGCATTCATGAAAATGAATTAATGGTAATGTACTTCAGTATTGAAATATGAGTTAAATCTGAATATAGTTGTTGCAAGCGTCTTAGTACATTATAGCATTTGGTTGTTATACATGATATTGGTTTAGTCGATGCAATATTGTGTTCTTGTTTGGATTGGTTTGATATTTGTACTAAAAAAAACAGTGGACAAATACGGTAGACCCTTACAGTGGTATGAGAGCAATGTATCCTGCCATCCTGGTGGGTACAAAATGATTGGACAGCGATATGATAGATTGGAGTATGCAACTGTGGACTTACCACTATACTTCACGCAAAAACAGGACAAGGTTAGAAGGACAAGAGCATATGGAAAAAAAACATGACTACAGGTGAAGAGAACACATGACATATAGATGAACAGGTCACAAGGAACAGGCATGAAAGAAGGGATCCAGGTGAAGAGAGATTGTTCAATATGTTGGAGGCTTTTGCACACGGACTATGATGGGCGGAGCAAAGGGCTTAGGAAAAAAATCAGCGGACGGACTTATTGATGCAGTTAATGGCTAGACAGATGGGCATTGATGTCAACAATGGCAAAAATAATGGAGGAAACAACAGTGGGAATCATTGACAGAATAGTGAGGTAAATATAGATGATAACTTTGGACACGCAGCTAGGCCAGCGAGGACTATGAGCTTGAGACCTCTAATACCCACTTTCCCACCTAGGGCTTCGGTACAGCCAGAGAATGAGCCTCAAATCAAAGACTTACAGGCGTAATTTAGACAAGATTGGGAGAATGGAGGTGAAGAATTTCAATCAGCTATCACTTTCAGGGAGTACATTGATGTTAGACTAAAACATTTGCCATGCACTAGGGGTAGGCCACAACATAATGATTTGCAGATAGAAAACTTTCATTGCCCTACTATGATGGTTCCGGGAAGACCACTGCCAAAGCATGGGTACAAAAGGTAGATACCTATTTTCAGTTGAACCCCATGCTGGAGGAGGAAGCAATTAAATATGTAACGTTACATTTGGATGGCCTCGCACATGAGTGGTGGCATCACGGTATAGTCACTATGGAGCATGACCAGATCACTTCGTATGGGGAGTTTACTGAGAGACTAATTGAGAGATTTGATAAGAAGGATCCAAAACTCCATTTTAAGGAGTTAGCTCAGCTTAAGCAGTGGGGGTCAGTTGAGACATTCATAGCAGAATTTCACAAACTTTTTTGTTTTAGTGACATATATCTCACAGAGGAGACTCTTGGTTCTATTTATGGATGGGTTAGCAGATCCATTGAAAGGGTGGGTTTGGGGCCTCAATCCCTCTACATTATAGGAAGCTTACACGAAGGCAAGGGATATGGAACCCATATCATCTAAGAGTAAATTTCAGTCCAAGAGATTTCCATCAAAAAAAGATAAAGACAAGAAACATTTTCATAAAGACTCCCACAAGTAAAAGAAAGAATCAGACCGCTTGGACAACGAGCAGTCAAATGATCTCAGAAGGCGGAAACTATGTTTCCATTGCAGAAATCCATGGGACCCTCTGCATAAGTGCTCTGTTAAGCCAAAAGCAACGCAGATTGAGTATTTTTTTGCTAAGGAATCAGCATCAGAGAAATCAGAACAGCAATTTGATTCAGAAAGTAGAGATGAAGATAATACTTCAAAACGAGAATCTAGTGAGGATAAGACCATTGCAAGACTTACAGGTATTGAACATGCAATAACTTTTAAGGTAAGGGGTGTGATACAGGGGCAGCGAGTTGTTTCATTGATAGACATAGGAGCCACTCACAATTTCATTTTTGAAAGCTTCGTCAAGAAGAGAGGACTATAAACAGTAGGACATGAGGGGTTCAGGGTGATAGTAGCCAGTGGGCCTAAGTTATAGAGCACTCGCATGATTTCTAAGCTTCACACACGGATAGGTGAATATGAGATGGTAGGCAATTTTTATGTGGTGGATATGGGGGATTATGATGTCATTTTTTGTATGACTTGGATGAAGTTTTTAGTGTTCACCTTGAACTTGGAAAAATTGGAGTTGACATTTGAACGTTAGGGAAAGAAAGTAGTTCTCAAAGGACTATCAGATGAAGGACTCAAAGTTGTTTCTCTTTTGAGGATGGAGTGGCTATGCAGTCATGATGAGGTGGAATGGGCGACAAAGTGTCCTGTTATGCCTAGAGTTTCTTAGCAGCAGATTAAGAGTTACCATCTAGATGTACAAAGAGGTGATCTCACGACACACTAAGGTGTTTGATAGCATCCCTTATGGAGTTCCTCCTGAGAGGGGAATTGAGCATGTGATATAGTTAGAGGGGATGAAACCAATGATCACCACTCCATACATACATTTAAATAAACACAAGGATGAGATTGAGAAATCCATTAAAAAGTTGTTGGAGACGGGAACCATTAGGCCCAGAAAGAGTCCCTTTGCATCAACAGTAGTTTTGGAGAAGAAAAAAAATGAGACTATGTGGATGTGCATTGACTATAGAGCTCTGAATAAAAGTACTATTAAAAGTAGGTACCCCATACCATGGATAGATGAGCTTATAGATGAGCTGCATGGAGCCTGTTATTTCACAAAGATTGACTTACAGTCATGATAAAACCAGATCAAGATGAGAGTTGAGGACATAGAGAAGTGTAATGAGCCTAACTTGGCCTCATCTTCAAACCCTCTAATTCTCATCAATTTCTTGTGCAAATCATAAATTTGGCATTTGGTCAAACAGTTGGCAGGCAATCACTGTAATAACCCTAATTCGGCTCTGCTATCTAGTGATTGAAACTTTGCTCAACAATTAACAAATTTGCAACAAATAGGATAACTCCGCAAGATTTCTTTATTTATTTATTCAATTTCAAATTGAATATTTCATAATTCCATACAAGATCATTCATATCCCAACACTTCTGATTTATTCTGGAAATGCTCTTAAATACAACTATTCATTTTGGAAAGAAGTATTTAAATAACAACAAAGAACCTGTAACATGCGTTTGCTTGCAACGGCCAAGTAATAAATGAACGCAGTCACTTAATGGCTGTCACGTTCCTCTCCCAGTTTGAACGCTGCCACTGTATGGTATTCGCAGCCCTTGAAGACAGCTACGCAGCTCCCAAAGTACATCCAAATGCACCCGTAGCTGATGATATATGTCACGCAGCCCAGCATGGCCAAATGCGGCTTCTTGGTGGATGCGGTTGTTTCCAGCAGTGGCTAACGCCACTATAATCCTAACGCGGCTGCCATAATAATGATGCCGCCCCCACACAAGATACAGTCTGCAATTTATATGCAGCACTTCAAACATGCGCCGCCTAGTCTATATCAAAATCGGCACCCAGCAATAAGAATTTACAATTCCCAAGCATTCGTTCCAAATCCTTCTCAATTTCAGAATTGATCTCTTCCTCCAATCACAGGCAAGAAACTGCACCCTCAGTGTGCATACAAACTTTCAGCATTATCTCTTTCCTTCAACCACAGGCAAAACAGTATGAAGGAAGAAT
>MU225892.1:771327-783182 GCA_018584345.1 Thuja plicata
CCAAGATTCTTGGAGCCCAAACCGGAAGCCAGAAATGAAAACCAAGAGCATCATTCAACTCCTCTAACTCATCTGAGCTCATCGGAACTATCCCTTGACTTACTATAAATAGTAAGTTCACACCAATAACCCTCTAAACCCCTCGCCAGACCACGAGGATCGCAATAATGACCTAGCACCATCATTTCAATGACCTAGCACCATCATTTCAATGACCTGCTGAAAAATGGGGACATTACAAGAAGACATCATTTAGATGCCATTACGACCACTTTGAGTTCTTGGTAATGCCATTTGGGCTCACCAACACTCCTGCCACATTTCAAAATTGTATGAATCGAGTGTTCAGGAGGCAGTTGCGAAAGATTGTATTAGTCCTCTTTGATGACATCTTGCTTTTTAGCAGGACCTAGGAGGAGCATTTAAAACACTTGGAGGAGGATCTGAGTATCTTGGAGAGTGTCACTGTTTGCCAAGGAATCGAAATGTGAATTCAGAATGACATATCTTCTATACCTTGGACACATCATTAATGCAGATGGAGTGAGGGTGAATCCACAGAAGATTAGAGTGATCATTGAATGACCTACTGTGACTAACCTCACGTAATTGAAGGGGTTCCTTGGATCGTGTGGCTTCTACAGGAGGTTTGTGTAGAGGTTTTCCTAGACAACACCTTTGTTGACAGATCTTACGAAGAAGGGAGCCTTTGAGTGGTCAGACAACATAGTAGTGGCTTTGAGCATTTCAAGCACGTGATGTGTCATGTCCCCATTCAAATAGGATTTTGATAATAATTAAACAATTAAATATTATTTAAATAATAATAATATTGATAAAAAGATTAAATTTTAAAACTATTAATAATACAAAAAATTAAAATGTTAAATTAATTCAAATATTAAATAATATTAATCTATTCTATTAGTAATATCTCATTAATATAATGATATATAATTAATATAATAATATAATATGTGGTTAATATAATAATACATTATTATTGCTATCAATGTAATATAATAATGAATATCAATATAAACTACTAGCAATATAATAATAATTAATAATAATATAGATTATTAACAAAGTATGATAATAATATATATTAATAACTAGCCATAAATATACATAATAATAAATTATTAATATAAATAACTACAAAGTAACGGGGAGAAAGTCGCGACCAAGGAAAGGTTGCGACGTTCCCCTCAGCGCTCCCTGCGTACATATGGAGGGGCGAAGAAGAAGGTAAGGGGTAGACACTCACAAGTGATACTCATTGAAATTTACTCCTACATATGCGTGGGCAAAATCAAGAAATTCATCTACGATAATTATCTTGGTAAGATATTCGATCAATCTAAGATCAATACGAAACCACAACTTATATCAATATTGACATCGACCATAGCATTTGTTATTGGCGATCTTCAATCAAGAACGATTCATACTCTACCTTTGACATCACAGTGGCGATCATATATTGGGAGTTTATTGATATTTTCTGCGGAATAGTCAGAGAGTATATATATTTGGAGTCTTTACGTAACAATACCATACAGAGAAAGGATTTGAATCGAGCATCTACAGCCAGCAATAGAAGCACCTGGGACTAACGAATATACATATCCCTAACACCTAGCAATAGTTATAATCTCATCCAGCAAGACCCTCATAGAACTACAATTGTCTACGAAGATATTGAACATAGTTTGTCTTCAAGCTAGAAGTTTGATAAAGAATATTCATATTGCATAAAATAGACTTGCTCATACTACCAATCAAGGAGGATTCTATGCATCGTAGTCTGTCTACTATTTGGAAAATCTGGTGATTAGGTTAATATTGGTTGTTGGTTAAGTTCTTTCTATTCTGATTCTTATATGCTCTCTATCCTTGAAACATTGCTGCTTCTACTCCTATATCCATAATAATATTGCAATATTTTATTTGGGTTAGAGATATTGATCTAATGTTTAGAAACTAAGTGCAAAGTACTTGAGGAAATATCAATTAAAAGGGCAATGTAGGACAAGGGACATTACAGTAGTATCAGAGCATGATCTTGCCATCCTGCAGGGTAAAGATAAAATAGTGATCCGCATATAAGAACAAAGATTGATTACGAAGATGAGGTAAGAATCAACAAACAGGTACGCATCACTGAATACGATGATTAAGATAATTTCTAATCGATGCATTACTTGAATAAACTTATCAATCAATACAAAATAGATATCTGAATGATTAAGGCTAATAAGATTGCCATATTCTTTTGAATATTATTTTAATCACATAATGAACTATCAATTTACTTCATCATAGTTGGAGGGAGGACCAAGTAGGTAAGAGGGTATGATGTTGATCGCTAAGGCAAGAGGGATACATTTCGCTCTTGGGCTTAGACAAATCAAGCCATGGACCCCACTACAAAAGAGGGTGTAAGGTTGATCGCTAAGGCAAGAGGGATATGTTCCACTCTTGGGCTTAGACAAATCAAGCCATCGACCCCACTACAAAAGAGGGTGTAAGGTTGATTGCTAAGGCAAGAGGGATATGTTCCACTCTTGGGCTTAGACAAATCAAGCCAAAGGACCCCACTACAAAGGAGAGTGTAGGGCTAATCGCTAAGGCAAGATGGATACATTCCACTCTTGGGCTTAGACAAATCAAGCCAAAAAGAGCCCACAATAGTATCTTAATATTCTTTTTATGATGGGATAAATGTCTTAAGTTTGAGGCATGGTTAGGGTAGGCTAGCACCCATTGAAGTCACCTCGAGGGAAGCCATTAGACAAAGGACCAGGTTTCCGCCCTTGGGCTTAGTGAGGTCTCCTTGTGAAATATCCCCAATGGATATTTTCCCCAAATTCCTCAAATATATCTTAGAAGATTTAAACAAATAATTTCATGCAATAAGCTATTGATTCAACAAAAATAAACCAGCAATATGCTCCAATAAAATCCTTAGAAAATGTTATTGCATTATACAATAGCAATACAACAACAATGGAATTACAAGACAATCCAAGATCGGATAACATGAACCTGGAAGTGCAATGGTGAACTCCGTCGCAAATCCACCTCAAAGATGAATTGGGTTTCTGTCCAATCCACCAAGAAAACCTGAAGGTTTCCGTCCGCAGGTTTCATAATCGAAAGCTAGAAGCTTCCCGGATTCTCCAAGAGAAGAGAAATAAATTCATAAATCAAGCATACCCCAAATGAGTCTCCTTTCTCTCTTTTAAAGCAACAAGTTGTGACTCTTTAGTTTCCCCTTCTCTGTCCTTTCATATTTCCACTTTATGTCTTAATTAAACCACTTTAAATTAATATATCCATTTAATAATGAAGTGGCATAATAATAGACTATTAAATCTTCTAGCATTAAAATGGATGATCAAATGAACTCGGAAGACGATGTGTGATAGCTTGTTAGAAAGCTCTCGGCAATACTCTCCAAGTCCAACATTGAAATGCCAAGAATATTGAGCTCTGTTGACTTACTATAAATAGTAAGTATCTGGAAACCCTACAGAAACTACTTTGATTGGCCTGAAAAATGGAATTACCTAGGCCAAATATCACACTAATCCATGTAAAGCTCCGGTTAGCCCACGGGACCATGGTAACACGGCTAACGATGCATCAAGAAATAATGTATTAGAAAAAGGGGACATGACAATCCTCCCTTCCCAGAGATTGCTTGCCCTCAAGCAATCGGTACCTGCATGCTGTGACCAAAATGCCTTGATCCCATACCAACCTCAAGGAAGCTGCTCCACCAAGCTGTCGTGCTAGTCTGATGCAAACATCTCCAGAATTGTGAAGCCACTGATCAATACCCCACAACAACAATGCATTAATCATACTAATACCGGGATCCAAAATCATCCCATGTGCATGCTTTGTTGAATCAACCTGCCATGTGCTGCTATCATCTATGAGAAGGTCCTTGATCTAATTGAGAACCTCACTCCAACTGAAATCACAAGCACCACTAAGGTCAAATGAAGGTGGGAACTCAAGAATATGCCAACCATCTCCCTGAATTATTACTAACCATGAGAATGTTCCTCCTAGATCCCACAAACAAAACAGCCAGCCACCTTCCCAGCTGTCTGTAATATCTTGTTGATCCATACCCATAATGGGTGGAATGTCCAAAATGTCCAACTGCCACAACACTGCCCCTCTAACATGTATCCCAAATCGGTGACTGTATTGAAGAAGCAAATTAGCAACATTGATGTACATGGCTTCCTCCTTCATGGAGGGAAGCATATCAAACCAATTCCCCATCCCACACCTATGCAATAATCGAAATAGAAGGTCCTCTGTCGGTGGGCTCAATGGAAAACAAAATGCATCCCATACAATGTGGCCATAATGTGATGCACTAACTGACTCCTCTGGGAATCCTGAATCAACACTAGAATTCCATAACTGTCTCTCTATACCAAGAGTCACACAATGCAAATCATTGTGTGAAAAATTCACACCAACAAGCACAATCAACATACTTGGCTCATTAGCCCCATACTGACTATACTCTACCCAATTGTTATCATCATGCTCGGCTATGAACCCTGACTGAAATCTTGATGCAACCAAGAAATCCCAAACTCTGAATAGAAGCATGCCATAAAAATCCGCAGACTCTTGTTCAACTTTGATCTCATCTTCACCTTGCCAGAAGTGGTGAAGCAAATCAATGGAACCCACCCAAACTACAGTGCTAGCCCTATCATCACTTGGGTCCCAAAGCAAACTTCTCTCACATCCATTGGCTATGAGGAGATACAAATCACTGAAGCTATTTGCAACCCCACAACTATCTCCACCCTCCGCTAGACTCCCATGGATGTGCTGACTCTGCAAGTAATCCAACTTGCAACTATTGACACCATAATCACCCTATAACCATGTATCTGAATGAAATCTTTGTGTTATAGAGGTAACCAACCCTCTCGGATACAGATCAGTATGATGGAAATTGATTGGTGTCCCTGCAAATAATCTCCCACAAACATTTGAGTCAAATACTAGCAGCCTCTAGTCCCATCTTCTAAAGATGGCAATCCTCCATTCCACATTGGATGATACAATCCCTGAGCCAAACCACACCTGCACATCATCAAGTCCTCCACGTGTGGATCAAAAGAAAAACGATGAGCACTCCATGTTAAAGTCTTAACCTCAAAGCTGCAATTTGTATCATTATGTGAGTCTTTCTCATTCACAGTTGATTTACAATCAGCATCATGCCCACATGCAGCTATCTCACTACTACTAATGGGACCTTCTTGTACCAACTCACCCATATCAATGCCAAGAATGTTTTCTTTCATGTCCAACGGTGTTAAGGGAATAGGGACAGCACTATGGTAAAAAAAAAATCCATCACAAGTAGAATTCACACCAAAAATAGGGACCAATTCACCCGATCCAATGAAAGCATCAGCACTAACAACGGAGTTGGAGTCTTCATCTTCAGCTGATTGAACTACATACTCACATGAGTTGTCAACATGCTCAACACGTGCACTAGTGTAGGCAGCCTCGTGGGATACCTCTACCTCCAAGCTATCTATTAATAGACTTGTGCAATCGCTTACATCTTTTCTTTGATCAAGTGTAGGCTGAGAATCAACAGAAGTTTGTTGTTCTTCTTTAGTAAAACATCCTGTAACCTCTAGATTTGCTGCCTCCTCTTTAGCCTCTCCTTCATGCATTGATTCAATATTTGTTTTACAATCTCCCGCTTCGATGACAACCTCATAAGGCTTTTCTTCAATAACTGGTTTAGTTTTTTGCTCATTTATGGGCTGATTAATGACAGCTGGAAACTCTTCATATAAATTTTTGCACCTATCTTGTGCAAGTAGGTCTCAAGCCAATTCATGGTACTGCTTCTTTGCCATTAAAGTCTTGTGTTGTAGCTTTGGATGAAAGTCCATGTAACTAGAGAAGGTTAAATCTCTCTGAACCTATGGAGGAAGTGTGTTATACTCATCATACATGCCGAGTATTTCTGTCATTTTATCAGGTTGTGAAGTTTGGGCTAACTATTGTTATACCTTAACAAGATCCTTCAAGACTTTCCAAACCCTACATCTTCCCCATAGCTAGATACTACTTGTCTCTGCAGGTGAATGTTCAAACTTACACTGCTCAAAATCTTCAGATTAAGTTGTAGCTGCCGAGGACAAGGCTCCACTCTCAGAGTATGAATTGTTTAGCACCTTCCAGAAGTCAAGCTGTAGATGTCCTGTTCCTCTTGTTGCCAACTCGGAAATTAATGTTGCATATGACTAGACTTCCTTGTCTATGCCATATAACTTTCTATTCGGTTTCCACTAGAATGCCATAGATTTCAACAGATAAGGCTGTAATATCCTTGACTTAATCTAACCCAAATTTTGTTGCAGATTTGTTAAATAAATTGCATGTTGCCTTGGAGGAATTTTGACAAACAGTTTGCAAGTGCGCAGTTTATAGTTTCATGTGCTTTGGCAAACGAATATCAAGAAAGGAATGACAACAATGAAGGATGTAACTCAGGCATCCCTTTTACAATCTCACTAAAAACTTGCACTTCTCCTCAGACACATTTTCTCAAACAATATGCCTTAAACTCAGAACCGTTGTATACAAATTTTTGCAGAAATTAAAGAGTTTATTTCTGACCTGTCACTCAGGAATTTCTTAATCCTTATATCTGCGGTATTGTGTCTTTGATCCAATAGTCTTCAGTACAAGACATCTATCTTCCCCAATTCTGACCACAATAAGCCACCATCAACACTGTTTAACTGCTTCCAGTGCTCAAAAGTATTACTCAACATCAGAGTTATTCAAATAGCGCATCTCTGTATCAATCTGATATTGCAGACTCCAACATCAATGAGAACATAGCATTGGCAATATGATCTGTGTACTGAATTCTTTAGTGCTCAATCACAAAATGATCTCAGTATACAATAAAATTTTTAACCATACCCATGTTAAGGGCCAGATTGCAATGTAGAACCTGCAAATACTCTTCAACATCTCTGTCACTGTCCAGAAACCTTCCCAACTTACAAGACTTCCGATAAATTCAATCTTTCCTCAAAGACAAAGTACAAGTCCAATGACACCAACAATCAAAAAGGGGAAGTTTGATATCACATTCAGAGTATTGGGCACCCCTGTGTCTGCACTTACTTCCACAGATTGCTGCTCTTAGATACTCAGGATTGGAACTGAGATTTTAGCTTCAGATGTTTCAAATTTTCAGAAATATATTTCTGGACATCAACAGCTTCCAAGAAGTATAATGCCATTCACGGCTCCTTGTGATTGCAGACAAGTAACAACAGCAGCTCACACAACCCACACAAAATAGATTCAACACTTGTGTTACCAAATACAGACCAAGTCGGGATCCAATCCAATTCCTTCTTACAGCAGCAGCAGTGTGATGGACTTTGTTTCAAAGTTAACAGTCTTCACTGATTTATTGCAGCCAAGCCGTATAAAGTCTGGAGAGCACGGTTGAGTGGAACTACCCTCACGCCAACTGAATCCGTTCGTTGTTTCTACTTTCCTCAATGGCCAGAGAAAATCACCAGGTTATCGTGCAGACTCTTAGCTCATGATGGTATTTCAAATACAACCAAAGCACAATCCTTCCTTTGGTTCGTATTGCAACCAGCTTTATAACTCTATAGCGCTGAGACGGGAAAAGCCCACGGCCATATAATTCCCCCTTAATAATCTTTGGTGGCAGACTATAGTCCCAAAGTTTTACGGCAACTCTCAGGAATATTCAAACAATTTGCATTTTTCACCGCAATGAAAAGACACGATATTGAGCTCCATAAATTTAATGTTTGAATGAAATATTATATCTTCCCCAAATATTTACAATGTTCATTGCAGGCCCCTCTATATTTCATGGCAAATTTATCTCTCATATAATCCACCGCAACTAAATGTTATTAATATCTTAACACTTTACCATGCGATATAATTTTTCAATGGCCCATAAAAACAATGCCCTTCTCTCATATCTAGCAGCCCCCACACTCAGCTCAAAATGCCAAAATATAGTCACCAAACATTAATATTTGCTGGCAATGAACTTAGGCATTTACCGTAAATATATCTCCAACCATAAGGAAGTCCAATGTATCAGAAATATATAAAACTCTTTCACATTCAGCTCATTTTATTTAATAGTGGCAAATATATATATATTCTCACTAAGCCGGAATTATTCAAAATATAATCACTTTATTTCTCGGGTAAAAATACTTCTCAAATGCCAGACATACATTATTTTATTTCTAGAATATTGAATCTTTTCAGATGATATTTCAAGAACAATAATATGCATGATATTTCTGAAACCATTCAATCTTAGAGATTTTGCTCAAGTGTGAATTCCTTTATTCATAAAAACCCTTCTGTAAATATGTCTCTGCTAAAACTCCACAGGATGGCAAAAAAAACAGCTCTGATACCATTGAAATATCCCCAATGGATATTTTTCCCAAATTCCTCAAATATATCTCAGAAGATTTAAACAAATAATTTCATGCAATAAACTATTGATTCAACAGAAATAAACCAGAAATATGCTCCAATAAAATCCTCAGAAAATGTTAATGCATTATTCAACAACAATACAACAATGGAATTACAAGACAATCCAATCTGAAATACAGTATGCAACAGTGAGATCGGATAACATGAACCTGGAAGTGCAATGGTGAACTCCATCGGGAATCCACCTCAAAGATGAACTGGGTTTCCGTCCAATCCACCGAGAAAGCCTGAAGGCTTCCGTCCTCAGGTTTCATAATCGAAAGCTAGAAGCTTCCCGGATTCTCCAAGAGGAGAAATAAATTCATAAATCAAGCATACCCCAAATGAGTCTCATTTCCCTCTTTTAATGCAACAAGCTGACTCTTCAGTTTCCCCTTCTCTGTCCTTTCATATTTCCACTTTATGTCTTAATTAAACCACTTTAAATTAATATATCCATTTAATAATAAAGTGGCATTATAATAGACTATTAAATCTTTTGGTATTAAAATGGGTGATCAAATGAAATCGGAAGACCATGTGTGATACCTTGCCGGAAAGCTCTCAGCGATACGCTCCAAATCCAACACTGAAATGCCAAGAATACTGAGCTCTGTTGACTTACTATAAATAGTTAGTATCTAGAAACCCTGCGGAAACTACTCTGATTGGCTTGAAACTAGAATTAATTGGCCAAATATCACATTGATCCATATAAAGCCCTGGTTAGCCTACGAGACCATGGTAACACGGCTAACGATGCATCAAGAAATAATGTACTAGAAAAAGGGGACATTACACCTTGGCCAACCCTATGATGTCCAACCTATATAGATAATGTCCTCTATCACTATAAGCTGTAAATATATGCTCACATTTTGGAATTTATGTATATGTACTAACTTATACTCCTTTATTGCAAGGTCCAGTCACGAGCATAACGATGAAATAAATTTTCCTGACCCTGACCTATTGAAATTATAAGGTTTGGTCAGTAAAAAGAATATAACAAAGTTTACATTATGTGTATACATCGTGTATGCTTTGTGTCTTCATGCATTCATGTGTCTACTCCGCGTATGCTTTGTTTCTTCATGCATTAAAATGTTTGTTTCGGATATTCATGTACTCATGTATATTTCGCATTACCAAATATTTGTTCCATGTGTGGCTCTACATGCTTAGTTAATATAGAACATGAGAATAACCTACAGAGAATCCAAATATATTGAGACGAGCTATACACAAGTTGCGCAGCAGAAACAACTCATGTAGAAAGACCTATATAAACCACCATCGCTTGAAGACATTCTTGGAAATATATAATTGCTTGAGGACAAGCAAATCGAGGAAGGGTGGATGTCATGTCCCCGTTCAAATAGGATTTAGATAATAATTAAACAAATAAATATTATTTAAATAATAATAATATTGATAATAAGATTAGATATTAAAACTATTAATAATACAAAATTAAAATGTTAAATTAATTCAAATATTAAATAATATTAATCTATTCTATTAGTAACATATCATTAATATAATGATATATAATTAATATAATAATATAATATGTGGTTAATATAATAATACAGTATTATTGTTAACAATCTAATATAATAATCAATATCAATATAAACTACTAGCAATATAATACTAATTAATAATAATATAGATTATTAACAAAGTACAATAATAATATAGATTAATAACTAGCCATAATTAATATAAATAACTACAAAGCGACTGAGAGAAAGTCACAACCAAGGAAGGGTCGCGACCTTCCCGTCAGCGCTCCCTGCGTACATATGGAGGGGCAAAGAAGAAGGGAAGGGGGAGACACTCACAAGTGATACTTATTGAGATTTACTCCTACATATGCGTGGGCAAAATCAAGGAATTCATCTACGATAATTATCTTGGTAAGATATTCGATCAATCTCAGATCAATACGAAACCACAACTTATATCAATATTGCCATCGACCATAGCATTTGTTATTGGCGATCTTCAGTCAAGAACAATTCATACTCTACCTTTGACATCACACCGGCGATCATATATTGGGAGTTTATTGATATTTTCAGCAGAATAGTCAAAGAGTATATATATATATTTGGAGTCTTTACGTAACGATACCATACAGAGAAAGGATTTGAATCGAGCATCTACAGCCAGCAATAGAAGCACCTGGGACAAGCGAATATACATATCCCTAACACCTAGCAATAGATATAATCTCATCCAGCAAGACCCTCATAGAACTGCAATTGCCTACGAAGATATTGAACATAGTTTGTCTTCAAGCTGGAATTTTGATAAAGAATATTCATATTGTGTGATGACCCTAATTTTAGCAGGTTATGGCAGTGACTTGGTCAGATCATCATCACGACCCTCGTGAGCTGATGTAGGGTTTTGAGGGTCCCAGCTGGCAGACTTGCTATTTTTAGTAATTCTGGACTTACTATTTTTAGTAAGTCAGTGGTCAGTTTCCACTTCTGACAGGGCAGTATCGGCAGTGGTCTATTCTCCAGACAATATTCAGTTATGCAGTTTCTTGGATAGGGGACTTACTATTTATAGTAAGTCTATATTTGGCAGTTGCCATTTTTGGCAGGGTAGTGATGAGTTTGTTGGTCAGTCAGTATGGCAGGTGTTGCAGGAATTATCATCAGAATTATATGTGATTATTGCTTGTGTTAATTAATAACAATATGCTATTAATTAATATTAAGACGATATTATAATAATAATAATACTTTATTATTATTATAATGTTTTGGAAGTTTATATTATAAAGAGCAGTTAACTGATGATGGTTTTTGGAAACTATGGAGACCAAGGAGTTATAAATACAGGCTCATTTGTGAAGTTGAGGAGCTATCGAATATTGATTATTGAATTTGTTCTTGGGAATTGTTCCTACTTTCTGTGCCCTAGCTGAAGGGTCAAATTAGTTGATTGAAGACTGATTCTTCTTCATCTAATCCACAATTGATTGCTGTTATATAATCAATTGCCTGTAATCGATTGCTGCTGTATGATCGATTTCATTCTTCTTTCCTATTGTCTGCCTGTGGCTGGAAAGAATTACTTCTGAATTTGTTTATGCACACTGAGGGTGCGAGTTCATTCTAGAAATCTGCAGAGTTGTCTTCTACAAATCATTAATGCGATCTCATAAGATGCATAAGAGACCGAGCTTATTGTTGTTGTGATAGAAGTGCTAAGTGGCAGGTTGTTTCAGTACGGCTGGAAGGTTACATCCATATCGC
>MU225892.1:785639-798447 GCA_018584345.1 Thuja plicata
GGAGCATCTTCAGTCTACACCAGCACCAGACCCAGTACAGTTACATATTATGGTGTCTGATGATCTGATGATGTCCACAGTTGGGGTAGTTGGATGTGATAGCAGTGGGGATACATCCACCCTTGATGTCAGCATTGGAGGTGCAGATTCGCTTCCATCTGATACTTGTGCAATTGAGTTAGACACTGCAGTAGAGAGTTGTAGTGTGCCGGACTTTGGGATGGATACTACAGTTGGTAGCAGTACGTCAGGTGATACAGTGCAGGACATTGTAGGCAGTGAAGTGGACCAGTCAACATTTAGTGTTCCTGTTCATGACACTACTCCTTTGATTGCTCAACGGGGAGGCATGGTATCACCTGAGTCGGTTATTGGTGAGCGCATAGCTGGTGATGTTAGGCAGTTGGCTACGACAGTCACCCGATGACCAGTTATGGTTCCGAGGGGAGCAGTTGGATGCTACCTCCTATAGATGTTACTGCCTGGAGTCATTTTTGGATCACCTTCTTGAGAGTTCAAAAATTCGTGAGGGATCTTACCGAGCTTCTAAGGGTGTTCTCATTCGGGGTACAAGCGTGATCCGACGTTTGGTGAGAGAGATTGTAGGTACTTTGACTACGATGCTCCCTCATAGAGAGTTTGAGGTTGGGTTTGTTGAGAGGGTCACCCAGGATCCGGTCCAACCTATTTTGCAGAGGTCGAGCTTGGAGCCATCTTTGGGTTCACGACTAGGGAATGATGAGCCCTTGACTGAGAGCGGAGCTTTTTATCGTCATTACCCGGTGAGGAGTGCTCATTATTTTTCCTTCAATCCTCATGTTGACGAGTTGATGGCACACAGATGTGGATTGGCTCCTAGTCCTTATCATCTGTTATGGGATGGGTTCTCGCGATCAACAGTTGATGGAAGTTTTGGTTGCAAGTCAGTAGCAGGAGACTTGGAGATTTACTGTGACTACAAAGATTATACAGTGGGCGGATATCCAGGCCCAGGTACAGTTTGGTACAGAGGTAGTCATCAGTGTTGTGCAGAGGATCTACACACTCAGTACAGCTTTGTAGGGTGTGTTGGGGGAGTTCAGTATATCGAGGATCCGAGTCCCCCATACTTCTTGGTTTTTGATGATTCTGAAGTTCACTTCTTTCGAGATCCGGGCAGAGACAGATTCAGTACAGGAGTTTGGGTGAGTGGTTATTTGAGGTCTCTCTACAGGGTTATCCGTTTCACATTTTGGGTGATGCTACAGGAACCTACAGTTTTTGCCAGTAGCGGGGTATACCTTTTTCTGTGGGACCCAGGTGGATTGTGATGTTCCTTGTTCCGGTGATTGCTTGAGGACAAGCAATCTTGGGGAGGGTGGACTGTGATGACCCTAATTTTAGCAGGTTATGGCAGTGACTTGGTCAGCTCATCATCATGACCCTCGTGAGTTGATGCAGGCTTTTGAGGGTCCCAGCTGGCAGACTTGCTATTTTTAGTAAGTCTGGACTTACTATTTTTAGTAAGTCAGTGGTCAGTTTCCACTTCTGACAAGGCAGTATCGGCAGTGGTCAATTCTCCAGACAATATTCAGTTATGCAGTTTCTTGGATTGGGGACTTACTATTTATATTAAGTCTATATTTGGCAGTTGCCATTTTTGGCAGGGTAGTGATGAGTTTGTTGGTCAGTAAGTATGGCAGGTGTTGCAGGAATTATCATCAGAATTATGTGATTATTGCTTGTGTTAATTAATAACAATATGTTATTAATTAATATTAAGACGATATTATAATAATAATAACACTTTATTATTATTATAATGTTTTGGAAGTTTATATTATAAAGAGCAGTTAACTGATGATGGTTTTTGGAAACTATGGTTTTTGTGAAGTTGAGGAGCTATCGAATATTGATTATTGAATTTGTTCTTGGGAATTGTTCCTACTTTCTGTGCCCTAGCTGAAGGGTCAAATTAGTTGATTGAAGACTAATTCTTCTTCATCTAATCCACAATTGATTGCTGTTGTATAATCGATTGCCTGTAATCGATTGTTGTATAATCGATTTCATTATTCTTTCCTACTGTCTGCCTGTGGCTGGAAAGAATTACTTCTGAATTTGTTTATGCACACTGAGGGTGCGAGTTCATTCTGGAAATATGCAGAGTTGTCTTCTACAAATCATTAATGCGATCTCATAAGATACATAAGAGACCGAGCTTATTGTTGTTGTGATAGAAGTGCTAAGTGGCAGGTTGTTTCAGTACGGTTGGAAGGTTACATCCATATCGCTGGTGGAGCTAGGACGGTTCATAAAACGTCCACCTGAAATCACCTAGCTCAGGCTCCTTTAGCTGCGGGATAGAAGCCTGTGGTGGCGGCTAAGACTGGTGGCCGCGTGGAGTAGTGGCGCAACCACTGTTGTTGTTTCTGCCACGCGAAAGAAGGCAGGGAATGTGTTACTGCTGCCGCGTGGAGCATAGAAGCTGCGGTAGGTGCATAAACTCGGGCGCAGGGACCAGCTGTTACGTAGAAGCTGGTGAAAGCTTCCAGCAGATCGCGTGGGAACTGCAAAGTGGCGTTAGCCATTTCCAAATAAAGGTGGTGTACAGTATTTACAAATGCATTGTTTAGTATTTGTTTTAAGACTTTTTGCAAATTCTGTGATGTGGACAAATACATTGAATGCAAGTTCCACCTGTTAATTAAATCATGCTGCTAGCTGTTGTAATGTTTACTTGAACAAAACCAGTAATAATCCAGAAGTCAAATATAGACATCGAACTCTTCCAATTCCTTGTATGCATTCTTGGTGTTGAAAATGCGAAGGAATATTGGTGGTCACCATTGTCAAGAGTTTTAAATAATTTCTTAATGGCAAAAAGGAGAAGTGTTACTACATTGTTTGCCTGCCAACTGTTTGATTAAATGCCAAGTGTATGATTTGCTTAGAAATTGGTAAAATTTAGATGGTTTATCGATGAGGCCAAGTTAGGCTCATTACATATTGCATACCATAGACTTGCTCATACTACCAATCAAGGAGGATTCTCTGCATCACAGTCTGTCTACTATTTGGAAAATCTGGTGATCTGGTTAATATTGGTTGTTGGTTAAGTTCTTTCTATTATGATTCTTATATGCTGTCTATCCTTGAAACACTGCTGCTTCTACTCCTATATGCATAATAATATTTCAATATTTTATTTGGGTTATAGATATTGATCTAATGTTTAGAATCTAGGTGCAAAGTACTTGAGGAAATATCCATTAAAAGGGCAATGTAGGACAAGTGATGCAGGAGCATCCTGGGGTAGTTGGCAATCTTGCTCAACCAAAAATATGTTTACTTTTGTTCTTTAGCTTGTTTAGAGACTGCTCGGTGAAGTGCTCAGTTACCCTGTTGCTCGAGTATCCTTTCTGTCTTGCTTTTCCGACGGGTCTCAGTGTGTGTTGGTTTCTGTTGCTCGGGTATTCTTTCCCCAAGTTGGTTTTCTGTGGCTCGGGTATGTTCTTACCGAGTCGTCCCTGTTGCTCGGGTATTGTCTTACCGAGTGATTGTTGGTTCTCGGTGATGCTCTTCCCAAGTTCGTTATCTTGATCTGGCCGACTTCTACATTTAATTTTCGTGGCGTAATTAATGTGGGATCTCTCATTGGGATTTGTGTGGACCTAAATCTGGGTCTCTCTTAGGGATTTGAGCGCCAACTTCTTTAGTGGACTCTTGTATATATATTTTTCTCTGTTCTTAGTTTTGGTGGAGGTTTTTTTTGGGGGGGGAGGAACTTGGTATCAGATTGTAATAGAAGATTGAAGTTGCTGCAGATAGTTGTAAGTGGGTAGACAGAAATTGCAGATTGCTTGGTGGCTTGCGAGAACAAGTTCAGATTTGGTTTCTTCCACTTAGCTATAGGGTAGATGGATAAGGTTGGATTCTGCGAGATGTTGTTGAATCTGTTGATGTAATTGGCCATAACTGGGAAGGCCTTACAACCCGACATGTTGCATGTAATTGAAATTTTGAGATAATATAAGTTGATATTGATATATCTTGTGTTATGTTGTTTCCGCTGTGTGTTCTTGTTGTTGGCTGCAAGTTTGGACAGTCCTTTATTGGATCCTCCGAGCTTGGACTGCACCAATAAGGGACATTACATGATGTCATCTTGCGCAGTGTTAGCTCTTCTAGATTTCACCAAACCATTTGAGCGACAGTGCGATGCTTCAAGAGATGGGATTAGTGCAATACTGATGTAGGAAAAACACCCTGTAGCATATGAGAGCAGGAACTTGAGAGGGGTGGAGAAGAGCTATTCCATCTATGATCGGGAGATGTCGGCCATCATGCATGCATTGGCCAAATTCAGATCTTATCTGGTGGGAGGCAGATTTGTGATCAAAACAGATCATAACAACAATAAGTACTTCATGAGCCACAGAGACCTCAATGATAGGCAATAGAATTGGATCACTAAGTTACAGGCCTATGACTTTGACATTGAATATGGAAAAGAAAAAAAGAATGTGGTGGCAGATACACTCTCATGGAGACCACATATATGTTCCTTATCGGAGATAGCAGTTGATTAGGAAGAGAGGATTACAATAGAGTATGGAAAGGACCCTTGGGCAGCAAGATCGATAGAAGGCACTACCCATGATGACAAGTATTTAGTGATTGATGATTTGATTTTCTATAAGGGCGTAATTTACTTGGTGCCTTCTTCACACCTTAAAGAGGTGATTTTGAGAACTTTCCATGATGCTCCATTGGCTGGTCACTAGGGTTTCATCAAGATTCGCAGGCAGATCCAGGAGAGATTCATATGGGACTTAAGAATGAAGTCCAAAAGTATGTTAGAGAATGTCCAGTTTGGTAGCAAAATAAGAATGAGAATACCTTTCCAGTTTGTCTACTTCAACCCTTACCGATTCTAGATTAGAAGTGGGAGAGTATATTGATGGATTTCATTACAAGATTGCCCAAGGTACAGGGTAAGGACTGCATCTATGTGGTGGTTGACGGATTGACAAAATTTGCACATTTCTTTGCTATTGAAGCCACCTATACAGCAACTCAAGTGGCCAACTTGTTCTTCAGGGAGGTTTTCAAGTTGCATGGGTTGTCCAGGAACAATGTGAGTGACAACGACAACAAGTTCCAGAGTCTATTCTAGCAGGAACTTTTTAGATTGAGTGGTAGAAAGCTCACCCCTACCACCAACTATCATATGCAGTTTGATGGCTAGATAGAGATACTGAACAAGTGGGTAGAAGGATATTTGCGAAATTATGTGTTAGGGGAGCAAAATCCTTGGGTCAGATGGTTGCATTTGGGTGAGTATTGCTAGAATACCACCTACCACATGACCATTAGGATGACTCCATTCATGGCATTGTATGGATATGAAGCCCAAAATTTCACGGATTTACTCTTTGGGGACAACAAAGTGCCTAATGAGAAGGATTTATTGCACGAGAGTTAGTACATCCTAAGTGCATTGAAGGAGAACATCCAGCAAGTGCAAAACTAACATAATTTATGTGTTGATCAACACAGGGTTGAGCGCAGCTTTGAGGTTGGTGATATGGTTAGCCTGAGATTCTCGCCCTACAGACAATCTTCTATGAAGAAGAGTGGTGTTGAGAAACTCAAGCCATGATTCTATGGTCCATTTCAAGACACTCAACGTATCAGGGAGGTGGCCTATGAGCTAAAGTTGTCAGCTAGCAGTAAGGTGCATAATGTATTTCATGTTTCCAGACTCAAAAATGCTCTAGGCCATAATGTAGTCCCATCAACAGAGTTACCACCCTTGGATGAGGAGGGGAAACTGATATTGGTGTCAAGGCTATCATTGATACTAGGGAGAGAACACTTTGGAGGAGGACAATAAAAGTGTTTGGTTAAATGGAAGAATTTGCTAGTTGGGGATGCCACATGGGAGAGTGATCAAATCTTGCAACATCCAGAGATAAAATTGCTTGAAGAAAAGCAATTTTGGGAAGGGCGAACTATAATGTCCCCTTTCTAGCACTTATAGCAAGATGTTGTCGTTAGGGTATTTCCCCATGGTCTTGTAGGCTAACCGGGACATTAAAGGCTCTTTGAGGCCATTTGGCCTATGCAATTTCAGTTGCAAATCATTCTGAGGTATTTGGAGCTAGTTTTGGGCATACTTACTATTTATAGTAAGTCATTAAGGCATGGTCTAGACCTCCAGTGGCAATGCCATGTCGATGGTAAATGTTTAATATCAACAAAAGGATTTTAATATCATTGATATGATTTATTATACATTAATAAATTTAGTTTATAAAGTTAAATATAAACATTTAACTTTATTAATGTTGGACTATAGTTAAGTAGGAAATACTTAAATAAAAAGGTCATTTCATTCTATAACACATCAGAAACATAAATTGTAAAAAGGGAGTTATATTATTTATCCCACAATGGCAAGATAAGTGAATGAGATCTTAGGAGAGCGTTATAAAAGAAATTCAATAGCTCTCTTTCACGCATGCTGGAAATTATATGAAATTGATGAAATATAGGAGAATTCTTGTTCAAGGGTTTGTGAAGACAAAATCCCTCATGAATGGCAATCTCTCACTGTTGGAAGACACAGTCAGGAGGTTCAATTGAGCTTCAAGGTATGAATCTGTTTATTGAGATATTTATTACTTCTACTGACATTGCTACAGTTAGCCAGGAGGGTTCGAATTTGGTAGTTTGAGCTCAAGACTGTGATTGAAGTATTTGGGATCGATCTTCTGTTTTCGAAACAGTTATTCCATCACTTATATTAAGTCAAAGGCTGTCATACAAGCTTGAAACCCCAGTGGGAGGTGCCATACTTGCTGGAGTAAGACTCACAGACTTAGGGCAGGCCGTACATGTCCAGAAAGGGCCTATAGGCTACAACAGTTACCAATATTTCCAAAATACGCCACAGCAGTCTGAAACACTTGGAAACTGAGCCGTACCGGTCTGAGAGTGATTTAAAGAGTTGTGTGGGTTTGCAGCTGTTAAAGTGTGTCGTACATGCCTGGTAGAAGCCGTACTAAGTCTGAAACTGTGATCTTGGCAGCGTTTTTGGTATGCAAATTCATTATTCACTTGTTTGAGCATTAAATAGCAGCGTGACTGTATTATTGTTTGAGCATTCATGAAAATTATTTCATGGCAATGTACTTCAGTATTGAAATATAAGTTCAATCTGAATATAGCTGTTGCAAGCGTCTTAGTACAATACAGTATTTGGTTGTTACACATGCTATCGGTTTAGTCGATGCAATATTGTGTTCTTGTTTGGATTGGTTTGATATTTGTATTCAAGAAAAAGTGGACAAGGAGGGCAGATCCTTACATCGAATTTCAATGATCAATAGTTTCCATTGTGCTCTCAATGTTTATTCAGTTTGGTTATGACAGACAACAAGTGATATCAGACCTGAATGAGCATAATATTCATCGTTCATGAAGGTATATTGTTGTTGTTTCAAGTTGGGTGGTTGTCCTTCATGTCGGGCATTGCTTGGTGGTGTTTTCAGTAGCGTTTCATAGTATATCAATCCTGCAATATTCATATCAGACCTGTGGCAACTGTACTAGCCATCAAATTGTGTTTCCAATTCAACATTTGATAATCCTACTCATCCAAGCAAGGTATAATATTGTTATTTCCATTCGGGTGTTGGGTTTATGCATTTGGGAATCCTAGGAAAGCGATTTTCTCAGTATTGTTTGTATCAGCTTTGTAAACCTTATCAGCATTTATAACATTCGAGATATCATTGGTTGCATGTTTATGTTAAACTTTCGTATTGTCAAAAAATTTTATAAGCAGGGGCAGTTATTACAAATAATTAAGTACAAACCTTATCTAAATTGGATGACATGAAAAGGTACGCTGAAAAAATAATGAAATAAGGCATAAAGAGGTCAGCTTGAACAGATTACTTGGCTTTGCATATTTATGTAGTAAAGAGTATAATGGAATAAATGAAATTAGCATACTTGAACATGATCAAAGATAGTGATGTGGCTACCAAAGTTGCAGATGAGGCTTTATCTCTATCCAAAGAGACAAAGGCATAGGTTGATGAGCTCACCTGTGAGTTTAAATCAAATAAGAACGCTTTGGAAAGCACTCAATTAACACTTCAAGAGGTAAAAGAACAACTTGCTGCAGTTACAAAACTCAAGGAGCAAGAGAATGAAGAGAGGGCTAAATAAATCAAGAAAGCTCATTAAAGGTTCGTCATGTGTTTGAGCTATGAAAATGTAATCAACCGGATTTGTTCTCATCTTTAAACCATCTAATTCTTATCAATTTCCCTAAGAATCATATGTTTGGCATTTTGTCAAACAGTTGGCAGACAATCACTGTAATGAGCCTTGCCAGGCTCTTACCCAATTTCTCTAATAATTCAAAGTCTTTGCCAGAATTACTAAGTTCTTGAAGTTAACATCTCTTGATTTTAAATGCTTCTATAAAGAGTTGCTTCTTTATTTATAAGCCAATACTTCTCCACCAAAGTATGGAGGTTACAATTAACAACACTCTAAGCAAATTCAGAATTCTAGAAATCATGAAAAGATACTTCTCTTTCTTTTAAGAAAGTATTTAAATTGCTGGACCAATGTATTTATCACTTTCCTTGTATTTTTACAATAACACAATGCATATATTGAAATCTTATTACAAATCTGATAACAATGTCTGGATTCTCAGAATTCATCCCTTATTAATTTACTGGATACATTACAATCCGCCTTAGCAATGAATTCTTATTTGCTACTTAGAAAAAATATTAAAAGGAACCTAATATTCTTTGCCGCAGCCTCCAAGTGATTCCTTGGCGTGAATGCTGATTGCCGCTATCTCCTATGCGGCTCACTGCCAATGGACACACGATAGCTGCCAATTGACGTGCGCACAGCTACCTTAGACGCAGCAACTCCAACTCGCCTGCGGTTACCTCCTATGCTGGTCACGCCGGTTTCCAGCCCGTTCTCAGCCCCTCTGCAGTCGCGGCAAATAGTCACGCGGCTCTTGAATGGAGCCCGCGTTTTCCAGCGCTGGCTGTATATCCCATGCGGTTCAGTGTGTATGCTTACTGGCTGCGAATGCTGAAACTCTCCAGTGATACATTACTGCGAGAGATTCCACCTCTTTACCACCCGTCCAACGATACTACACTCGGCTCCAGTGTATTTCGATGAACCAGAATGTCAACCTCTGAGCAGGCCTCAGTTCAAAGATCAAAATTCAGAAACTCTTCAATCGTATACAACAACACGATGAAGTTGCAATCGATTATACAACAACAATCGATCGATGATTAGTTCAAGAAGAATCAATCTTCGAGAAACTAATTTGACCCTTTTAATTCAGCAAGGGCTCAGATAATTACTAGGAACAATTCCCAAGAACAAATTTTAATATTCAATATTCCATCCTAGCTTCACAAATGAGCTTGTATTTATAATGCCTCGGATGCAATAGTTTCCAAAAACTATCATCAGTTAACCATTCATCAAAATATCAACTTCTTAAATCATTATAATAATATAACCTTTTATTAATTAATAACATGTTATTAATTAATACCATTAATTATCAAATATGATTCTGATGATGATACTGGCATCACCTGTTGAAGCGACTGATCTCATGGCCTTTAACTGCACTGCCAAAAATAGTAACTGGCCTGAACTGACTTACTATAAATAATAATTCCAGAAATAGTAAGTCCAGATTTGCGATAAGATAAGTTTGAACACTGAGACCCTCAAAACATCCCGTCAACTCACGGGGTCGCGCTGATGAGTTGACCATATTCAAGTTCCCAGAACCTGCTAATTTGGGGACATCACAGAAAAATTCACTGCTATCATAAAAATCATCAAATCAAACTCTTTCAAAATAGGGTGCAATCCAAGAGAACCTCCCCAAGGTGACAATTTTTCGCTTGCCACGAACTACCAAACAAGTTCTGAAGTATTTTTTCATTTATAAACGAAACAAGAGTCACTTTTGCCTTGACTCAATTATAGATCAAGGCATTTTCTCTATTTCATCTGATAAGGAAATATTTATAATATATTTCCTTGTCCATTGCTAAAGGGTTCCTTACGCTTTTGACTGATCAAGTCATAGATATAATAAATTCTAACATCAAGTAAAGGCCTATTCCAAAAACTACTTTACGAACCCAATTCTAAAGTCATTTGACTGATTGAGTTATGGATAAAACAAATTCTCACATTAGCTAAAGGCCTATTCCAAAAGCTTCTTTACTCGTCAATTCTAAAGCTATTTTTAATATGACAATATTACTTGGTAAGATCTGCCTCTCTCTTCTGATTATGAATTTCTGGAAACTGTATAAATCGTTCTAGCTTTATACATTTTGAAATGTAAAAATCATAACTAAACCAAACAAAGTATTCTATCACTTCTTTTTCATGATAATATCTCAACCATTATTGCATTATCTGCTTCAAATGATAACTCCACATTTCATATCCACGCATTGTGTACCCATTTTTCACAAAATATATGGAAGCTTCCACAATGAATAGTTTAGTCTATGAGAGTTTCTCACTATAGAAGTTTAAGAAACACAAACTATTCTGAAAGTCTACATTGAAAAAGGGACTTACATGATAAGGACATACAAAACAAGATTTTCTCCCACTGTTCGATGCAACAAGAGCAGCATGGTGACGACAAACATTGTGGAAAGCATGTAAATCACCACTCCCATCCCGGCAAACCAAAAACTGCACATTCCCCAAACTGCGTGTTCCAAATGTTAGTTTGCATGGATATTGAGATGCCATTGCATATAGATAAAAACTGTTTCAGAAACTAGAATTTTATTACTAAAAATATTTAGATACTACTCTCATTATTCCAAAGAAACTAATCATATTGCAACAAGGTTGTAAAGATTTCCCCAAAAGAGCAACTTGTGAAGTACTTTGATAGAAATTCGACGAGCCTCAAGTAACAGTAAAAGTTCACAAGTAAAACATAGCTCCCCCTGGTTTTGAGAAAAAACTACATGGCGATTTAGTTAAAAAACTTTATTTTGTTGTTCAATAGTTAGTTTGGAGCTTAAAATGCTTTTGTATATAGACAAACATTGAGTCACTAACCAATCACTAACCCATAGGTAGCCTTAGCAAATTTTTCACATAATAAATGATCCAAGAGAAACTTGACTTAGCCTTAACCAAAGTTATCCCCACAAGTAATTATGACTAAGGATTTCAATCAAATTAAGGTCAACAATATTTATGTCCAATAATTCAACATTGGTTATGGTAAAGTAGTTCAGATCATTCACTTCCTTTGGTCAAATATATATGACAGCCAATAAGCAAATACACTTTTAGTTGAAGTACAAGTTTCAACCAGCAAGTTAATGATTAGCTCATGTTAGAAAGAAGTCAACATTGTGCTAATAAATAATCAACCATCAATCTAACATGGCATGTTTGTGGTTGAAATATCCCACCCTTTTCTAGAAATGTAATTTCTGAATATTTTTTTTTGTTTTTCTGATTTTCTGATTTTTTTGTGTTTTTTCCTGATTTTCTGAATTTTTTTGCTCTTTGTTTTTTTTATGCTTTCGGAATAGAAATATAATGCTAGAAATAAACTGTGAATTGCAATTTAACTATTTGATTTTAAAACAACAAATTTCATAGTTAAACTCTTGCATACCAGAATTAAATTAATTAAATATAAACATACCCGAATTGCCTGGCAATAGAAAATATTTTTTTGGCTGATAATATTTGTTGACCAGCTACAGACAATAATCACAATTCTGGAAATTGATGATCAACCTTGGGTTTTCACACTTAGACTGGTGAATTGCATACAATAAATTCAAATGCCCATTTGCAGCCCTGTTTGGTCCAAAACGTGCCCTAGAAAAACCACAAACTTCCTCTTGAAACCCTCAAAATGGTATGGCTGAAAGTTGCAGTGGTATTCCTCTTGAAATGTGTGCCTGCCCTTTAGAATGCTTTCAACCTGCAGATCAGTAATTCCTGAATATATTCTTGAGTCCTCTGTCAAATTCTATGAAATTAAGCTCAATCGAAGCCCCTAAATGAATGTAGTGGACACCCTAGAATGCCCAAAAACCAAACCAACTGCTGATAGGAATTTAGTCAAACAGTTTGCATCCAACTCCTTATTTCTCCGTTTAATGTTTAAACCCCTTATGGCTTCGGAAATGAAATTTTTGTTTGTTTTTATGTCTTTGCATAGATTTGAAACACATAACAAGAACTAGAAGGAAATTACAATAATATGCAACATTGAGATTGAATTACTGCTGTTATGATATTATTTTCAGAATTAATAAAATCAGATACATAACAGATTTTTCAACTCACTAAATACTCCAGCATTTTTTGACATAATGTTCCAACAATGACTTCCCATCTTGCTGCTACAGTAACATGAATAGTGTCGCGCTACAGTGGCGTGAATAGTGTCACGCTACAGTAACATGAACAGTGTTGCGCTACAGTATTAATTTGTCTTTTATCAGTCCAATATCTTCATAAAATCATCCCTTCAGAATGGTATAAGCATTGGACAAGAAGCGAAGAAGGTATGAGCAAAACACCAAATCTGTCTGTAGTTGGAGATGCACCCAATATGCTTGTTAATGAAGCTGATAGCATTGGATTCCAAAGGCCAAACCCCAAGGGAATGACGTCTAGAATGTCACAAGAGAGGATAGACGTCCTCTAATGCCAAGAACGGATCTGTAACTCACACATCAATTTC
>MU225892.1:804154-817363 GCA_018584345.1 Thuja plicata
ACTCTGATGATGATTCCTGCAACACCTGCCATACTGACTGACCAACATGCTCATCACCGCCCTGCCATAAATGGCCACTGCCAAATATAGACTTACTATAAATAGTAAGTCCCCAGTCCAAGAAACTGAATAACTGAATGTCATCTAGAGAATTGACCACTGCCGGTCCTACCCTATCAGAAATGGAAACTGACCAACCGACTTACTAAAAATAGTAAGTCCAGACTTACTAAAAATAGTAAGTCTGTCAACTGGGACCCTCAATCTCTGCATCAGCTCACGAGGGTCGTGATGATGAGCTGACCCAATCGCTGCCACAACCTGCTAAAAATAGGGTCATCATATTTAACTGTGCTAGCTCCTTGAAATGTAACTCGGGGTCCCTAGTGTCAAATCTCTCAATCAATCTTTTTGTAAATTCCTCATAGGATGTAATCTGATTATGCCCCAGAGTCACCATGCCATGATGCCATCATTCATGCACAACGCCATCCAAGTGCATAGCAGCATACTTGATAGCCTCCTCCTCAGGCATAGGATTCAGCTGCAAATATGTATCTATCTTTTGCACCCAAGCTCGTGCAGTCATCTTCCCTGAAGCATCATAATAAGGTAAAGAAAGTTTTCCAACTTTCTTTCTCAGCTCAAAGTTTTGATTCCTCCCTCCTGCTCTAAGCATATGTCTCATCCTCAAGTCCATATAATCTCTGAGGGAAATATCTGCCTAAAACTCCGGTCCACTAGCCTCCCAGTCCCTCCTGAACTGATTTTGTAGCTCGGTAATCTGCGGTTCGTTCACTGGTTGAACCGGATCTCTAGGTGGGAAGGTAGGTAAAAGAGGTCTCGAGCTCGCTGTCCGAGTTGGGCGTGTAACGTGCCTAAAGTTATCAGCCTCATTCCCATTGTTGCCATGTCCATTATTATTACCATTAATGTTATTCTCAGGACCATTGATGTCGCCTCAACCTCCATTATTATCATTACCCCGATTATTATTGTTTGCATTGTTGGCATCACCTGGATTAACATTGAAGCCCATCTATCTAGCCATAAGCTGCAGCATCATGTCCATTTGCCTATTCTGCTCCTGCTGCATACGTTGCCCCTTCTCTAAAGTGTCCAGCAACTGTCTGAACATTGCCTCCCCCTGGTCTAGACCCCTATTCCGGGCACACTCTAGGCCTGTATTCCTGTCAACTGCGTCACCCATACTGTTGTCCTGATCAAAGAATATCTCCTCTGTGTCTGTATGATTGGACTCTATGTCTACCTACGTGGATGAACAAGATTGTTCACTCTGTGAGTCAGATTTCTGTTCTGCCTGGCTTTAGTGTTGCGAAAATTATAGGGTCCTTGTCGCACGCTCGTTAACACATAATGAACCTGTATAGATTAATGCAAATAACCCACAAGGTGGCAAGATCATAGGCTCTGATACCACTGTAATGGACACCCTAGAATGCCCAAAAACTAAACCAACTGCTGATAGGAATTTAGCCAAACAGTTTGCATCCAACTCCTTATTTCTCCGTTTAATGTTTAAACCCCTTATGGCTTCGGAAATGAAATGTTTGTTTGTTTTGATGTCTTCGCATAGATTTGACACACATAACAAGAACTAGAAGGAAATACAATAATATGCAACATTGAGATTGAATTACTTCTGTTATGATATTATTTTCAGAATTAATAAAATCAGATACATAACAGAATTTTCAACTCACTAAATACTCCAGCATTTTTTGACACAATGTTCCAACAATGACTTCCCATCTTGCTGCTACAGTAACATGAATAGTGTCATGCTACAGTAGCATGAATAGTGTCGCGCTACAATGGCATGAATAGTGCCGCGCTACAATAACGTGAACAGTGTTGCGCTACAGTGTTGCTACAATATTAATTTCTACAGTAACGTGAACAGTGCTGCGCTACAATGTTGCTATAGTATTAATTTGTCTTTTATCAGTCCAATATCTTCATAAAATCATCCCTTCAGAATGGTATAAGCATTGGACAAGAAGCGAAGAAGGTATGAGAAAAACACCAAATCTGCCTATAGCTGGAGATGCACCCAATCTGCTTGTTAATGAAGCTGATAGCATTGGATTCCAAAGGCCAAACCCCAAGGGAATGACATCTAAAATGTCACAAGAGAGGATAGACATCCTCTAATGCCAAGAACGGATCTGTAACTCACACATCAATTTCTTCTCATATTCAACCTGCTGAATGAAGCAACAAACTCTCCCTTTTATTCTTTTTCCAAGGGTCGACTCAACTCACATGAGCAATGTGGGATAAAAGATGTGCAATATAAAATATATTAAAATATTCACTTATGTCTCCCTTAGGTACCCATCCCCATAAAATAAATATTAAAGTAACACTTTAATATTTTACAATTAAATTAAATGTTACTTTAATAACATTTCAGGCATTAAAATATATTAGCAAATAGTCTCCGAATAGCGCGAGTAATAGCTCGTCAGAAAGCTCTCGCTAAGGAGTATCAAATCCAATCACCAAAACTGACCTCCGCTGTGTCCTGTTGACTTACTAAAAATAGCAAGTATGCCTGAAACTGAGTAAATTAACTCCGTTTTGGCCCAAACTAGAAATGACTAACCCAAAACACTCTAGGATCCCTTTAAACCCTTCGTTAGCCCTCGGGACCATGTAGAACTAGGCTAACGCACACACACTTGGGCAACTGCTAAAGTGGGGACATTACAATGAAGCCTCCTGAAATCAATGCTCTTGGATGATGTTCCACACATACAAGCATTCAAACTCTTGGGAGTTTTCGTACCCAGAAGCCTGAAATTCTCTGATCACAGCAAACCCTTCTCACAATATCTATTCTTCTATCATAATAAAATAATATGAAGCTTTTTGTAACCCTTTTTTTGCCTTGTCCAAAACCTACGAACATTTCCATTATTCTCTTTTGCCATTTTAAAACTTTATTAATGATCTCCCTTATCTTCATTTGCACCATTCTCATATTCAAGCGGCCACTTATTCAAAATACTTTGGCAACTTATAAAGTCACTTTATTATTTTAATAAAGTAACTTTAACTTATATTTAAAAGTCACTTTATTAATTTTTCTAGTGACTCAAAAACAAAGTAACTTTAATTTATTTTATTAAAAATTAAAGTCAACATTATATTTTTATAATCAACTGTTGGCCACTATAACTAACAACGGATGTTGAACCTATGGCCCACTGGTGATGTCTAAAAATAGCAGTACCTCCTGAAAAGTAAGAAGTTGGCTCTGAGCCCCTGAAACACCACAAATGACCCCTACAAGGTCCACCAATCCCTGGATGGGTTCCCTATCCACTGTATTACCCTACTGGAACCACTACTAATAAGCTAACCATGCTAAAAATAGAAAGTGCCTAGGAAACGAACATTACAATGGTTTATTAGAGCAAATTTCTGGGCAAAAAGCAACTGAAAAAAAAGGTTCCAAATTGCTTCTAGTAAGTTTCTTTATGTAATCCACTATCAAATTTATTTTTGCTGCTCTGAAATCATGTTTATGCTCCTACTTGTTGATCAAACAAGAAGAGAACATTTGACTGGAATGGGCACTAAAAGTCAATATCCTTGAAGTGATACGCATCTTATAGATTACTTCAGCACTAAGCTACTATAATTGGCCCGATCAACAATACTACCATAAAAATCCTACATTAACAAGAAGGGAGAAAATAACAAGTTATAAAATGTTCATAACTGACCAAAGTAGCTCAATGAAATATGAAAGTACACTAAATTACACCAGGAAAGTGTCAAAACTAGACATAGAAAGACCTACGAGCTTAAAAAGTGACTAAGAATATAGTGTTGAAACTCGAGACTTGGACTCAATTTTTATTTTATTAATCTTCTAAATGAATTGGAAACTATCGAAAAGGCCTAGTTATACTATTTTCTTTAAAAGACACAAAAACCAATTAAATAGAGAAAGTTGCTCTCTCGTTTGAGTTATTTTAAATAATTATTCTACGAAACCCTTTGAAATAACTTGGATAAACTCCACATTGATTCAATAACATAGAATCACTAATGACTATTATAAATTACTAATATTATATATTAGAATAAGGTCTACTAATCTTTTTAATACTTATAAACATGCTAGGAACCAGATTTGAAATAGTGACAAGGATTATCGGTCCTCAGCTCCAGATAGGACCAATAATAAGATCTTAAAAAATAAGGATTTTCTTTATTTCATCTCTTTTTGGGTTCACTAGGGCTTTTGTGGTCAAAATTTCAAGTCGCCTTGGTAGGTAGTTGATACCCTTAATGTCATCTCATTAAATACTTTTTCTTCCACAAGGAATTGAGATGTGCTTCTATGGGATTGTGGAACTTTTTATTAGCTCTTATTTGTGGTGCACTATTTTGTGCAATGAGGGTAGTGGCTATAAAAAATGTGAAGAAAAAGTTGTCTTTTTCATTGGGAATTTCCTTGAAGAAATTGTCGTATTTTCATCCGATTTGTTCTCAAGGATACTCAAATGATCAAAATGCAAGTCCACAAATGTATTTTTTCCTCATTGTGTTCTTTATTTGGAAGTAAAGGATCAACAAGAGATCTCATTAACTCATATTGAAGAAAATATGACCTTGTGTAAAATAGAACAAAAAGCTAACAAATTAGACCTTTGGCTTTTTCGCACATCTCCATTGAAGGATTTTGAAATGAGGGAAAGTCTTCTTTTTAATATACAAATTGATATATCCTATTTTAATAGATACAAAATCCATATCCTTGAACCTGCATCATAGAATCCTTATCTACATATCTAATTCAAAACACGTATGAAATTTGACTAGCTCCACCTACAAATCGACTAGGGCAGATCTTCCACTGCTAAAACTAATCTTTGTCATGAGGGTTTCCATCCCAGTGCTGAAAAGTTGAACAATAGCTCAATCTCCCACAAATGGTTTCATCAAAATGAACCATCCAAAATGACTCAAATAATTCTCTTTAGTCTCTTTGATAACATGTTTGGGTAACTTTCAGGAAATTAGATTTTTAAATCGCCTTTTAAACAATAAAAGGTATTCCTCCATAAAGTGACTTTAATTATTTTCTTTTTCGGCACTAAGTCATTTTTAAAAATTTAACTTTTCCTTTACTTTGATTTTTCAACAACTGCACAATTAACTATTAATCAATTAAGAACTCAGCATACTTAGGAACACACCAAAGATCCAACTTACTAAAAATAAACTTTCCAAAAACAGAGTTTTCCTCCAAGAAGTTTTGATGGCACCAAAAATGACAAAACCACTCCCGAAAAGCATCAACAAACTCAACATGATCCGTAGTACTCAATGTCAATAACTTAACTCCAATCCGATAAGGATGTCGCTCTTCATGAAAGTTGGAGTTCCCTAGGATTTTTGGAAAGGCCAAAAAAGGGACATTACACTACCTCGAAATGGTACGACTCATAGAAAATATTCAATCTTTCCTTTGAACCTAAGTCACAAGGTTCGAGTTCGAGTTTGAGTTCGACAACTATGAAGTTCAGATGAAGTTCGGCAAGGTCCGAAAAATTCGAAAAAAAATTCGAGATTAAATTTGCCTTATATAATTTTCAAAAAAATTTAAGTATATGATCCTAGCTATAGGAAGGTTTGTGGAGACGATTCAATGACCAGACATGGGATTTCTTCTTGTTATTCATGGTGAATATTTATGCATAGTAATGGGTTAGTTTGCTGGTTGTATGACGCTGGAGTTGGGCGCATGCTAGTAAGGGGGGGCATTAAATGTCATTAGTGTTGGAAGATCACTGTGAATTAGCTATGATATGGGTTTGTAATAGTCTTCATTTGCTTTATTTATTTATATGAAATATTTATTTTAAAATCTATAATGCAAAATAAATAAATATTAAATTCTATATTAATTAACTACAAACAAAAATAATCTTTTATTAATAATAAACATAATTAAAATAAAAGTATAATAATCTTCGCATTTAATTTTTAATAATAAAATAAAAATGTAAAGAATTAAAAATAGTAAAAAAAAGTAATGTAATAATAATAAATAAACATAAAATATTAAAATTTTACTAATAAAAAAAGTTAAATAAAATATACATTAAATATTAATATTTTTCTAATAAAAAATATAAATAAAAATATTTTACTATTGATAAAGAAATAAAAATAACATACATTATAATAAAGTTATAAACTATTGAAACCTAAAAATAAAATGAAAATCTTTATAGTTTATAGACTTTGGAAATCGCTGTCGCGACTTGGTAATGGCCGCTGTCGTTGGGAGATCGTTGGGACCTTACAACAGGTGAGACGACGGACTACAACAACCTTACAGCCACCTTACAGGGACCAATAGCCACCAGACGCTGTACAGGGACGACCAACAGAGAGGACAAACAACTACGATTTCAGATGCCTCGACCCTCTACTTCAAACGCAAATGATTTCAAATGCCAGACGCTAGATGATTTCAGATGCCTCGACCCTCCATAGATGATGGCAGATGATTTCCAAGCTGCGACAAACAATTTGCCGTAGCCATCCTTCAGAAACGATCTTTAGAAGATTGATGCATCTTCAGCAAACAAAGGGCGTTCATTTATAAGTTTTTTTTTGGCTGAAAACCCAAAAAAACACCCTAATAAAATATGTTTTCTGCAAAACGACAACCAAACTACTGTCGTACGAATTTTTTGCCGAACTTTAGCGAATTATTTTTAGTTTTTATAATTTCACCAATTTTGAACTTGAAGCCGAAAATTAGGCGAACCCTGTGACACAACTTTGAACTATATGGCCTCCAAAATCTGCCTTAGCAATCCAAAGTAGCAAAGAATAATTTGAGATACAATAAAACTATGCAACTCAGATGGTATGACACTTGTAGATAATGTACAACCAACATCTGGAGTGGTATAGCCGTTGTCAAAACTTTTACCAAGATCGTCAAAAATCACTGAAATCTCAAGAAAATAACATCAAAATATTGAGCAAATCAAAACACAAAATACATTCATCTTCAACAACAAATTGGGAATGGCGAGAATGGCGAGCGGGGAGCGAAGGCGGGAAATCAAAATACAAATTTTCCTGTGAGCGGGAACTGTGCAGGAGGTGCAGGCCCTTCTGTTGTAGGGGAATCCCTATTGAATCTGATGGGGAAGATGCAGAGTACAAGAAAAAAGACGGATTCACAGGTTTTGGGGACCCAGGAGGGAGACCCAGAGGACAGGGAGTGCCAAACATTACGGGGATTGAGGCTACGAAATGGTCTTCACTTTTCAGAATCAAGCCAACAGGTAAGTGGACTCATCTGCCTGTTAGAAATATTTCAAATGTGTCAGACGGCAAATATGTTATTGCCATTCCCTATCAAATTATTGATCATAATATTAAAAGGATGGAAAACCTGCTTGTTGGTCGATTCATCGGGGTAAGGCCTAACATCGAAGTTGTGAGAGCTTTTGTTAGCAAAAGATGGTCGCTTAAGGGACAAGTAGATGTTATTGCAATGAACAAAGGCTACCTTTCTTTCTTTTTTTCCTGTGAAGAAGACATGAAACAGATCATAAGTAGTGGACCATGGATTATAGGGAAAAGCACATTGGTGTTACAGAAGTGGTACCCAAATATGGCTCTTCAGGAAGATTTTGTGGTCCAAGTCCCTGTCTGGGTTAAGCTACCTAGGCTTCCTCTTGAGTATTGGAATGAAGATATCTTTAGTGGGATAGTGGGTTCATTTGGTGAATTGCTATCAATAGACCCAGTTACTGCATCAAGAAGAAGATTGACGCATGCCAGAATTTGTGTTGGTTTCATCCCTGAAGCTTATATGCCTGAGCAAATCGAAATGGAATCCAAGCTAGGGATGTGGACTCAAAAGCCAAACTTTGAATCTATTCCCTTTGCTTGCTTTCCATGTAAGAAGGTGGGGCACTGGGCCAAAAACTGTCCGGCTAACATCACGAAGAGGGTACAACAGAAGGTCTAGAAACCAGTTGGAAAGAACGGAAAATCTTCAGATGGAGTGTCTAGTTCTATCCCAAAAAAGGCAAAAGAAATGGACGAGAATAACAAATCGGAATATAATAAGAGGAATGACAAAAAAGAGATGAATACTATCAGACAGAATGAATAGCAAAAGAATGACACGATGGATTCAGGTGAGATAGTATCTTTTGACCTAAATCAGGCCGAGAATGACAATGTGATGGAGCAGAAGGAGGGTTATGTCAAGGACACTTTAGAAATTGATAATAAAGAGGATAATAGTGTTCATGATAAGCCTAGTCAGATATTGGCAGAGGGCAATCAGTCATTAACCCAAAAAAAGGAAGAATTAAACAACTTGAATGGGGAGGGAGAATCAAACAGCTTGAATGGCGAGAAACAACCAAACATAGGGGAGATAGCTTTTGAGGATGCACAACATGACATTGTTCTGGGCCACGAGCTCTCGAACATATCTCAGACTCCCCATCTATTGAAAAGGACTCTTGTGAGGAAATAAAGACACCTAAATGGGGAAACAAGGAAGAAATAGATAAGGTGCTAGGAAATCCTGATCTTGACTCTGATACTTTTACTAAAGTAGAGAGGTCAAAAGGTAAGAAACAATGTTTCCAAATCCACTAGGAGCACAAGACTCAACCAACCAGATGTTGGAGGAAGCCAACTGTTACCGGGGAGACCTCCAAACTCTAGAAAAAGAAACCAGGAGGCTGCCAAGAACATAGCAGATGGTACTCAGAAAACCATCACCCAGTCTGGTCTAGTCAAAAAGAAATGAAGATCATCTCTTGGAATATCCGAGGGCTAAACAACCCTCACAAGAAAGACTTAATCAGAAACTTGATCAGAGATAACAGACCTGATATTATGCTGATTCAGGAAACTAAATTGTCTAAGGAGAAGGTTGAAAGTTTAAATTTTTTTAGAAATGGTTTTGTTAGTGAAGGGAACTCTGCAGGTGCTTCTGGAGGCATTGTTACTTACTGGAACGAGGATGTGATTAAAGGAGTTCTTAACCAGGAAAATAATTTGGCTTGTATCAAATTTTAGCATATTAAGGATGGTTCTACTTGGATTCTTACAAATATTTATGCTCCTAATACTAAAAATGGTAGAATTTTTTTTGGAATAACCTTGAACAGGTCAGAAAATTTTTTGTGAATGATTGTTGGATTATAATGGGAGATTTTAATACCCCTCTAAAGGAAGATGAAAAATATGGTGGTAGCCAGCCTAATCTGGACAACAGACTTGATTTGATGAATTTCATCACTAGTCAAGCTCTAACAGACATTGATATCCAGGGAGTTAAATATACTTGGACCAATAGAAGAGAGGGTGGTGAGCTTATTTAGGTGAGACTTGATAGGGCCCTTATCCCTGATGATTGGTATCAACATTATTATTGTTCTCTGACTGCTTTTGTTAGAATGGGGTCAGACCACTATCCTCTTTCTTTTATTGTTGACCCGGTCTCTAGGAGAAGGCATTTCCCCTTTAGATTTGAAAAAATGTGGACTATTCATCCTGATTTGGTTCATAGATTAAGCGAATGGTGGAAGATCAAGATTGAAGGCACTGCTATGTACAGGTTAGCTAATAAACTCATACGTGTCAAGGATAACATCAGGAGTTGGAACAAAGATTCTTTCGACAATCTTTTTTCCTCTAAGGCTGACATTTTGTTGGAATTAAAGGATATTTAGGACTCTATTCAAATAGATGGATATAAGAGCGTTCCAAAGGAGAGAGTGAAGTCTTAATCAAATATCATGATATAGTTCATAAAGAAAAAATCTTCTGGAAACAAAGGGCTAGAAATGTTTGGCTTAAAGAAAGGGACAAAAATTCTAAATTTTTTCACATGACTGCCATTAAGCACAAAGTAGCTAACAAAATCTCTAAACACAAGGAGAATGATAAAGTTGCGGAGAAGGATGAGGATATTTCTGAGGCTAAGGATTTTTTATTTAGACTTCTTACACAGGACACCTCGCCGGATCAGAATAATCAACAGAAATTTTGGAGAGCATCCCTAAAATTCTCACTAAAGATGACAACCAGTTTCTCAACGCTATCCCCTCTAATGAAGAAATAAGGAAAGTTGTCTTTTCTTTTGAAGGCAGCAAAGCCCTGGGTCCAGATGGCTATCCTATATTTTTTCTCCAGAAGTAGTGCTTCATTGTCAAAAAGGATGTCACGGATGCTGTCAAAGAATTTTTTGGTTCCAAGAGAATCTTAAAAGAAATCAATGGTACTTTCATTGCTCTTATCCCTAAAAAGGCTGGGGCTGATGCAATGGATCTCTTTTGGCCTATTAGTATATGTAACTCCACCTATAAGATCATCTCTAAGGTTATTACTTCCAGGATCCTGGTCTTGATCCCCTGGATAATTTCTCAACAAACTGGTTTTGTGCCAGGTAGACAGAGCCTGGACTTGATAATAATTGTTCATGAAAACATTCATTCTTTGGTTATGGCTAGGAAAGAGGGGTTCATCCTAAAAATTGACATTTTCAAGGCCTATGATAGAGTTGACTGGAATTTTTTACAAATGACTCTGAAGGCTTTTGGCTTTAATCAAAATTGTATTAAGCTACTGATGCAGCTTGTTTCTTCAGCTACCTTTTCTGTGCTGGTTAATGGCTCCCCTACTCCTTTCTTCAAATCTTCCAGGGGACTTAGGCAGGGAGATCCCCTATCTCCTGTGTTGTTTGTCATTCTGGTTGAGTGTTTGGGGAGATATATTGCTAACTTGGTTCAAAAAGGTGATCTTAAAGAGCTCAAACCTTCTTCTACCAATCAGGTTTGTTCCCACCAACAGTTTGTGGATGACTCTGTGTTCATGGGTGAAGCTTCTATCTCCAAAGCCAGGAATCTCAAAAAAGCTCTTAATATTTATGGGAATGTCACTGGTCAAATAATTAATTGGATCAAAAGCTCCCTTTATTTCATCAATACTCCTGATTTCAGATAGCAAAAAATTAGTAGAACTATGGGTTGTCAAATTGGTCAGCTTCCCGCCACTTACTTGGGTCTTCCCCTTGGTATCAATCCTCCTGAAGCTTTCTGGAGCTCTATTGTTGATAAATTTCACAAGAAGCTCGCTGGGTTGAAAGGTGCTCTTCTCAGTCAGGCTAGTAAAGTTCAATTATTGAAATCCTCCTTCCTCTTTATGCTTTGAGCCTTTTCAGAATCCCTAATAAATATGTTGTAGCTATTTAGAAAATCCAAAGAAACTTTCTTTGGTCAGGAGTTGAAAAGAAAAAGAGATTTGCTCTGGTTTCTTGGGAAAAGGTGTGCATGCCCAAATCCAAGGGGGGTCTTGGTCTCAGAAGAATTAAGAATATTAATGCTTCCCTTCTTGCTAAGCTTGGTTGGAGGGGTTATAGATCGGAGGGGGAGTGGAGCATTATATGGAACAACAAATATAAAAGGAACCTTCCTTCTCTCCAAAATTTCTTAGCCAATGAGGAGATTCCTGAAGGATCATGCATTTGGAAGAATGTGAATAAAAATAAAGACCTTATCAGAAGGGGGGTAAGATGGAAAGTGGGAAATGATAATAAGGTGGATTTTTGGGAGGATGTATGGATTGGTGATTCTTCTTTCTCAGATAATCCCCTTTGGGGAATTTATGCTGCCCTTTGTAAACTCAATATAGGATCCAAAGTTGCTGACTATTGGGATGGTGGTCAGTGGAAGGACCTCCCCACTATTGATCCTGCTCTTAAAACCTTGAATATAGCCCTCAATTCCTTCATTTTGAACAATAAGGAAGATCACCTGATTTGGAAATTTACCACTAATGGTAACTTTACTGTGGCCTCCTACAATCAAATTTTTTATTGTCTTGAAGCTCCCTTATGGGCCAAAGCCTAGATGAAAGGCCTGACCCCTAAAATCAATATTTCCTTCTGGATGATGCTTCAAAATAAGATCCTCACTCTTGATAACCTCAAAATAAGGGGTATGAGTTTGCCTAACATGTGTTTTCTTTGCAAGAAAGAGGAAGAGTCACTTAACCACTTGTTCATCCATTGTCCCTTTGCTGAAGAAATCTGGTCTCTTCTTATGAAGAAATTCAAGCTGGATTGGGTTTTTCCTTTGGATGTTCAAAGTTTGTTCAGCTCATGGGACATTATCACTGTGAATAAGGCGCTTAAAAGGATATGGAAATTTGCTTTGCCCCACATAATATGGGCTATCTGGAAAGAGAGGAATGATAGAATATTCAGAGAGGTTTCTACCCGTCCCAAAATCTTATTTGAAAGAACTAAATGATTGATTATTGAAAAATATAAAATTATGGAATGCAATCCCTATACTAGGGTGGTGGCGATATTGATGTTTTAAAAAACCGGAGTATAGAACTTAAAAATGATCAAAGAAATCCTAGGGAAGAGGCTGCTTGGGAATGTCCCCCGATTGGGTGGATGAAGGTGAAATTCGATGGGGCCTCTAAAGGCAACCCTGGCAATGTTGGGTGTGGTGTTGTTCTTCGTGATGAAAAAGGTATATGCAGAGCTATTAGGGCTATTTCTATAGGTTTTCAAAACAATCATGTTGCAAAAGCCATGGCGGCTTACCGAGGTCTTATGCTTGCTAAGGAGTTCAATTGCCAAAATTTATGGTTAGAAGGGGACTCCTTGAACATTGTTAAGTGTCCTAATAATGTTTCACCTCCCTCATGGACGATCGAGAACATTATGCAAGGTGCTAAGGAGATTATAAGAACTATGAAAAAGTGTATAATAACCCGTGCTTATCGTGAAGTTAATGGAGTTGTTGATTGGGCAGCCAACCAGGCTTGCCAAAATGATAACATATACACGTGGCAAGCTGAAGTGGATATACCATGTTGGCTAAATATTTTGCAAGTCACTAAGACTACAACTTGCAAAATGTGTATTTTAGGCAGCAGTGTGTGAGATTACTCTCTCCTCTCAGCAATAGGGGAGGCTCCCTTCTTACCGCAGGTGACTTCAAGTAGAATTGAACTGCAACACAAACAGTTCCCCTTGCAACAGTAATACCGGTGGCTCAGAGATTGACTTAAGAACAATCAACTGAGATAACAGTGAATTTATCTAAAGATGAAATGATACAAGAGCTCAAAGTCTCTTGTCCTCACTTCAAATAAGTA
>MU225892.1:819476-831094 GCA_018584345.1 Thuja plicata
ACCATAGATGCCCTAGACGGGCTTTCAACTCCAAAACGCAGCTATGGATGGAAGCAAATTTGTTGTTTTTGTTCAACAAATGCCAAAAACGGGTTTTAAACAGCCCAAAACATACCATAGATGAGCCTTTTTTGAACTTCCAAACCCAAAAATTGGGCTTTAAAATGAAAAATGCAGTCATTTTAATGACATTTTGCACTTCCAACTCCAAAATGGGGTTTTTAGCTTCATTTGCATGCATTTTGGGGATGTAAAGACATGCAAATCACTCTAAAATCGCCACTATCGTTGTAGACGGTTTTTTCTTGGCCAAATGCATGTATAAACAAAGTGCAAAGCCTTTTAAAATTGCCATTTAAGGCTTATGATGGACTTTTTGAAAGGTAAAGCATATACATGACTTGTTTTTAAAACATGCAATAGACTCAAAAAAAAATGCCACTATGCTTTTTATGGATTGTATATATTTAAGGTGGGATTTTAAAAACAACTTACATGCTTCTATGTAAAGCATATGTTTATGCAATTTTAATCAAAAACCCCACTAATGCATACAACTTTACATGTAACTTATAGTTTTAATGAAAATATGTAAAGAGAATTAAAAAATCCACCTTCATTAAAAACTATATGTAAAACTCATTGAAATGATGTGAAATTTTAAAATGGAGTTTTAAATCCATTTTACATGTAAATGACACTTTTTATTGCATGTAATTACCAATAAAAAACCCACTTTTTTAGAACATCAATTAAAGAACAAAGAGATGCAGTCAAGCAGAAAAACCCCACCTTTATGCATTTAAGATTTAAAATATTGATAGTGAAGTTTTAAAAACGATCTGCATTGTGATGATATGCAATGGTAAATAAAAACCCCACCTAATTGCATTTAAAAGATTATCTTTATATGTAACTTATAGTAATAATAATATAATATGTAGAAAGACTTAAAAAGTCCACCATTAGATATTAAACCATTAAAAACTATTAGTAAAACTTCTCAGAATGATGTGAATTTTTAAAATGGGGTTCTTAACCCACTTAACATATAAATGATGTTTTTACTTCATGCAATTACCTACAAAAAACCCACTTTTGAAGGATTTTAACCAAGATGTGCAATCAGGCAGAAAAAGCCCACCTGCAGGATGCTTAAAACCTTAATAACTTGAGCGAGACAACTTCGATTGATGCCTAAGATAGCTCAAAACAAGCGGAATTTCAAAGGCTATAGACCTAAGGCAAAGACAAGACCAAAAACCCAACACAAGGCCAAGAAAAACCAAAGAAAGACTTGTCTTGAAGAATTAAACCTACAAAAAAATTCGTAGGGTTGACCTAATTTTGCGAATACAAAAGTGAGGACAACATACCATACGATATTAAATCTTTCATTGTGAAGGAGCGTATCCACGATAATCAAAGAATGGAAAAGAAATTAATTAATGATGGGAAAGATACCGAGTTTTGTAAGGATTAATTATGACTCTGTCATTTCCAATATTGTCTGTTGCTTTCATAATATCACTTCTCACGGATTATGGGTGTTCTTGAAGAAGATTGTTAACACATAAGATTGAGGGTTTTAGAACTAAGTGTATTGTGAAGAGCGACATTCAGTCTGAGAGAAGAAAAATGGGTGGTAACAAGAAGAGATATGAGCCGGCGAGCTGCAAAGAATGGAGACAGAATGATCAGGTGTGGAAAATTGTGCAGAAAGGAGGTCTTAGAGTTTACATGGAAAGGCTTCATGGTCGTAATCCTGCCATTACGAATTATTACATTAAAAATTGGAAGAATGGGAAGATTTTCTTTGAAAAGCAGTGGATTGAAGTTACTGAAGAGTTGATTGCTAAGACCACAGGAATGTCGAAGGAGGGTATGAAATTCTACCACGACAGAAGTATTTCAGATAAAGCTGCAGATAGATTTCCTAAGGATGATATTGAAGCGGCCAGACTTCTCAAAAGGATTGGTGGGTACCATAACCCAAAAAATATCAGTCGTCCTTGGCGCTTCATTTTGTATACGGCTATCAGCTACATCACGCTAGATGGTAGGTTCTCTCGTGCCTACGGGCATCATTTCGTCATTTTAAATCACTTTAGATATGAAAAAAAAATTATTCAATACTATCTCTTTAGTTCTATGAGACATTCTATGAGGAGTCTGCAGAAATACCCTAATGGGGATCATGCTTCCCATCAAGGTCTTATGGTCTTAATTTACAATCTATTGAAAGTTTAAAAAGTTAACAAACCCTTCCTTAAGGTAATGCCTCTGGTGATGAAGAAACAGAGGATGAGGAGTCGAGGACACTGAGGATGAGTCGATGGGTACTCCGGGCAACAATGCCAAAGGGAAAGGCAATCAGAAGGGTAGTACCTCAAAGAAAATTAGTAAAAATAAGGAAAAGATGGAAGAGTCTGATTCGGAGTTTGAATTAGAGGATGACAATACGGATGAGGAGGAGACGAACCCTAAAGGGAAAAAGAGTAAAATCCCTCCCAAAAAGGAGAAGAATACAGATATCAAGAAGGTTAAAGGAGGTAAAACTAAGAAGCGTATTTTTATATCCTCAGACGAGGAGGATGAAATGAATGAAAGCCCCAGAAAGAATAAGAAAAAGAAGGGTACTAAAAATCAAAAAGAGATTGAAAGCAGAGGTAATGATACTAAGGATGACACCCAGAATGTTTAGCAAAACATGGAGGAGACCAATCAAATTAGCAATGAGAATACGGGAAAAGATACTACCCCTCCTGGTAACCAGAATGACAATGTGGACACTAATCAGGTTTGTGATGATGCTAGCAACAAAGATAAAGGTGATGTTCAGATTGGGCGGGATCAAAAAGAGAGCATTCTGGCTTTTGGCCGTTTTATGGTTAACGTTGCGTAGGACACTGAAAAAAATCAAGGCGGACCTAAAGGAGCACGACAAAATTGGCAACATGATTAGAAAGGCAAACTTTGGTGACAAGCCCCTGGCTACTAGCTTGGAAGATTGGATGGAAGTTGTGCGCAAAGGTGAATCCTTCGGGGATCTCGATGGCACTGTCCTCCAAACGGAAAAGAAGCTTAATGATTTGAGCAAGGAGGTCAAGGACTGCAACTATGAAGTCAGGATTACCAGCTTGGAGAGTAAAGTGGAGAAGCTGGAAAGCACTCTGAAGAAAATTAGTGAGCAGAGCTTTCAAATTCTGAAAGCCTCTGCGGACCACAATAAGATTCTAGTTACCAAAATGGAGCAAAACAAGGGAGAGGAAACCAAGGAGATTACGGAAAGCACTAGGCCTGGTAAAAGAACCCGCGCCAGCACCAGAAAGAAGGATGTTGATCTAGAGAATTTGAAGGTGTCTGCAAGCAACATGGAGCTCCTGGTCATCCAGGCTAAAGAACTGGTGAAAACTTGCTAGTTGTTGCCTTGCTTTCTTTTTGTTGTCTTTTTCTGTTGCTGTATGTTTTCTATCTGCTGTCTTTTTCTGCTTTTGGGGCTTTGGGCCTATGTTTCTTCGGGTGCTGTAGCACATCTTGGTATTGATCTCTAATGCTTATCTTATGATTTCGTTGTAAAAGGTTTTGGGTCCTTTCAAAACCTATTTTTACTTAATAAAAACAACAAATTGGGAATCTTCATTCATATAATAGTTGTGACTTCAGGATTAAATCACCACATCTAACAAGGAGGATTCTCATCCCTAAAACTAGTAATCGTGGAGAATTTTCATTGTCAATAAATATGAGAAAAATTCAAATCTCCTGAGAGAAACTAGAAAATATGAATATGGTAACCCTTTTCTATTTTCTATCCAAAGATCCCTCCTTTTGTAACTTTCTCGTGGTGACTAAAATACTAATTTCTCCTTTTTGCCTCCATATTCATTCAAACATTTTTTTAAAACATTGAGCGTGCGAAAAGATCACCTTTTTACACCTTGAGCTAAACGCCTCCTTTTTTGCACAACTTAAAAGTCACTTTACAAATGACTAAAATCAGTTGTCAATATAGAAATATAAAAACAGCTTTTGACAACTTAATCGTGTAACATACTTTTACCTTTTTTATTCGAAATAGCTTATAGGAAAATATGAGAATGAGAAAATGGCCAAATAATTGATAACATGTGAGAAAGGGACACTACAAAATCATGTTCCTGATAAATGAAAAGAGTATAAGCAGGTCTGTTGTGTGTTCCCCCATGTCTCTTGCACAGATCTTGATATTTCAAAAGTGGTTTTCACATGTTTTGGGACACAACTATTAGAAAACAACGAGTGCAACCGAAGGGTGATGAGTTTCTTCATGCCATCACAATTTTACCATCTCAAGGCTCTTTTATTGCAAATTGGGCATCACAACCAAATATCTATACAAACCAAATGGTTGTTCATAAAAAAGGTTGGTTGTTGAACCAGTTTGCTAATTGAGAATAATCTGCAAGTTATTCTAGGGTATGAAACTTTGTTAGTCTAACTTTAAATGAATGAATGTATTTTTTAGAGTATAGAAAGGCTCCAGAAACACAAATTTTTTGTAATAGTACGTCTCCACAGTTGTTTGCAAAGATTTAGGCAAATAACACAAAAGAAAATTTATATTTTTTTCTAGCCACGTTTGGTGATATTAGTGAAACTATAGTTTGGTGCATTGTGTGATAGCACCCAATGTGTGAAACAATTTGTAATAACACTTCCTTTGTTCCACATGAGTCTTTGTAATTCTAATTGTGGATATTAAGTATGTCTGTTACAATAAAATGTGATATTTGATAATGTGATATTTGATTTGTATATGAATACATATTTGGTTTTGTTGATACTCTACCTGACTACACGTCTTCCCTTTTTGTTTTTTATGACTCAACTTCCCAATGAAGTAGGCATGGCCCTTATTTGTTCAAGATCAAACATTTTCATTTACAACATCTCCATCATATTAATTGTAGATGTAGATAAAGTTTGAATTAGGTTTTGCATGTTGTTTATGGTTCATTTTTATTAACCAAGGGAACGTTCTAGGTGAAACAAACATGTACATCCACAAAGAACCTAAATATGCATGGGCCTACACCTTGTCATTGTGTAAGAGGTGATCAACAAAAAAATATCAAAGGACTATAATGAAGTTCATATCTATAGGTGGATGTGTGTAATGTCCCCATTGGGACTTTACTTGATTTACCCTAATATTCCCAACAAGGGTTTGGAAATGGCAATTTGTAACATTCCCTACTAGGAGGTTGCCAATTTTGAAAGATTAACATATATCACTATACATTTTAATCAACAATCACTGATTCATAATACATTCTTAAGCCCTAATTCCTTACTTCTCTCCTAATCAAAAACCTTAAGAAGGATGGGGATTTACTTGTCCTTAGGGCACTCGGACACTAATCTACAAGTAGGCTTTGTCAAGGCATTAGGAATGCATGTTCGTACACGTCTCAGGATTTTCCCCCAAGGCATTGGAAATACATGTCCTTACCCATCTTGGAACTTTCCTCCTACATTGCGAGGTTTTACTCCATTTCTCCCTAATAAAACCATCCTATCCTCTTAACGGTATTAGCGAGTGATTAAGGATTAAGCTATGTATATATTATTAGCTTACGTATTACATATATATATCATATAGCATAAAATATATATCATTCTGATTTCATGATTACTATCAGATATATATATATATATATATTAGATAATACAAGAATTGTTAACCCTCATAGAATTCAAATATAATATTATGTAATTTAGTATTGATTCATAGATAAGTTACAGCATATCAGTATGTTGTCATACATTGTGATGTCCCCAAATTAGCAGGTTCTGGGAGCCTGATTGTGGTCAGCTCATCATCGCGACACTCGTGAATTGACAGTATGTTTTGGGGGTCTCAGTGGACAGATTGGCCATTTTTAGTAAGTCTAGACTTACTTTTTATAGTAAGTCAAGACTTACTTTTTATAGTAAGTCAGTCTGGTTCAGTTACATTTTTGGCAATGCAGTGGGTGGCCAGGTTGATCAGTCATTACCAGCAGTGAATGCAGGTTTTATCACTTGAGTGCATATTTGTTAATTAATTGATATTAATTAATAACTATATGTTATTAATTAATAATAAAGCCATATTATTATAATAATACTTCATTATTATAATAATTTAGAAGTTGTTATCCCAGAGAGAGGTTAACTGATATATCTTTATGGAAACTATGGCTACCATAGGGTTATAAATATGGATTCATTCTTAGAGTTGATCATTGAATATTTTACAAAACTTTGTCTTGGTGATTGTTGTTGGTTATCGAACTGTGCCCTTGCTGAAGTATAAGGGTCGATTTGGCATCTGGAAGATTGATTCTTCTGGAACCATTTCTTCAATTGGTTGTTGAAGTATAACCAGTTATACTTCCTTCGTATTGTTTGCCTGTGACTAGAGGGAGTTATTCATTCTGAGAACTGAATTTAATTTGAACTGGAGCCTGCATCAAGAGGTCGATTTTATTGGAGTTGAGAATTTGATCCAGAGATTGTGATTGATTAGTGTTTCGAGCTGAGACCATACTGGACGCTGAAGTGATGTACCGTATCCAATCTGGAATGGATCGGAATTGTGTTTGACGGGTAGTGTGGAAGAGTCTAAGCTACGTTTGGGGTTTGAAGACCAATCATCGCTGTGAACGTCCCATCGCGGGTCATTTTGACTGAGACCAGCATTTCCCTTGGGCATCAAGACCATTACTGGTCGCACGTGGATGTAACCAGTCTGAAACAACAGAGATAGCCCGGGTTCTTGGCCACGCAGGATAGAATGCAAGGTCACGCAGCTGCAAATTGATGGTTGAAAAACATACGGGGTGTGAAGAGGATCCACCATTATCAAACGCTTTTGCTGGAAGGAGTTAAAGGTTCTTTAATGTTTTATTCTTATTTACTGAATAAGTTTTAAATGTATTTCCAGAATTTAATCAAATAAATATCCTGAGATAATTGTCTGGAATGAGAGATACAAATTGAAACTGAATACCATTCTAATTAAAATAAAGAAGTATTATTGCAATCAATTGTTATTTGTGCAAAGATCAGTTAATTTCGTAGCAGAGCCAGGTTGGGCTCATTACAGTGGTATCAAAGCGGTTTCCTGCCAGCCTGCAGGGAAATCGGGTTCATTTTTATTATTATTATTATTTGGGAATTCAATTATGGCAGATGATAGGAGATTTATTCCCGGTAGGCATTACTACCGGAGAGGCCAGTCACCCCCACCAAATGAAGATGCAGATATTCAGTTTGGTACAGTACTTGGTGGTGATAATAATGCAGGTGGCTCAGCAGGTCCTGCAAGACCCATAGCTGCTAATGAAGCAGATTTAGACAGAGAAGCTAGGGAGACCTTCAGGCGCCTAGCAGCAGGCTGGCATCATGTAGCTGATGTATTACATGAGCTTTCTGACATGTTGAGACGGATCGTTCTTTCGAGGGATCAGAGTAGGGAAAGATCACGTGATGCCTCCGTCGCATCACATAGATCGCGGGTTGATGACAGGCACAGGGATTATGAACCTAGAACCCCAAGATATGATAGAGCAGATAGGTCAGGTGATAGGGGAGGCCAGTTCACACCCCAGGGCTCCAGATTTATGAGACCAGAGGCTGATGCAGCCAACACTGATGCTGAAAATATCCCTTTTGTTGATGATATAGTCATGCACTATGCTGAATGGGATGCCCTTCCTCCAGCCTTGAAGCAAAATTTGAATTTTGATAGATATTTGACACAGAAATGGGAGCACTCAAGGGGAAGACCAGCACAGGATAGATAGAGGATGGGGTAGAATGATTTGAGACAAGTGGCTAGCAAGATGATGCTAGCACATTTTGATGGCAGCGGTAGGGTCACTGCAAGAGCTTGGATCCACAAGCTCGACACCTAACTCGCATTGCGTTTGATGACTGAGGAGGACGCCATTAGCTTCGCAGTTTTGCATTTAGATGGGACTGCACATGATTGGTGGTACCATGGATTGAGATCGCTGCATCATGACCAGATTACTGTCTATTGGGAGTTTGTAGACAGACTGATTGAGCGCTTTGACAAAAAGGACCCAGAGGTTTATTTTAGAGAGTTGGCTCAGTTACGGGAGACAACCAGTTTAGAGGGTTGCATCAGCGAGTTTCAGTGCATATCAATGATGGTATATGATATCTCAGAGCAGAGGAGAGCGATGCTATTCTTAGAGGGATTAGTTGAACCATTACATGGATGGGTTAAATCCCTAGATCCCCCATCCTTACATGAGGCCATGAAGAAGGCTAGAGACTTGGAGTCTTCTACACCAAAAAGACAATTTACTGCGAGACCTCCCGGACCTTCTTATGATAGGATAGCCCCAAGAAAGGAGGAAAAATCAGATTCTAAACGTCCTATGGCAGCACCCTTAGATCAGGAAACACTTAATGATTTAAAAATGGAAGAAACTTTGTTTTTATTGCCGGGGTCCGTATGATGTTACACATAACTGTCCTATGAAACCCCAGGGTAAGCATAGGATGATGGAGTGGTTCTACGATGATGAGGACATTCCTGAGTATACATGTGAGATGGATGATCAGGATCAAGGCATTCTGGGAGCTGATGGTTACACGGAAGATGAGGTTGATGCATCAAACCTCAAGGTGGCATACCTCTCCAGTATGAAAAAAGAGGGTGATTTTAGATTACATAGTCTTCTAGCTGGACAGAGGGTTACTGCGCTTTTTGATAATGGAGCCACACATAATTTTATTGACTCTCATTTGGTGACCCGCAGAGGAATCCAGACAGAGGATTTTGAGGGGTTGAGAGTGCAGGTAGCGTATGGTTACACTCTTAAGTGTAACAAGATGGTGACTGATTTACTAGTTAAGCTGGGTATTTATGCTTTTAATGCAGATTTTTATGTGGTGGATATGGGTAGTACGGATTTGGTCTTGGGGATGGCATGGCTACACATTATTAAGGACATCTACATTAGTACAAAGAGGATGGAGATAAGATTTATCTCAAACAGGAAACCGCAGGTACTTAAGGCCATTAGAGATGAGGGGCTTAAGCAGATTTCACTCAGGCGGATGCAGCATTTAGCCCGGCATGAGGATGAGATAGATTGGGCCGTTGAGTGTAGATTGATGCCTTCATTGGACAGCAGAGATAAATTCACATATCATCTCGATATTCAGAAGTTGAGAACTAAACATGATAAGGTGTTTAGAGACTTACCCTCAGGTCGACCCCAGACAGGGGAATCGAGCACATCATAGAGTTGGAGGAGGGCACTAAGCATGTTATGATCACTCCTTACAGGCATCCGAAATGGCTGAAAGATGAAATTGAAAAAACCATACAGGAATTACTTGAGATGGGACACATTCGGCCAAGTAAATCCCCCTTTGCTTCTTCAGTGGTTCTGGTGAAGAAGAAAGATGGCACCTTGCGCATGTGTATTGATTACCGGATGTTGAACAAGAAGACTATTAAGAATCGGTACCCCATCCCTCGGATTGATGAGTTAATCGATGAGTTGCACGGGGCACAATATTTTTCAAAGATAGATTTGAGGTCTGGATACCATCAGATCCGAGTGAGGGAGCAGGACATCGAGAAGACAACTTTCAGATGCCATTGTGGGCACTTTGAGTTCCTTTTCATGCCTTTCGGTTTGACAAATGCCCCGACCACCTTCCAGTTCACGATGAACAAGGTGTTCCACAACCAGTTGAGAAGATTTGTACTGGTATTTTTTGATGACATCCTAGTCTACAGCAAGACTTGGGATGACCATGTTGCACACCTTGATACAGTATTGAGTATTTTGGAGAGGGATTCCTTGTACGCCAAGGAATCTAAGTGTGCCCTGGGAATGACAGAACTGTTGTATTTGGGTCATATTATTGGTGCAAATGGTGTGCGTATGGATACGGATAAGATCCGTGCTATTTTAGATTGGCCCACGCCCAAGACCCTAACACAGTTTAGAGGGTTCATCGTATTATGTGCTTTCTACCACAGATTTGTGGCGGGTTTTTCGAGGCATTTTGCCCCCCTTACAGATTTGACACGTAAGGGTGCCTTTCAGTGGACCGATCAGGCACAGGAGTGCTTTGAGAGGTTCAAGACTATTATGAGTACTTACCCAGTCTTGGCGTTACTGGACTTTTCAAGGCCTTTTGATTTACATTGTGATGCCTCAGGAGAAGGGATAGGAGCAGTACTATCCCAAGATCGCCATCCCATTGCTTTCGAGAGTCAGAAGCTACGTGGTCCTGAGAGAACACTCAGTGTGTATGATAAGGAGATGTTGGCCATTATGCATGCCTTGGCCAAATTCAAATAGTATTTAGTGGGGAGTAAATTCTGCATCGAAACTGATCACAATAGTCTGAAACATTTCCTTGGGCAGCGAGACCTCAATGAAAGGCAGCAGAAATGGGTGAGTAAATTGCAGTCGTATGATTTTGATATCACCTATATCAAAGGAACTCAGAATGTTGTTGCTGACACTCTTTCACGGAGACCTCACATTTGTTTGCTCACCGAGATTTCTGAGGATTGGAGGCATTTGATCCTAGCTAAGTATGCCAGGGATACATGGGCTGCTGGTTTTATAGATGGCAATATTTAGGATGACAGATTTTCCCTTGTGGATGAGTTGATCATTTATAAGGGTAGGATTTTTCTTGTGGATGGATCGGGTGTTTGAGAGGTTATATTCCGTGCTTTCCATGATACACCTATGGTTGGTCACCCGGGGTTCTTTAAAACCTACAGGCAAATTAGAGAGGTTTACCTGGAAGGGTCTGAAGGGAGATGTGCAGCGATATGTTCGCGAGTGCTTTGTTTGTCAGCAGAATAAACAAGAGCACACTTACCCTGCTGGTTTGCTATAGCCACTTCCCATTCCTAAGCAGAAGTGGGAGAGCATTTCTATGGACTTCATTGTGGGGCTACCTAAATCTCAAGGGCGAGATTGCATTTTTGTGGTAGTGGATAGGCTCACTAAGTACTCACATTTTTTCCCTATCACCACTACTTACTCTGTAGTACAGTTGACAAATTTATTCTTCCGGGAAGTGTTTACGATGCGTGGTCTACCCCGGGAAATTGTGAGCGACCGAGATAGTCGCTTTATGAGCCACTTCTGGCAGGAGGTTTTCAGGTTATGTGGAACAGAGTTGACACCGAGTACCAGTTACCATCCACAGACTGACGGCCAGACCGAGATTGTCAACAAGTGGGTTGAAGGCTATCTTCGGAACTAAGTTTCATCGCAGTAGTGGGCTTGGTAAAGTGGATACATATGTGCGAGTATTGTTATAACTCCACTTTTCATGTGACAATAAGATGTCCCCTTTCCAAGCTTTGTATGGTTACGATTCCCCGACTTTTATGGATTTACTGTGCAGTGATAGCAGTGTGCCCAGTGCAGGTGATTTATTGCAAAACAACCGAGATATTATGAGGGCATTAAGAGATAATATTCAGAGGAGCACAGAATCAGCAGAAATAGTATGCCGATCAAAAGAGGACAACACGCTCTTTTGAGATTGGGGATATGGTTTATTTGATGCTG
>MU225892.1:831144-866874 GCA_018584345.1 Thuja plicata
ACCGAGATATTATGAGGGCATTAAGAGATAATATTCAGAGGAGCACAGAATCAGCAGAAATAGTATGCCGATCAAAAGAGGACAACACGCTCTTTTGAGATTGGGGATATGGTTTATTTGATGCTGCAGCCATATAGGCAGTCTTCCATCTGGAAGAGTGGAGCTAAAAATCTCAAGCCACGGTATTATGGACCCTTTCGTGTGGTGAGACGTGTTGGGGAGCTGGCATATGAGTTGGATTTACCTGAGGACAATCAAGTGCATAATGTGTTCCATGTGTCGCGCCTCAAGGAAGCTCTGGGTCGAACTGTGACCCCTTCTGTTGTACTACCTCCCCTGGATGACAAGGGGAAACTTGAGTTGATACCTGAGGCCATTTTGGATGTGCGTGAGAGATAGTTGCCTCGGAGGACTATCAGGGAGTATTTGGTTAAGTGGCAAGGGTTACCTGAAGAAGATGCTACTTGGGAACCCGAGGACATTGTGCAGCACCCTAGATTGCTATTGCTTGAGGACAAACAATTTCAAGGAGGGAGGACTATGATGTCCCCAAATTAGCAGGTTCTGGGAGCCTGATTGTGGTCAGCTCATCATCGCGACCCTTGTGAGTTGACAGTATGTTTTGGGGGTCTCAGTGGACAAATTGACCATTTTTAATAAGTCTAGACTTACTATTTATAGTAAGTCAGTCTGGGCCAGTTACTATTTTTGGCAATGCAGTGGGTGGCCAGGTTGATCAGTCATTACCAGCAGTGAATGCAGGTTTTATCACTTGAGTGCATATTTGTTAATTAATTGATATTAATTAATAACTATATGTTATTAATTAATAATAAAGCCATATTATTATAATAATACTTCATTATTATGATAATTTAGAAGTTGCTATCCCAGAGAGTGGTTAACTGATATATCTTTTTGGAAACTATGGCTACCGTAGGGTTATAAATATGGATTCATTCTTAGAGCTGATCATCGAATATTTTATAAAAGTTAGTCTTGGTGATTGTTGTTGGTTATCGAACTGTGCCCTTGTTGAAGTATAAGGGTCGATTTGGCATTTGGAAGACTGATTCTTCTGGAACCATTTCTTCAATTGGTTGTTGAAGTATAACCAATTATACTTCCTTTGTATTGTTTGCCTGTGACTGGAGGGAGTTATTCATTCTGAGAACTGAATTTAATTTGAACTGGGGCCTGCATCAAGAGGTCGATTTTATTGGAGGAGTTGAGAATTTGATCCAGAGATTATGATTGATTAGTGTTTCGAGCTGAGACCATACTGGACGCTGAAGTGATGTACCGTATCCAATCTGGAATGGATCGGAATTGTGTTTGACGGGCAGCGTGGAAGAGTCTAAGCTGCGTTTGGGGTTTGAAGACCAATCATTGCTGTGAACGTCCCATCGCGGGTCATTTTGACTGAGACCAGCATTTCCCTTGGGCGTCAAGACCATTACTGGCCGCACGTGGATGTAACTAGTCTGAAACAGCAGAGACAGCCCGGGTTCTTGGCCACGCGGGACAGAATGCAAGGTCACGCGGCTGCAAATTGATGGTTGAAAAACATACAAGGTGTGAAGAGGATCCACCATTATCAAATGCTTTTGCTGGAAGGAGTTACAGGTTCTTTAATGTTTTATTTTTATTTACTGAATAAGTTTTAAATGTATTTCCAGAATTTAATCAAATAAATATGCTGAGATAATTGTCTGGAATGAGAGATACAAATTGAACCTGAATACCATTCTAATTGAAATAAAGAAGTATTATTGCAATCAATTGTTATTTGTGCAAAGATCAGTTAATTTCGTAGCAGAGCCAGGTTGGGCTCATTACATACATTATTTGCCAACCATATACTATAATATGTATTCTCTTTTAATGAGTATAGATAGTATGTACTCCTTTCTGAATAGCAAACATAAATAATAATTTCCTTATTGATCCTTCGATATCTTCTATATTCCCCCATTCGTTTCTGTCATCTCCATATATTTTGCAACACCAAGGGATCAGTGTATCCTAAAGGACATTACGCATGCCTCTCTATAATTGCATCACTTCATAATACAAGCAAATTAGTCTTTTAAGTAAATCCTACCTCTTCAGATTTATGCAAATCGATTATTATACCAATCACACCTTTATACATCTCTTGATTCATTGACTAACTTATCAATATTCAAAGTTAAGGCATAATGGGTTGATTAATAATTGCTGATTCATCAACAGTCCATTTGATAGCTGCTCCATTATGTCCATTTGGGGTCATGGTAATTCCTTATTAATCTTATTTGGCCCTTCTATTATACTGACAATGACTAATCATTTATGTTGGTCTTTGGTGGCGGTATCTCTAAAGGATCGTATTTTACTATTTAGTATTGCTGTTATACCGTTGATTGTTGTCCACTCAATCGTGTTGTCCCCGACATGGATTCCACTTCATTATTTGGCTGCCTCAATATATCGATATATGCCTTAACCGATTAACACTATTATTACCAAAGACATATATTAGTCGTTGATACTTATCATGTTAGACATTAGTCATTGCTTGATTAATCTCGATTAGCCTTTCCACGATGGTAGAAGTTATCGTTCATTTTTACTACTTTGCTTCATAATATTAATCTTAAATTATATTATAATATAGCTTATTTATTTCTTTATTTATTTATTTTTATATTTTAAATTTATTTAATATTGAATCCTATTTCTGAAAGGGGACATCACAATGTGCAAGATGTTATCAACTATATAGAGGCCATTATGTAGCTAGTTATGCTTGCTCTAGCAACAACAATTGGATTTTTGTGTAAAGATGGGTATATCGTTTATTTAGTATAGCAGTGTCATATGTTATTTTATTTACATATATGTTTAGGAGACCTAGGACTACCCTCCCATGTTCAAGTTGAGCCCAAAGTGAATGAGAGATTACCCACTTTGATAGTTAGCCTTTAGCCATCTTAAGTCTATTGATGAGCCTACTTTTACATTCTCGAAGAAGACAAACCACTAGCTTCGAGAGTGGTTTTCGGACCTAACATAGTGTAACACATAAGTAGGTTTCATTCCCTCCAAAACGTCTTATATAAAATAAAGTAGAAGATGACGATGCAAAGAAAATTTGTTGAATAGCAATAACACACCTACGAGCTACTCTTATATTGTGTTTACACCAAGACAAATTGATCAACCTTGGAAACAAGAATCCCTTCCTTGATTGACCAGAATATTGGAGCTAAGAGACATGACAATTTCAAAGAGAAAACTGCAATGGTTGTATAAAAACAAATAAAGAATGTAAAACAAACATCAAAGAATAGGTATGTATGTTTCTTTGCGAGACGTGGTACTGGATTATATTCAAAGAGCAAAAGACTTAATTGACAGAAAGCTGAAGAAAGATAAGGCCTTTTCAAAGGGGATACTAAAGACAAAAGTTGTGTCTTTGCTAAGCAAAATGAAGACCCTCGCCATGAGGATAGAAAGGAGGATTTTGTTTACTAAATTGAAAAATGTACGTGTCCTAAATCAATTTCACAAGGTGTGGTTGTTAGGGAGATCCAACCCACTAAAGAGCAGTTTTGTTGTTGAGGTGTGGCCATCCACCCTATGGGGGAGATTGTATGAATCATGATCTACTTCCAGTGACTTCCACCCATAGTTCGCAGACTCGGACTCAAAGGGTACTCAACAAGTCCAAAATTTCAACTTGGAAAATACTCGAGAAAAACTCGGCACCTCAGAAAGTACTAAAAATTAATCTCTTAAAGATTTTATTTTTTGCAAAATCTAATTACAAAATATATTAAATTAAAAAGTGACATCTCGAAAGAGAAAATGCATGGTTTTATAGAAAAAACAGCGCCAACGTTTTACCTGCGTCAGCATTTTTACCCATGTTGTTCCTGCATCTATAAAAATTCAAGAGTTAAACTTGTAAAAGCTCACCTAGCAAATAAATAGAGAGTACTCGGCAACTTGGAGAGTACTCGTAGAGTTTGCAAACTATGCTTCCACCATTGTGTGTTATGAATATTTAGATGTATCCCTATTTAAATAAGAATAATGTATGAACTATCAAGGATGTCCTAGTTCATAGTCATTGTATCTCAATGAGCAAAGGGCTTATATTTGTCCACTGATATGTTGCATGTATAGTGTGATGTTTCATGCTACTGTGTATCAATATGATGAATTGTGTTTGTCCTAATTCACATACAACATACTTCATCTCTTTTATATGATGTATCATGGGAGAGAATCCTGGGAACTTTTGTTATTACATCATTATATGGCATAATGCTGATAGTAGAGTATGAGAATAGGTTCGAATATATAAATCTATTATAGAGTGGGTTTGTAGAGTGGTTACAAAACTCGTGTAAAATAAGAGAGTTATAGAAAAGGTGATATGCTTAGATATCTAGAAGGTTTTCATTACTAATGAAAATATTATCTTGTGTGTGCTAAAACATGTGTTGTGTGTGCAGTTATCTTCAACATCTTTGATATAGGCAATCCACCAACAAAATTCATGAAAATGCTCTCCCATGGCCTAGTAGGAGCTAGAAAATGCACATACAACCCCAATTTTTTAGTTTTTTTATTAATAGTGCTACACAATACGTAGTCCCTTGCAAACTTTAAAACATCCTCTTGCACCTTAGGCCCACAGGCAGACTTTTGCTGATTTTTAATGTCCTGGCCAATCGAAAGAGACCAGCAACTTTGGAGGTGTGATCTTCTCTCATGAGCTTCACCAGTTTATCTTTAGGTGCACAAAACTTACCAAGATTGTAGATTTGTCCTTCCTTTAGTTAGTAGTCCTCTTTCACATTAGAATTACTCATACTTGCAACTTTTGGAATACCTGCCTAAAATCTGCATTAATGTGCATGGTACTCCTTATGGGCCTCAAAAATTCACATCAAATACAATGTCCAAAGTTGTGCGACACGTCATACATGCTTAATGACCAAATGAAATTGCTAGAGGAAATCCATGCATGTATAAATTTATAAATCTTTGGTTGTAATGTAATAACCCTAGGATTTTAATAATCTGCCCTAACAAGTCTCAAACAAATATAAGCAGATTAAATCATCACATTGCCAACCAGAATGTCTTACCAAACAATTATTTGCTTTGTACAATTACACAGTCAATCAAATTGAAATTCAATCACTCAATTGTGCAAATGATAATGATAATAAGTTATTGATTGAATTCAGGTTTGAGGCGAATAGTAGTTATGAACCTAGAAAACAAGGTGTAATTGGAAATTTATTGTTGAAAGGAGATTACAAATTTTGAGTATGAACTAGTATGACCTTGTCGGATAATAGGCCTCTGAAAACCTTCTGCTCCCTGGATCTTGCAGATCTAGTTTCTATGATGTAGACTAGGTAAGTTGAGTGTAATAAGCAGCCTTGTTTTGCATTAGTTTTTTTTTGAAGTGTTTGCAATAGTTTTGAAATGACAAATAGAGTGCAGATAAAAATAGTTGCAGATAACTAAATAACTCGTAAAAGTGACAATGATCAAAAATACAAAGAGCTGAAAATTCCAGACTTATATAGTGTAATGTCCCCAACATAATTAAATAATTTAATTAAACATTATGGCCCCGACATTTAATTGTAATACATTTTGGGTCCTTTTTATTATTAGGTTAGTATTTTATTTTTGGCCATGTCGGCACATTTTGTAATCCTTCTGGAAGTTTCCCGAGCCATTTATAAGGTCGTGCTTGTTGAAGTTGTAGGTGTGAACTTAATATTTTATTTGTGATTGTGAATTCCAGTTGGAGTTCTGTTGTATGTCATTTCAAAGGTGAAAGACCCTCCCTATTTGGTATCTGCAGTTTCGGTGGGAGAAACTTCTCACCCTATTTTGCTTGCTCTGCGTCCAAAAGCGTTGTAATTGAAGATCTATATGATATAATCTGAAGTTCTATCATTATTGAAACTGAATTTCTTCTTACATGTGCAGACCTTGTGAAATCTCTGGCAATTCAATTTAGTAATTGGTATATGATCATTCTTGCATACTCTGTTATTCATTGCGAATGCATTAAGGGCATACGGTACATCACAGAGAAGGCCTACGGTACAACATAGGGCCTACAATACATCACCGAAATGGCCTACGATACAACACAGGGCCTATAGTTCTGTAATGTACCCTTTCAAGAATAAGATTTGATAAGAAATAATAAAGTAATAATATAAATAAATAATAATATAAAAATAGACAATTAAATAATGATATAATATATTATTAATATAATACTAATTAACAATCTAAAAATAGTAATAATCTATTATTTATTAATGTATTAATAAAATAAATATAACATAAATTAGTTAATAAATTAAATAAATAAATAGAATATTATTATAATATAATATAATCTATTATTAAATATAATAGATTAATATAATACTATTATTAAATTGTTCATATAATATTATTATTAAATACAAAATAAATAAATAAATAATAAAATATACATAATACAATATAATCTATTAATATAAATAATATATTAATAAATAAATAAAATTATAAAGGAGCTTCGACTAAGATCTTACCTAAATACTCATGACCACCGAATATGTGTTAAAGACATATATGTGGCGTGGCTTGTACAAACAGAAAATTCCTATTCGAATGGTGAAATATCATAAGACAATGAGTGACGGGGCCCTCACTAAATTGAAGCACGATTCAACCTCGCGTCGACAAAGACATTTGGGAGGCGGCAATAACAAATTTAGAAGTAATGGGATAATTTCTGGAAACAACAATCAAGACCAATTAGCCAGCATCAATATTGTTAGTCAAAAATATCAATTTGTTAAAAGAGAACATAACTAATCATTTCAGATTGTTATGAACACTAAGTATGAAAAGGCACGGGATGCATCTTTCCCCACGTGACTTCCCAATCTACCCACGCGATATATAATGGCATTCATAATCACTCAGTTCAGGCATCGCTATTGGATCACAAAATAGTCTGTTTGAAAAGCGGTTGATAGGGAGGAGGTGAGGAAAGGCATCCAAAGAAATTCAAGTACTTCAGAATTTCCACCAATCATTTGGAGAGCAACTCAATATCGTCAGTTATTCAACCAAAGAAGATACACGAGGTTATTAAATATATCCACTTGGATTAGAGACAAACTGAAACAGCAAACCAGATTTATAAAAATTCAGACCCAAAATATCATTGGACATCATTCTTTGGGAATTCAATTGATATCTGGGTATTGGAACCTTGTATAGACAAACTCATCTTATATATCACAAAACTGCTTTTATAGCTCTTCCAAGCAAATCGACCCTCTTCACCTTTTTTGGGTTTAATTTAATTGAAGTCCAAATATAAAAAAGCCCATTCATTTAAAATAAATCATCTTTCACTTCATAACTGGCCTCTATAGTCCCTTTTTTAAAATAAATTAAAATAACAATAAAGTTAAATCTTTTATTTAACTTTATTAATTAATAACTTATCATTGTTTTATTTAAAACAACTGGACTATATAGAATGTGGAGATAATCATCCAAACTGAATCCACTAACAATACTAAGAATAGTTACCTTGCCAAGTGGCTTAGTCGGTGCTCAAAACTAACTTACTGAAAATAGTAAGTATTGGAAAACTAACCCAAAATCACTCCACAAATGGGTATTATGCTCATAATATCGGTGGGAACTCATCTAAACACCAAATACTGCCAAACTGCTGGATAAATTGCCTCCAAAGTTCCCTAACCCTAACTCATTAGCCTAGCGAACCAAACTGAATTGGCCACAGGCCACCAACTCAACTATTTAGGAAGGAGCCAATGCATTGAAAGAGATTGTTGTCTTTTGATGTCGGGAAAGTCTTCTAAACAGTATTCACTTCAAATTTGAGAAATGAAACCCTCAATGTTTACAACTAATTATCTGGTGATATCTAGAAGTTTGTGGGCATGAACATGGGCCTCTCAAAGTTAGCGATTAGTACTACTCAACACCTAGATCTGGTTCTGAGCATTTGGATTACATTAACTATTTTGCTCCGCTAATGACCTAGATCGTAGTACTTTACTACTCACTCGCCTCATTGTTTCCTTTCCTCAATCTAGGTTTAGTTTCAAGCTCAAATCTAAATGTGGAATGAGATGTCTCGAATCTGCAGCACCTTGATAGTAATTAATACAGATTGGTGATTGAATAGATTATGCTCAAAACCTAGTTGAAGACTAAAACTACTCAATTGAAAGATCCCTGTCGGATTCTCTCACTTATCTGGTGTAAGTTTTAAAATAATAAACTATGTTTTTCTGAGATTTTTGGTGGTCTTATAGAATGGACAGAAGTTGCAGAATGTTTTGTTTCTTTTTGTGTTTTTTGAGAATATTGAAGCAAGTAATGAAAGATGAACAATGATTATGAGAGGAAGCTGAAAACATGTAAGAACATTCAATATATCAGAATTGATACAAATCATACCAGGCAGATTTCTGATTTATACATTCAGATAGAAACCCTTATGCAATTTCGATGGAGCTTTACAAACAACAATGGCGCCAACTGGTGGATAGATGGAGGCCACGAACCAAGAATACCAGCTATGGCTGGATACAAGCATTTACCACAGCCAGCATATAGTGTCGAAGCTGCAAATGGCAGCCCTATGCTGCAATAATCACGTCCCAGCTAGACGAAACCAGCCTCTCTGTTGAAACCCTCTGTATGCACTCTGAATCCTCAACACGGAATGGCAGCCCTGTCTCTGACAAACAATGCACAAAGCCTACTGAATCTACTGACAACAACTGTTGAAGGCTACGTCCCAGCCAGTCCCAAACCTGGGGTTTGCGTCCCAGAAGAAGAATCACTCTACCAGAGCAAATTCGCCAAAAACAAGTTTCAAATGTGTAAAAAGATGCCATCAATTAGGTTTCCATCTCCTTATATCTCCTTTCCTTTGCAATTCGAATCCTAAAAGATAATTAAGAGTACACTTTATAATTAAATGATATTTCTCAATTACGGCATCCAAACTATAGAGAAAATGTCATTTTATTATAATTAAATAGTTCCAAGCACCAAAAAGACTCTGGAAGGTGAAAATCATGTAGCAAATTTCGAGACCTTTCCAACAAGCTATAACACATAGGCATATCAAGCCAGATGAAACCAGAAAACCTCTTATTACTCCAAAATGGCTATATACATAGCCTTATTTAAAATATTAAAACGCTGACTTAGGAAAATATTTAAATATATTAAAATATATCCCAAATAGCCACAGAACACCCGAAACACCCCAAAATCCTAAAACTGAATATGTCACCTGCCTGTGACTGATGTTGGACAACCTAGGACAACTGGCAGTCTCATCCCTAAAATCTAGGGATGCTCCTAGAAACTAGGAAACACACCCAAATCTCCTGAAACTGAAACCAAGGGATGACCTTATAGAACCTCAACTCTGGAAGCTGACACCACCTCCTAAAAAGTAGGAATCCCCCTCCTAAAAATAGGAACTGCCTCCAAAAATCAAGGAACTGCTCCCAACTAGTCTGCTACTGCCTGAGACACCAAATCCAAACACTAAATAACCTGAATGAGTCTCTAATCACCTCTGCCAGCCTACGAGACTCCAATGATAGGCCAACTCCTCTGTCTCTAATGAAACTACTCAATACTATCGCTAGTGTCTGCTTTTCTCATACCCCATAACTAAGTTTGATCTGTTGTGCACTAGCAACCTACAACAAAGTGATGCCCCATGAAGGAGGATATGATGGCCTATGGTCTGAGATTTTAACCAACACAGATCACCTAGCTCAGAAATTTTTGCTACTGAATACTTCAATCTTGTGCAATGTTTGGAATGAATGGATTAGGAATTCGCAGAGTACATGGGTGATGTTAAGCATAGGTTAGAGATTTCATCCCAACCGCAATAAACCAGCAAAGTTTCGTTTTGAAAGTGTCACCAGTAGCCAAAATTGTAATTCATCAAAAAATTGTTGCACACGCTCCAAAAAACATACAAATGGACATAAATAGGTGCTTCATAGATAGGGCGTGTGTAAAAGACATACAAAAGCGTATTAATATTTATTAATTAATATGTACACAAATAGTGTTTGAAAACACTATTTTTTTTAAAATAAAAAGTCGAGGTTGGTTTTAGGGAACAAGGGGCATGACATGTAATTCTATTTATGATTCCAAATATTAGAGAGGTTGATCTGGTCAATATGCATGCTTGTCTCCTTAACCAAAAAGTACCATTTCCACTTGTTGATTGTTTGTACATGAGCATTCACCTTAATCATAAGTAGGATAGTTCCATGGAAAGCTTTGAAAATGGTAACATACCAATCCACTCCCTCCATTAGGAGTGCCCTCATGCCCTAGCTGCTTGCATCATTTTCCACCTCAAAAGGCTACTGCAGATTAGGTAGTTCTAACACATGCCTTGTGATCTTATGCTTCAACTTATCAAAAGCAAATTGTTTATTTCTAGCCCTTGAAATGGCTAATCTCCTAAGATTATGCCATGCAACAAAGTTATAATTGCGGAGAATGATGCCGTGAATTTCCTATTATGGGCAGTACTTATGAAATTTCTCAATTCAGTAATGTGAGATGGCTTAGACCTTTCAAGAATGGCCTCATCCTTTAATAATAATAAAATCTTTAACTCTCCTACTTCAAAGGCATACCCTCAATACACCCAAAATGCTCACCAGGCTAGTTTATTCTACCTACTGTAGTAGATAATGATTATTCACACCATTAAAATGAATAGGAATACAACTTGTTTCAATCTTGAATTAGGAGAACAATGGGAACATTTCTTTTGTACGAGGCATGGATAATTTGATTTGAAGTTATCAGTTATACCTTTTGATTGTAAGAGTAGTGTACAATAGTTTTGCTTAAGAGATGTCCTAGGTCGGATGTGACAGATTTGACTTATATTTATATCTTTTAGTTGCACTAAACTTACTTGTTAACAATGTTGAATTGAGAAATACTATGGAGCATTTCGATGTTGCTCATTAGACGTTGGCTACTTATGGTTTGAGCACCCTTGTGACAGATGAGCATTATGATGGTAATCTTTCCCTTACAGAGTTTCATACACTTCGAAGAGGCTATCAGAATAATGAAACAAAACTATTTGCAGTTATTGACTGACATGGACTACCTTCTCAAGTGGGGTTGCACTTGTTATGATGCCTTTAAGGGAAAGGAGGAGGTAGATGAGCTCACCCATGAGCTAGGAGTGACTATGGATTCATTGGAGAGAACGTTGTTGGCCCTTCAGGAGTCACAGTCACGATTAGAGGAGCTTACCATGGAGTTGAGTTTGGCACAGTCTTCACCAGCTACAGACATAGTACAGTCTTCTATAGTGACAATTGGTGATGACCTTATACCCACGGGTTGTGGTGATGGATGCGTTGAGGATGTGGCTACATCCATCATAGATTCAGGTGCAGTAGACTCAGTTGGGATGACTATACGTGGTGAGAGCAGTAAAGAGCCATTCATTGCATCGGGTTCTCCTCAGGTCAGTACTATGTCAGATGATGCGGGACAGATTGTTCATACCTCCTATGTGGTGGTGGTGGATCCTCCATAGAGTTGTGTGTTAGTGCATGACACTACTCCATCATCTTCATAGGGGACTCACAAAGTGTCATCTAGTTGGTAGTGTTGCTCTCATGTCGATTTTTTTTCCTCTCCCGAAAGAAAATCGATTACTTCATCTCATGCAGCTAATGGTGATAGACAGCTTGTTGTCTCACAGGGTCCAGGTGATTAGCTGCAAGTTTCAGAGGATAGGGTTGATTCTGCATCATATCGTTTTTACTGCAAAGATACATTTATCGAGTAATTGCTTGAGAGTCCAAAGTTGCAATAGGGACCATTTGGAGTCACTAAGGCTACTCTCATCCAAGGTTCTCGCAGCATCCAGTGTTTAATGGGAGCAATTGTAGAAACTCTGACTACAATGCTTCCTCACAAAGATTTCGCGGTTGGGTTTGCAGAGAGAGTTACTAGAGGCCCTGCCCAATCAGTTGTTCGGGGTCATAGATTGGAGCCATCTTCTGATTCTCAAGTTGTTAGCGATGAGTCATTGCCCGAGGTCGGAGCCTTTTACCGTAACTATACAGTGAGGACTTCTCATCATTTCTCTTTTAATCCGCATATAGAGGACTTGGTTATGCATCGATGTGGATTGGCTCCAGGAATATACCATCCTTTATGGGATGGGTATACACCAATTTCAGTTGATGGAGTTAGTAGCTACAAGTTGGTGGGAGACTACTTGCGGAATCAGTACATAAATGGCAGTTTAGCGGAGGATGGATATCGTGGTTGTGATACAGACACCCTAGGGAGTTCTTGTCTCTGTAGTACAGTTGGATTTCACATCCATGGGGAATTGGTAGATTGTAGAGGGAGCATTGGTGTAGCAAATGCTTTCAGATATCCCTACCTCCTTACGATGGATAGATGTGACTTTTGTTTTTACTGGGATCCAGGTGGTGATAGCGTTAACACTACAGGTTGGATGGGTCCCATCGGATGGCTTCAGCATTGTCTGCATGGTGACAGTGTGATCAGATTAGCACAACAGAGGTCTGAGATTATTCTTCTTAGTAGGCTTCTATTCAGGATTTGGAACCCAGGCATATTTAGTTGGACACTCTCTAGTGTGTTGTGGGATCCTTTGTGTGCATCAGGGTTCCAAGTTGGGTTCATTGGGAACTATTGCAGTGAGTACATGATTTGGATTACTTGCAGTTTCACTTTCGATCCTCATGTACATGTTTTGTTTTAGATGCACAGTTTCAATGCGCAGAGATTGGACAGATGGATTATTGTTCATTTTTGTGCAGTTGTGGTTATTTTAGTGCTTTACCAGTGTTGTTGCAGTGTGGGACATTTCACAGGTTTCATTTGGACCTCCGTTGTTGTGAATTTCTTTGCAGTCATGATTGCTTGGGGACAAGCAATTTCAAGGGGCGGACTGTAATGTCCCTAATTTCATGACCATTAGAGTTTGAGGGATTAGCCTATTAATGTGTCCCTTGTAGGCTAATCATTGTTGATAGAAGGTCTTTTAAGGAAGAGGCTTGGTTAATGGAGGATCTTGTCTTCTTCAAAATTCAGTATGTTCTAGTTTGGTCTTCATTTGGCTCAAATTGGAGTTTGTTTAGGCTCAGTTTCATATACTTACTATTTATAGTAAGTCGGAGGTTGATCAAGAAAGGCCCTTTCTATTTTTAGTAAGGCAGTCATACGGACATAGGATGCAGTGGTTAACTCCCTGGTTCAGACGGTTCATCAAAATAATGAGTATTTGTGGACTTACGTCTTTTTAATTATTAATAAAGTAAAACTTTATTAATAATTAATTAAAAGTGCACATCATTAAATGTTATTTGACTTTATTAAGCCGATAGGCTTTTCCTCCCGAGTGAGCTCAGTTCCGTACAGCGCATTTATTGTCTCACGCTGAAAAAGCTGATTTTTTGTCTCACGCTGAAACCGCCGGTTTTTTGTCTCACATGGTTTTCCCGCACAACACTCAGCCGGTTTTTTTTCCTCACGCGGATTTTCTACACAGCACATTAAGCGCAGTTAAAACTGCATTTATTACGGTGGTCAGTTCATAGACTTTGCACATAGTACTGACACATACGTATTAAAAGAGAGATCGAAATTTAAATTAAGCAAAGACAATTTCAAATTCTTTTATATTCTAAACTCTTTAAAGGTGAGATACTATGAATGGCTAAGGAATGAATGAATATTACTTAAGATTTTTGTTTTCCAATTTTAAAAATAATTTATTTTAAATTTAATTTTTATTATTTTTTTTAGTTATATTACTAAAGTAATAAATTAATAGTTTTTAATTCTTTAATAATATTTATATGTTTACTTTTTAAATTTTTATTATTTTAATAATTGCTATATTATAACATATACCATTTCAATTAGTGATTTTAATAAATATATCGTGTGGAAATGTTATTAATAACATTATTTAATTTCTAATATTATTTAATACATATATAATTAAATAATGGTTTATAATCTCCAAATTCAAAGAATAGAATTGAAAGAACAATTTAGGATATAAATGTTTTTATTTTATTCAATATATATTAAATTATTTAGCTTGAAAACAAATATAACTCTTACAAACATATAATTTATTGTGATATTGTTATCAAGATTGTATTGGTTGATAAGAACCTCTTTGTCACCTATCCAAGGTTAAACCAATTTAAATTTATATGTGTGTCTAATAAATTATGTGTGTGTTGTACCTTATTACCAAAATTCTAATGAATAGAACACTTAGCACTCATTGCATCTAGATGATGGTCATAGGGTGAACCAATAGCCCTTCCTAAAGGTCACAAGGTTAAACACACTTAGCTTACTATCTTATTTAAAATTTTAAAAATTGTATGTGTGTGTGTGTCTAATAAATTATTTGTGTGTTGTACCTTATTAGCAAAATTATATATTTAAGTTTTTCATAATAAATTATATTTTTCATTTTATTAATTTGTATTCTTATTTATTTTAATAATTATTATATTATAACATATATAATATATATTATGTTATAAAAAATATAATATATATTATATAAAAAATTTAATAATGTGATTTGTTAACTTTTAAAAATACTTACTTAACCTTATATATGTTATTCTATAATAATTAATTAAAAAAAAGAATAATTTATATATGTTATTATATAATAATTAATAAAAAAAAAGAATAATTTATATATGTTATTATATAATAATTAATAAAAAATAAGAATAATTTATATATGTTATTATATAATAATTAATAAAAAAATTTGAGGTCTTTCCACCCTATTATAGTCTCCTCCTACTATCGGAATATCTTCCAAATGAAATATCCACTTCCACAATTCTATCCTCTTTGTAGGACCATTAGAAGCATAAACTGAATAAATGCCAATTTCCTTAAGAATTACCCACACCACCCTGTTGCATTGAGAGCCCCCCGCCTAGAAAAAATATTCTTCCATTTAGGACCAATCAAGATGGATATATTATTTAAAAACAATAATACTAATTAAAATAATCAAATAATATATATTCTAAAATCACTAATTTACATCTTATAAATATAATTATTGTTAATTTCTTTTAAAAAGCTAAAAACTTTAGACATATAAGTATTATTAAAAAATTAAATATATACTTAGTTTACAATTTTTATATAGTGAATAATTATATCAAAAAATATATACATTTAATTATTATTATTATTATTATTATTATTATTATTAAAAGTAAAAGAATATTTTTTTTATTTTAGAATTATTATAAAACTATCTATAAGATTCTTTAAATAAATACGAAACAATTTACACTTATTTTTCCTTTACAACATTTAGTTAAAAAAAAATTATATTTTAAAACATGAAAACCTCATCTAAATTTGAACTTCGTTGGCAACAATCACACCACCATAATTTAATCATAATGCTATACCAAAATCTACTATATCAAATTTTAATGATTTTACTGTCAAACAATCAAATAACAAATTTAGTATTTCATTTATATTTTAAATAACAAATGATACTTTTGAATATTAAATGATTTTCTATTTTGAACCAAATCTTTCAACATTAAAAATTAATCAATGCCAAATCGCCTTGGAAAAATATGTAATCACAATGTTAAATGATGATTATGATCACGACGTCCGGATCAACTAGGGATGCGGCAACTGAGCATCAGGATCGTCGGATTCATTTACATTTTCCACTCAAACACCTATCGGTGATTCCCTTGCACCTCCTATCGGTGCAAGTGCTAGTTATTAAAAGGCTAAGTGTTCTTTCCCACACCCACAATAGCCTAAGTCAATCCAAGTTGATTTACTTGTCACAAGGTATGATCCATACCAATGTACTATCTCTACCTTGTTCCTCCTTTGAATGGGCTTGTTTGATGAAAACAACTACAACAAAGGAATGGGATGAAATCCTTTGGTCTTCTGACTAATGGTGGCCAACCAGCTCAAAACATTCACTTGAGTTTACCTTCCAAAGTTCTCTAACAAACCTCTCTCACAATAGACCTACTTCGCTAGTAGCCCTCCAAGATAGGCTTTTCCCAAACAACTTCCCAAACTTCCAAAGGTCCAGGCAAACTCTAGACAGTTTCAGATACCCTTTATAAAGTTACACGTACTCCTAAGGTCGCAGCTTCTAATTCCAAATACAAGGGTCCTAATTCCAACTATCCTCACAGACCTAATTAAGCCAAATATGCCTAATTTACAAAGCAAGTACCCTTTGTACTTGGCCCCCGATCAAATCAATCACTCCTTTGGTCTCAAAACACCTTCAAACCACCAATTCCATGGTCGCATAAGTTGGTTCCATCCCAAACACCTTCTGCAAGTGTTTTTCTTCAATTTTGCACAGACTATCACATTGAGATGCCCGTCTACAATTGGATTTTTCTCCACACGCTTGGAACCTCCCTGCAAACCAACTCCAAAATCCTATAGTACATTTGCCCTTCTAACATTTTCTCCAAAGGTTGTTAAAACCCAACGGAAAAAAATGCCAAAGATGGGCATTTTTTTGAGAAACCCTAGTTGTAGGTAGGATTTTGACCCGTCTAGACAAAATTCAATGGATCGCTGCAACTTGATCTACTCAAGACCTCAGACTAGATGCAAACAAAACCTAAGAGTCTCTTACAACATCGCCAATTGGTTTCAGCCACCCATCAATCCAGAGAAGTACGCAATCAATCAAAAAATAGGAAAATAGCAGGAAAACTCCAAAAATTCTTTATTGTTTCAATTCTCCAAAACATCAACTTCTTCAACAACGACAACACCAACCCCTGGATTCGATCCCAGTGGGTCTCAAATAACCTCGCCAACGGTTCTCAACCAATTTTCAAACTTGGTGACCATTGGGAAGGAAGTTACATAATTGTGCAAGAAGTTGTCATTTGTTATCTTGAACACTTTTACAAAAAGTTGTCAAATCTTGCAATTTTTGCACTCGATGGGTTGGGTCCTTTAACCCATGACTTAACTGACTCCTAATGACCTATTAGGACTTAACAACCAAAATACACCTACTTAGACTCTAGTGACCCATTGAAATGTCCCCATTTTTATGCGCATTGCAGTTTGAGGGATTTGCCCTATTTTTGGACCCTCGTAGGCTAATTAGGATGATAGAGGGGGCCGTGTGGCAAAGTCAGAGGTAAATTTCCACTCTGGAGGTCTGTGATGTTGGGATTGCTCTTCGTTTGAGTTAGATTGACAAACTTACTATTTATAGTAAGTGCTTATTTTGGGATCGTCATGGTTTCTACTTTTAGCAGGGCGTCTGAGCATTGGTATCAGTTGGAGTTGTGGAAACATTCGCAGAGCTTCCAGTTTGAGGGACTTACTATTTTTAGTAATTCTATTTTTGGCAATGTCTATTTGGGGCAGGGTGTCCTGGTGATAGGCTTGGTAGAGCATTTGGACTAGCTTGGGGAGTTTATTGTTGTGGTGACTATAATTAATTAAGTTCATTTAATTAATTATTATATGAGCTTTATTTTATCAAGTCAAGACATTAATTAATGATAATGACTTTATATTTAATGCTTTGTCATTAAAAAGGAGGGGAAATATAATAGAGGATTATATTTCAAAAAGATATGCAAGTTTTCCAATGTTTTAAAGGCATAGTGCTTTTAAGTTATGAAGAGTGTATTGAAGATGCTAGGGTTCGATTTCTCTTTGGGGATTATAAAAGACATTGAGGAGAAAATCAAAATCATTATCTTATTCATTCATTGAAACTTGTTTTAAAAAAAGGGTGAAAGACTTGTCTAAGGGTTTAAAGAAAACTGATCTTCAAGGTATGAGAATTCTTGCATCTTTTCTTGATACTTTGAATCAACAATTCAGCTGGTGAATTGTATCACTTAGCGGCTGAAAGTCATCAGTTGAGTGTGTATTTAAAGGATGATGGTTTTGAGGGAATTCCTAATGTCTTTGGGGGAGTTTGGAAGGGAGTTGGTAAGGTTTGGTGTTACTTTGCAAGGAAACGTCTTTCCCTTCTAGTTGTGGCCTGTATTCTCTTTAGCATTGGAACCAAGTGAAGCCGCCACCTTTCATAGCATGTTGCGGCCAGCATTGAAGCCGCTGGAAACAATGACACCTATCATCTTCCCTATTACTTGCGGCCAGCATTGAAGCCGACAGAAGGAAATACAAGGTTACTCTAATATTCAATTTGATTGTATTGGCTAGGTATCGATTTATAACAGCATAAGATGGTTTTGATTTCAAATTCATTGAGAATATACAGATACTTGGTGTGAATTTTGTTTGCATAAGGAGTTTAAATTAATTTGTTTAGTAATTTGCAGTCATCTTAATTTTGAAAACTTCAAGCAAACTTCATATATTATCACAATTCAAAACAAATACATCTTTTGCAAGTAAATTTCGTGACAGAGCCAAGCAGGCTCTTTACAGTGGTATCAGAGCAGTTTCCTGCCATCTTGTTGGGGTGGAATTCATTAAGCTTAATTGTTTGACTTGAGTGATCAACACTCTTGTTATTATTTCAGTCATGGATAGACATAGGAAATCAAGAAAACATGGAAACCTTAGACAGTATGTCTAATCTCCGGCAACAGACAAATGCCATGATGAAAAACATGGAGAAACTGAGGCAAACTCTAGAAAGACTTAATGCAAAACTTTCATAGCCGACAATTGTTGATAAAGCAACAAATTACTTGGTTTCCTTTTTCAATAGGTCCTCTTCATAGAAAAAACAACAGAGACATGAGATTTTTACAGGTGAGTCATCCAGAAATCTCCATGATGAATTTTTAGTAGCTACTGATTATGGTGGAGATGTTCATGTATTTAGTGGGTCAGCCACTAGTCCTATTTGCACTCCTGAGGGTGGAAACTCTTCACAGGGACATATGGATGTGTCTGTCTTGTTGGTAGATAGTGATACTGAGTCACAACATCTTGAGCCTACCAGAGTTAGTGACACGGAACAGGCTGATGACATGTTCACTACCATTGATGGCAGTTTTACATCAGTTGGTAATACCAATGATACATGATCTAATTTTCAGGACAACAGTCCTTTATGTGAGCCTGTCGATGATGCCGTGGATAGTGTGAAAGTGGATGATGTTGATACCACTAGGGATTCTGACACTTTAGATGGTGTTACTTTTGAGGACTGCGAGGAGTATATGAGCTCTGACAACTCTGATTTTTATGGCACCAATTGCAGTGTTGAGTCAGTACAAGAGACAACTATCTTTTCTTGTATTGAGGATGTGAGCATGGAGCTACCCAGTGATGACACTCATGATTGGAGTGTTACAAAGGAGTCAGGTGATAAAGACTCATGCCACAGTGTTGTTGATTCTCATGATGACATTGAGTCAAGTATGCAGCCAGAGATATCAGAGGGGTCTCAGTTAGATGATGTTGATACTAGCATTGTGGATACCTCTAATGTTGGGTATGAGGATGATGTGTGCGGCAGTGAGTTTAGTTTCTCATACCAGGCATTGAGTGTTGACTCAGAGTTGTCATCTGATGGTGATGGGTCCCACGATCCTCTATTAAAGGGACTCACAAATGAGGGTGAGGAGGCAAAGGTGTGTCAGGAGGTTGACACAGCAGCGGCTTCCACTTCTTCAGATGAGCTATTTGTAGAGGTACCCAGTAGCGATACCGCGCACGTGGACATGTGCGAGGTTGTTAGCGCACGAGGGGAGTGATCATGAGGTGATTTGGGTAGATACAGTTTCCTACCACAGTGCGATCAGTAAGACTAAGAGTGTACAGGAGAGCCAGGGCATGCAGACATTTTGCGTCCTGATAGCTGAGGGTGAGCGATAAAGATATTTCTTCATCTCTTGAGCATTATGATTATATCCGGCAGTTGTTGGTTGTTTATGGTTGGGGTGCTCCTATGACAAATGAGCACGGTGGTAGCTACCTTTGCCTAGCAGAGATTCATTCGCTTCGAGAGGCTACTAGGATTCTGAGACAAAATTATGTACATTTGTTAGCTGACAGGGAGAACCTGCTCGTGTGGGGGAGTACCTGCTATGAGGCGTTGTTAGGGAAAGAGGAGGTAGTTGAGCTCACCCATGAGCTTCGAGCAACTGCTCAAGTGTTAGAGAGCACCCAGTTCACTCTTCAGGAGTCACAGTTGCAGTTGGGGGAGGTGACTGTGGAGTTGGAGCGGATTCAGTCATAGATCCAATTCAGTTGCATATAGTGGTGGTTGGTGGTGAGTCATCTTCCACAGTTGGCAGTGATGATTGTGTTGGGGACACAGTTACATCCATCCTTGGTACAAGTGCAATAGACACAAAGTAGGTGAGTGCTTCAGTGGAGGACTGCAGAGAGAGTCTTGTGGTACCAGGTCCTCTAATTGTTAGCATTTTGATGGTGATACAGAGCTGGTTGTTGAGAGGCCTGAGGTAGCAGTAGTGGATTCATCAAAGAGTGGTGTGCCAGTTTCTAACACTACTCCCTCCAATTTATAGGATATGGGCAGGGCATCATCTGGCTTGGAGACTAGTTCTCATGATGATTTGTTTCCTTCTGCCACAAGCAAATCTATTATTTCTTCTCATACAGCTGATAGCGATAGGCATTTAGTAGTGCCACAGTTTCTGAGGGATCAATTGTGGATTGCAGGGGAGCAGGTTGATGCTTCTTCATATAACTTCTACTGCACAGAGTCGTTTATGGAGTACTTGCTTGAGAGTCTGGTTTTGTAGGAGGGACCTTTCGGGGCTTCTGAGGGTACACTCATTTGGGGTTCTCGCGGTATGCAGCTTTTAGTGGGGAGAAATGTAGATACTTTGATTACAATGCTTCCTCACAGGGATTTTGTGGTTGGGTTTGTTGAGAGGGTTACCCAGGATCCTGCCCAACAAATTGTTCAGAGTCAGAGATTGGAGCCATTTCTTGATTCTTGGTTTATTAATGATGAGCCTTTGATAGAGATTGGAGCATTTCACCATGATTACTTAGTGAGGAGCGCTCATTATTTCTCTTTTGACCCACCGGTTGAGGACTTGGTTGCACGTCGATGTGGATTGGCTCCAGGGTTATACCATCCTTTATGGGATGGGTTTTCTCCATCTGCAGTTGATGGGGTTGGTAAGTGCAAGTTAGCAGGAGGCGACTTGCAATGTCAGCATATCTATGATGATTTTGCAGAGGATGGATATCTGGGTTATAGGAGTACTTGTTCTCGTTGCACAGACGGGCTTCATACACAGAGCAGATTGGTAGGGTGTGTAGGGAGTTCTAGTATGTCGTATGATATTGGATATCCATTCTTCCTTTTTATGGATGGTTGTGAGTTTCATCTCTACTAGGATCCGCGTAGTGACAGATTTGGCACTGCAGATCATGTGGTTCGTTATGGTTGGCACGATGACAGGGTGTTTTGGTTAGTGGATGGTGTTTTCATCACAGGGGTTCGCAGGTGATCGCAGGAACATTACTCCATTCTATACTTGGGATCTGGGTGGACTTATGTGTTTTGTTTTCTAAGATTGCTTGGGGACAAGCAATTTCAAGGAGGGAGGACTGTAATGTCCCCATTTTTATGCGCATTGGAGTTTGAGGGATTTGTCTATTTTTTGACCCTCGTAGGCTAATCAGGATGATAGAGGAGGTCGTGTAGCAGAGTCAAAGGTCAATTTCCACTCTGGAAGCCTGTGATGTCGGGATTTCTCTTTGTTTGAGTCAGATTGACAGACTTACTATCTATAGTAAGTCTTTATTTTGGGATCATCATGGTTTCTACTATTAGCAGGGTGCCTGAGCACTGGTATTAGTTGGAGTTGTGGAAACATTCGCAGAGCTTCCAGTTTGAAGGACTTACTATTTCTAGTAAGTATAATTTTGGCAGTGTCTATTTGGGGCAGGGCATCTTGGTGATAGGCCTCGCAGAGCATTTGGACTGACTTGGGGAGTTTATTGTTGTGGTGACCATAATTAATTAAGTTCACTTAATTAATTATTATATGAGCTTTATTTCATAAATTCAAGACATTAATTAATCATAATGACTTTATATTTAATGCTTTGTCACTAAAAAGGAGGGGAAATATAATGGAGTGTTATATTTCAAAAAGATATGCAAGTTTTCCAATGTTTTAAAGGCATAGTTCTTTTAAGTTATGAAGAGTGTATTGAAGAAGCTAGGGTTCGATTTCTCTTTGGGGATTATAAAGACGTTGAGGAGAAAATCGAAATCATTATCTTATTCATTCATTGAAACTTGTTTTAAAAAAATGGTGAAAGACTTGTCTAAGTGTTTGAAGAAAACCAATCTGCAAGGTATGAGAATTCTTTCATGTTTTCTTGATACTTTTAATCAGCAATTCAGCTGGTAAATTGTATCGCTCAGCGGCTGAAAGTCATCAGTCAAGTGTGTATTTAATGGATGATGGTTTTGAGGGAATTCCTAACGTCTTTAGGGGAGTTTGGAAGGGAGTTGATACAGTTTGGTGTTGTTTTGCAAGGAAACATCTTTCCCTTCTACCTGTGGCCTGTATTCTCTTCAGCATTGGAACCAAGTGAAGCCGCCACCTTTCATAGCATGCTGCAGCCAGCATTGAAGCCGCTGGAAACAATGACAGCTGCCATCTTTCCTTTTACTTGCTGCCAGCATTGAAGCCGATGGAAGGTAATACCAGGTTACTCTAATATTCAATTTGATTGTATTGGCTAGGTATCAATTTATAACAGCATATGATGGTTTTGATTTCAAATTCATTGAGAATATACAGATACTTGGCATGATGTTTGCTTACATAAGGAGTTTAAAGTAATTTGTTTAGTAATTTGCAGTCATCTTAATTTTGAAAACTTCAAGCAAACTTCATATATTATCACAATTCAAAACAAATACATCTTTTGCAAGTAAATTCTATGACAGAGCCAGTCAGGCTCTTTACACCCATATGGTCATTTGGGTAATGGCTTACAATATGCAAACCAGGACAATGCCTTACAAGATTGGGTCTTATTGAATCACATCTATATTAACTTATTACAGATGCATAGGATCATGATGATTACATTGTGTCTCCACCTCTGGGTCTTCATTGTGTGTTTGGGGTGCTCCTGCACCAACTTGGTTAATGGATGTTCTTGTCTTCTTCAAAATTCAGTATGTTCCAGTTTGGTCTTCATTTGGATCATATTGGAATTTGTTTGGGCTCAGTTTCATATACTTACTATTTATAGTAAGTTAGAGGTTGATCAAGAAGGGCCCTTTCTGTTTTTAGTAAGGTAGTCATACGGACAGAGGATGCAGTGGTTGACTCCCTGGTTCAAACGGTTCATCAAAATAATGAGTATTTTTGGAGTTATGACATTTTAATTATTAATAAAGTAATACTTTATTAATAATTAATTAAAAGTGCACATCATTAAATGTTATTTGACTTTATTTTTAAAAGGGATCATTAATGATTATAAAGTAAACTTATAAAGTGCATATGAGGAATAATGTAAAGTGCCAATTTAAAGGGAGACATAAGTGTTTATTAAGATAAACTTTATATTATTCTGCTAGGAAGTCGAGTTCGTCCCTAAGGGGCCCCTGGACCAGGCCAAGTTCGAACTGGTCCGTGGTCCGGGTCTGGTCTGTCTATGGGTCCGGACATGGTCCGGTCCAAATGGGGCTGGTTCAAACCAGGCCACCCCCATTTCAGACCCGGGCGGACTTGGGCAAACTTGGACAGACCAGGTTCGAACCAAGGTGGGCTTGCGGCAGTTTTGGACGCCCAGTTCAGTTTTGATGCAAAATTTAATTAATTTTTGACATCCACTGTTAGGAATTACATGCAGAAATTACCAATTATATGCAAATGAAGATTAAACACAGGAATGAAAGACACATAAATGATAACAACAAAAGACAATTTTAACGTGGTACACCCAAACTCGGGATGTGTCCACCAAACAAAGAGTCTGCTATATTATCCAAAACCGATTACAACCAGCAATCCCTAGCAATTGAAGGGTTGAAATTGCACTAATAAAAGTGGGTAAAAATTAACCTTCGAGTCTTATTAGGCTCCATATAGAAGTTGATGATGATGAAGAAGAAGAATATCAATAAATTATTAATCCATTAGTTGAACTTGAAACAATGATGCTTGAACTTGATGTTATGATTTATCATTTGACATTTTAATGTTTTGAATCTTTGATGTTGAACTTAAAGTATATGATGCTATGATGGTATGATCATGATTCGTGATGCTATGATTACAAGTTTATAGTGTTTTAAAGCTTTTGTTATTTTTATGATACTATGTGACATTCTAATCTTAACTCATTCTTCTAGGCTGCATAAATATGTATATATGTATATATAATTTTTACATGTTTTTGTAAAAACGAACCCGAACCCAAACCCCTTTTCAAAATTTTGTCGTACCGGCAAACCGGTCCTTCGTACTCAAACTTCAACCCGAACCCGAACCGGCATCCTAGTTATTTTGTTGTGCAGCAAATCTGGGGAAATATAATAAATTATTATATTTCAAACTTTGCAAAAAAAGCACATATGTTCTTAAATTATGCAAAGTGAACTTGAAGCTTCCAGCCAATTTGCCTTGGAGATTATAAATGCATTCAATGCAAAGATTAATTCATTCTTGATGCATTTGATATTTTGTTGATTTGGTTGAGAGTTGGAGACAAGGGTTTGAGTCTCAAGCTTGAAAATTTGTAAATTCTTCCAAGTTTAATAGCATAGTGAATTGGTGAAACATCCGACTAATTGTGCCAGGTGTTGGCTTCACTCTGAGGCCAGGATCGATATCATTGTTTGCAGAGATCAACAGTTAGCAGCCCCATTTCATTTCAGGCATTTTAACAATGGCAGAAAATTAATTATATTGCAGATCGCAGCAGTATAAAGAGGCTGCTTTTGGAGATTAAGGTTATCGCGGCTTCATTAGTGGGACGGCACTCATTAATTACAGGCAGCAATAATAATTTGAGGGCTAGTGTTTGCAGAAGGGAAGGCACGTTTTGATTTGAGGGTGCCATTTTTTTATTAGTTTCAGCTTGACATTTAGGGAACTTCATTTCTAGTGTGCTGCGATTGCTACTGGAGAATTACATCAGTTACAAATAATTCAGATTTCCAGGTTTCTCATTCTATATCAACATCATTTAGTTTGGCACCTTGTACTTGGCTTGGCATTTGTTAAAAAGGAGTTATTTGGTTGCATAATAATTGTTTGATGAAATGCCTTTGCTGTAGCTTTTCATTTTCAGTTTATAATAAATCAATAATATGCATGTCAAGTGTTTGTGAAAATGTCCATTGGCTGTAGGTGCACATTTTACATGTAGAAATCATATGTATACAATCAAAAGGTAAAAAAGGATTGCATTTGCATTTTAATTCTTTGCCAAGATATTTTAGAAATCATTTGCAAGCATTTAAACTTCATCTGAAACCATTCCAAGCAAGCAAAAACAATCTGAAAATAAAAGACAGCGAGATAGAGCTTGCAAGCAAAGTATTTGATAAAATGCCAAACATTTGAAAAGTAAAGCAATTTGGTGTTTGTTAGAGTTAGAACCAGCAAGCGTTCTTACAGTGGTTTCATAGCGATTTCCTGCCATCCTATTGGGGTGGAAATCATTGAGCTCACACGTTTATTTTGAGTGACCAGCACGCTTGCAGTTGTTACAGTCGTGGAAAAATCCAGGAAATTAATTAAATAGGGAAACTAGTTGAACAGTTTAATAAAAGAATTTGATAAGCTTAGACAAAGTCAGGAAAGAATGGGTGAATTGCTTTCACACCCGGCAACTATAGACAAATTAGCACGGTATATGACATCCATGTTTAAGGGGTCTACGTCACAAAAGAAAAGAGAGGTGAACACTAATACAAATAATTTAATCAGTGCAAAGGAAGCAATGGAAAATAAGGTGAGTTTTGAGGAGTGTTGGTACTTTCAGTGCTCTATAAGTTGTTATTAGTCATGATAACAATTCCGATTTCATGACACCAGAGAGTTGAGTTTGCATCAGCAAGAGATGATGGAGATTTTACACGTGGATGATGTTGGTACTCGATATTTGGGTACTAATGATACAGTTTATGGTGAAAATTCATGATACAGTGAGTCTAATTTTTCATATCAGACCTTCAAGAATGAATTAGAGAACTCATTTATTGGTTATACGTCCCAGCATCGTGACTTGCAGGGGCTTGCAATTACATCGGAAGAAGTGTGCGAAGATATTGTCTCAACAACAGCTTCTACAATATCTTTTGAGCCATCTTATGAGGTACATAGCAGCAGTATCTTCGATGATATTGTGTGCAAAGTCAATAGCACACGTGATGTTGCTTACCAGGTAGTGAACATTGATGATTCAACCTCATATCATAGTGCAGTGGTTGATTTAGAGAGCTTGCATGGGAGCCGTGAATTTCAGAGACATCATTCGATTGGGCAACTAAGGGTGAATGACAATCAGATTGCCACAACCATTGAGCATTTTGATATTGCTCGTCAGACGTTGGCTACTTATGGTTGGAGCAACCTTGTAATAGATGAGCACTATGATGGTAGTCTTTCCCTTACAGAGTTTCATACACTTCGAGAGGCTATCAGAATAATGAAACAAAACTATTTGCAGTTATTGGCTGACAGAGACTACCTTCTCGAGTGGGGTTGCACTTGTTATGATGCCATGAAGGGAAAGGAGGAGGTAGATGAGCTCACCCATGAGCTGGGAGTGACTATGGATTAATTGGAGAGAGCGCAGTTGGCCCTTCAGGAGTCACAGTCGCGATTAGAGGAGCTTACCGTGGAGTTGAGTTTGGCACAGTCTTCTATAGTGACAGTTGGTGATGACCTTATACCCACGGGTTGCGCTGATGGATGTGTTGAGGATGTGGCTACATCCATCATAGATTCAGGTGCACTAGTCTCAATTGGGATGAGTATATTGGGTGAGAGTAGTAGAGAGCCACTGGTTGCATCAGGTTCTCCCGAGGTCAGTACTATGTCAGATGATGCAGGACAGATTGTTGATGGCTCTTGTGTGGCAGTGGTGGATCCTCCAGAGATGTCAGTCCCCTAAGTATGATAATAAAGATAAAGAGATAAAAGAAATAAAATAGTTATAATAATATTTTAATGAATATATAAATAGATTATATATAATAATAATTATCATATACTAAATTATTGCATGAGTAAATAACAATATATAAATTATATTATAAGTTCATTGTGAATAACTATAATTATACTAGTATATTTGAAATAACGATATAATATAATATATTATTAATGATTATAAAACAATAAATAATAATATATTATTAATATTATAATAATAGCTAATTAGTATATTACTAAGATAATAAATAATAACAATAATATAATGAAGGAAAATGAGTAGGTCTGCAAGTGTGGTGCCCATCGATTGTCGTGCCCTAGTTGCAGACATATGTGGTCGTGGTTGTTGCCGTGTGTTCTACCATCTGTTTCTCCCCCGTGCCTTGTCCCTTTCTTTTTTTAACCTGTCTGCGTGTGGGTTTGATGTTTGTTTTGCCTTGTTTAGTTATCATTTGTTTTTCATTTCTCTCTCGGCTTCGCATGTCGGTGTCTGATCATTCTTAGGTTGGAGAAGAATAATAATGGGGCTGAGCATCGAGAGAATGATGGAAATGAAGGGTTGGAGAAGAGTAATAATGGGGCTGAGGATGGAGAGAATGCAAATAAAACTGAGGAAACGGTTAAGCCTTCTTACAAGGTAGTGCTTGCAGATCATCCTTCTAGCGTGCTACTTTCTGCAGAGTTCAAGGAAAATTAATCAGGAAACAAATGGATTATGGAGAGTCCAACACTGATGGACATAGACAAGGAGATGGAGTCGATCCCTCTGCAGAACACGCGGTTAATGAGGGAGGAGAAGAAGGTAAGGCCCCATCACCTGGAGTTAAGACACTCGCTCTCTCGTCGAATGGTGATATGGTAAATGCTATCAAGTCCGAACAATGTTGATTGAAAAGCATTGTTGTTTTTTTTGTTTGCATGGATGTTAAATTCTTACCTGCTAGCAAAGTTTTGGATGCCTAGATCAACAACATTTGGGGGAAAAAACTTGGTATTAATGTTATCTTTAGTTGAATGATTCAAAAGGGTTTGTTTGTTATCTTCTTAAAAACTCATGCAATGCAAGAAAAAGTTTTAAATAAGGGGTATTGACATGTAGGGAAAACTTTGTCCAGAGCCATTCCCTGGTCCCCGAAAAGTAATGCAGAACAGGTCCTTGCCCGCTCCTCCCCTTTCTGGGTCGAATTGAGAAATGTCCAACCTGAATTCTGGCCTTTTATACCACATATGCTTAAGCCCATTGGTTCAGTGCTTCAAGTTGAAGAATCCAGAGTGACCCTTCCCCACCTTAATGCCCGCATCCCGATTACCCTAAATCCCGACATTGTGTTCCCTGATGAAATTTCGCTAGAAATTGAGGAAGAGATCTTTAGATGGCAAGTTATTAAGCTTGGAAATATAGGGGCTTGCTTCCATTGCAGACTTAATGGCCATAACATAAGGGATTGTTCGCTATTGAAAAATATCCAAAGAGATTTTTCAGGAGTAACCCCAAATAAAACCAATCTTCAAACTGAAGGAGGCAAAAACGATAACAATGTGAGCCATAATGTTAACTCTAAGGAAAGGAATTTTGATAAAGAGGTCCATAGAGGTAATAACAACACTGATCAAAATGATAATGCTAATGAAAGAAATGTTGGATATAACAATAATAATAAGGGTGATCAAAATGACAAAAGTAATGAAAGGAATGGAGATAAAGAGGTCTCGCGTGAAACTTATGATGGTCACCTGGATAAGTTTGTTTCCCTTACTAATCCTCTTTTTGAGGATGATTTTGAAGTGCAACATGTTGAACAGATTGATAACAGAGGAACCCATAACCCCTTTACTTGTCAACCACAATACCTTCCTGTGGCTAGAGAGAAAGTTAATGAGGATAATGCCCCTAAGCTTAATGCTCAACAAATAGCTCTGGTTAAAATAAAGGACAAAGGTAACAAAATGAGGAATAACAAACAAAATTCCAATGAAAAGATTACCTGCTGGTCTGACAGCATACCTTCCAACTTACCATTGATTGAACACAATAAAGAGACCCAAATGAGCCCTGTGGATCAGACCAATCAAGAAGGGGAGGGCGAATTCACCGAAGTTGTGAGTAAGAAAAAGAAGAGGAAAACGTATGAGAGGAGTAATAGTGTCAAAAATGAGGAGAAAAAACAAGCTCAAAAGTAAGGAGCTTCGAGAATGTTTCACTAGACTATAAAAATCAAAACACCCCACCAAGTTAGTTATAAATATGAACATTCACAGTTGGAATATTAGAGGTTTGGAAATGCCAGATAGGAAATATATTGTTAGAAGCTGGTGTAATAAAGTGCAAAAGAAAGATTTGATCTACTTACAGGAGATCAAGGTTACTGGTTATCATGCCTATAACACTCTGAAAGTTGTTTGGGACAAGGCCACATGTTTATATTCGGGGCATGACAAAGGTAAAGGAGTAGCTACTCTAGTCAGGCCAAATTGGGCTGATAAGATGACAGACAATGGTACATCACCATGTCAAAGAGCCTTATGGATTCTTTTCAAAGTCAATGAACAATTGATAGGAGTTTGTAACATATATGCCCCAAATGATTATAGAGACAGTGCCAATCTATGGGACTGGCTATCAAATAACCTGCCTAATGCTAAATGGATTTTCATTGGTGATTTCAATATGATTGAAAGTAGACAAGATAAATGAGCCCATCACTCAAGCAACATTGTCCCATATAACAATTCAACAGCCCACATTAAACATGTAAAGTTCAACAGATCAAGGGCATACGATGGAAGAGAAGATGCAATCTGCAAAATATTAAAGCATCAAATTTACTTTAGACCAGGGATTCACCTGCATAAAAGATTTTGTCTATGATCTGAAACTAGCTTACAAAATTATGTTTTTCTATTTTTTGGGAGGTACTCTACCCAATGAGCATGCATCATCTTTCTTTAACAATACAAAAATAAATCATATATGTAGATCTTAATAGTTTTACTACAAGGAAATTAACTAAAAACATAGATAAAAAAAAATCGATTTCTATTTTGTCCACAAAAAATTAGCAAATATTTAACTCATTGAATGTAAGTCCAGTAACTAGAACTCGAAATCTTAAGTAAAATTAAATAAACAATAGAGCAGCTACAAGCATAAAAGGATTTAACCCAGGAGTTTGTAAAATATACCATGAAGATAAATCTAAATCAAAAGGAGATTAAAGTCTACAATTTTCTAAATGATCTTGCCTTAAGTTACATAAATGAAATTGAAGTATAAAGATGAAATGCACACCTGCCGGTGAAAAAATCATGTGGATTTTCAACCTGCCCAAGCACACCTGAGCTGCCATCGTACCACAGGAATTTTGAGTTATTCAATGGCCTAAACATATAAGGTCTTCCAAATCTAGTTTCCATCCAAGGCATTAACGAAATACTGTATGCTCAAATGGTATGCTTTTAAAGATTATTCAATTTTATATCCATTTAACATGAATGTATCCATAAACATGTAAAGAAAAACTTAAGAATGAAAGCTCTGAACTATATTCGTAACATTGTAACTGAAAATCTTGAATCTTCAAAAATTCCTCACTAAAAATGAGGTGTACATCAGGTATGTTCATTATTATGATTTTGATGTAATATTGATGGTAATGGCTCCCTTTGATATTAGTTTTAGTCAGAAAAAAAGATCTATAAGATGTTACAACTGTTAAAAGTTTCAACTGAAAAGAAAATTTATCATCATAATTAGAGCCAACCTAGACTTATTGGGTCTGTCTCCAACCTGCATTGTGAAAACGCCATTTATGTATATAGGAAGTTAAGACTCACTATCACTCTTCATCTCATTTGACAAGCAACATTTTCAACCACAGGAACAGCATTCTACAGCAGATTTTAGACATGGGTGAATGGTGCTTGTAGCAGAAATTTAAAAAGGCAGATAAAGCAACAAGCGGAGAGAAGAATATATGAAGTGACACTTATCCAAATTGTAGGTAACAGCAGAATGAAGATTTTTGTTCGACACTTATCCAAATTGTAGGTAACAGCAGAATGAAGATTTTTGTTCAAGTTTTCCCCATGAGTAAAGAGGCAGAAGAGCACAACAAAGTAAGTACTAAGATCAGAAGTTCCAGCAAGTATTTTGCTAGATGTAATGTCCCCATTTTCATGAGCATCAGACTTTGAGGGATTAGCCTATTATTCTGTCCCTCATAGGCTAATGAGGTTGGTTAGAGGGTCCTTTGAGAGATGCATCTTCTTCAGTGGTCAAAGTTTTGCAGGTTTGGCTTTCGTTCGAGGTCTCCAAGACTCTGTATGCAAAAATTGCTATTTATAGTAAGTTTTGAGGGGGATAGAGAGGGAGCCTGCTATTTATAGAAATGGGGTATGGTCGTATGCGGCTTGATCATGTCAGCTTCTAGCTCAAACGGCGTGCAAAGATGATGAGTAATAATGGAGATATTAATATTTATTTGGTTAAAATAAATATTAATAATTTTGAGCTTATATTGTAAAGTTATAATATAATTTTATATTATAACTTAAGTCACTTAAGTGAAGGGTCAATTTATCATAGATGGGGCCAAGTGAACAATTAATTTTAAAAGAATTATTTGCGCACCAACTATAGAGTTTTAAGTGAAAAGAATTAAAAAGTGGGAATATATCTTCTATCCACATTAGCCAGGAAAGTGTTTGAGCTCCCACAAGAAAAGAATAAAAGAGACTTAAGAGCTCATTCTGATTATGTTTTATGATTATTATTGAACATTGGTTGATTTTTGCTCTTGCTTGGAGAACGAGGGTTTCTACTTGCAGCTGCCATTGGAGAACGTAGTTTTCTTTTGTACTTCCATTTGAACCAGTGAGATACCTGGCGAATTTGGATTACTGAGAGTCTTATTATGAGATTCTTATTGTGCTTAAAATAGTTGGTTTACTATCAGTTTGTAAAGAGAAATCAAAGGCTTGCAATTGCAAATTGATAAGGAGAGAATTCTGAGATTGGAAGGAGTTTATAGTGATTTGGGGTACGAATTTATATGCAGATTTCTCCAGGTGTTGAGCGCGGCCCATATTTCAGATTTAGTAGCCAGCATACCTTGCGTAATCCCTGGCAAAGGGCTGTTGTTTCATCAGGCAAGCCACGTGACAGCAGGGAGATTTTTGTTAGTGCTGCTAGGGCATGTGTGGAGGGAAAATTCAGAATTCTCAAAGGGTTTGTATCTGCTCAACTACAAGGGAATCTATAAGTTGAACTTTGCTAGGAATTCCGGTCCTCAAGCTTATTCCAGGTTCCTATTTGCTGTAGTTAATTTCCAGAATTTCTGAATAATGTTATTCCATGCTTTGTAATTGCATTCATGAATAGTTTCATGGTGGATTAATGAAGAAAAGAAGTTAGAGATTAATGGAAAAGCAACTAGTTCATTTCATGCAGTGTTATATGTTAAGTGATTGCAAAACCATTCAGTTAAAAACAAAACCAAAATACACACTTAATAAAAATCAGAATTAAGACATTGCATATCAACTGTTTGACAAAATGCCAAAGTGTCAAAATTGAGTTTCCAGAGTTAGAACCAGCAAGGGTTCTTAAACTAGACATGGTGTCTGAATCAGATGAGAATGACAGCATTCAAAACTCCGACCAGGACACCGAAAGTGCATGCTTTGTATGGTTCTGCCATCACAAAGTTCCACTTCAGATCTTAAAGATCGCATTGCCAGTGTAAAACTCTGCCCAGGGCATCCAAAAGTGGCAATAATCCCATTGGCATGTGCCAGACTTGGTCCAGCCATCGTGAATCTTTGCTTTCATCACAAACATGACAAAAATAGTGGAAATTTCTGCCATGGAAAAATCATTTCAGCGTTTCACATTCACTAGATTTATGAAGATTTATGCCTCGCAGAGACATGTTGAAGTTCCACCCTTAAGTCTAAAATTGCACTATTAACAGGGGCATAAATAAAGGAGGGGCATAAATAAAGGATGGCTAAGCCACTGGAAAGTTCTACTTTGCATTTTAAAAGATGCCTAAGTCACTCAAAATTTCTGCCTTAAATCTGAAGATGGTTAAGTTACTTCAATTTCCACCCAAAAAAAATTAATAAAAAGGTGATGCCAAATTGAAGAAAGCTGGTCAGCTGGGTTCAAAGTGATGCCACAACTATAGAAAGCAAAAAAAAGAACTAAAACTTACAGATTTCTCTCTATAGATGAAAGCCATTGACCATAGGGTATCTATATCAGAAATCCATCCCTTTTTAGCCTTATTGCAGGTCTGTAAACAGAATTTCATTGCACTGCAAGAAATTTTTGAAGGTACTGTAGTGTTGAAAGTGGTTATCATCGTTCTGCAGCGTATCCTCGTAGTTTAAGGAGCACGATCAATGTGGATTTTGTGATATTCGAGAAGTTTCAGGGCCTAGAATGTTGTATATATGAAGATTGATTCCAACCATCTAGGGTATCTAACTCTTAGATGCAGATGTGTTGATTCCCCAAGGTTTACTACCCCTAAGTTTCTTTCAGCCACTTAGAATTAGTTTTCACATGCCAAGGTGAAGGTGAAATCCTAGGACTTGGTCTCCATTTCCTAAGATTTGTTGCAGCTAAACCCATGGCTAAACTTATGCTTGTCTCCGCCTCTTGTTGCCAGTTCAACCAAGTTTGGAGTCAGATTTTTGGGGGAGGATTACTGATTTCACCAAAAACGTTTGAAGAATCATCAATGTTGGGGCACTTTGGAGTTTACAGTTCATTAGAGGATCGGTCAAGGTTGCAATGTAAAATGTGTTTTCAAAATCTCAAAGGATGGTCACATGCAAATTGCTACTTTCAGCAATAGCCACATCAAGAGGTGGCTAGTTTTTGCAGTGTTACAAGGCTTGGACTCACCTCGCACTTGGCAAGCTGATTTTGTACTCAGACTCGGACTTGATGCCCAAACTCGGCAAATTGAAAAACTAAACAAATTCAGATATTAATAGCTAACCTATGTGAAGATCAACTTACCAGTTCTGACGTGTCTACCTATGGGCTTTCGTCAGAAACTAAGAATCATGCCCCTACTTTATTAGATATCAAGCCAAACACATTCTATGTGTCCCTCTTCATTAATGGCCATAGGCTTAGCAATTGTATAATCAACTCTAGAGCATCTAATAATGTAATGCCTGCATCTGTGGCCAAAGCCTTAGGACTCTCTTTAACCAAAGCCTTTGGCAAATGTCACTCCATGGATTCCAAAGAAATCCCTCTAATAGGTCAAATCGAAGACACACAGGTATCATTAGTCGCTTATCCTGGAAAGAGGCTCAAATTGACTATTCTGGTCACGGATATTCCTGCTAGTTATGGCATGTTACTGAGCATAAGCTTTTGCAAGGATTTGGGAGGTGAAATACAAATGGTTTGATCACATGCTTTTATCCCATTGGAGAACCAAAATGTCCAATTTGAACTAGAAGTTAAAGCCAAATTCACTGTTTTAAAATCAAATGATCCCAGGTCTCAAATACTCTATGAAGAAATGGAATTTGGAAAACACGTGTTGGTCTCTAAAAGCACACCAGTTGAGGGATCGTTCGGACCTAATATTTCGTTGGAATTGTGGATTTTGGAATTCGACAACAGCTATTCTTCTAGCTCTAGTGTAGGAGTTGTATTGGTTTCACCAGATGGAGAGCACTTTCCTTTTTCATAGAAGCTGGAATTCAAGAATACCAATAATACTGCTGAATATGAAGCATTGCTTCTGGGAATAGCTGCAACCAAAGGGAAAGGCATCAAAATGCTGATAGCAAGAGCTGATGTCGAGATGATTGCTAAGCAAGGGTTACATTTGTTGTTAAAAATGAAAGGTTAAGCCACCACCGAAACCGAGTCTGGGATGAGATTGAGTTCTTACATGCTTTATCCATTGAGGCGGTCCCTAGAGAGAAAAACTCTCGAGCAGATTCATTAGTTGCATCAGTGTTTATGTTGCTACCTCCCCTAGATTATGGGACAGACTCTTATAGACTCTGGTGTCAGCTTCCAAATTCGAGGTTCTACAAGATCATCCCTTGGTTTCAGTTTCAGGTGATGTGGGTGTGTTTCCTAGTTTTTAGGAGCATCCCTAGATTTTAGGGATAAGACTGCCAGTGATCCTGGGTTGTCCGGCATCAGTCACAGACAGGTGACAGGACCAGTTCAGTGATTATTTGGTTGGTTTTGCTTCCAATTGAATAAAAGGGAATATTTTTAATATTTCCTAAGTTTTCGTTTATATAAATTAAAATAAAGCTATTTATATAGCTAATTGGAGTAATAAGGGGTTTTTGGCTTCATCTAGTCAGGCAGGCCTATGTGTTATAGCTCGTTGGAAAGGTCTTGATTTAATATAACTTATTTTCATCT
>MU225892.1:868372-880184 GCA_018584345.1 Thuja plicata
TTTCAAAGGTTCCATGTAAAGAGCCTGCCTGGCTCTAACCTCAATTTACTTGCAAAGATGTATTTGTTTTGAAATTGTAATGTTATATGGGTTTATTTTAAACATTTGCCAGGTAAGAATCCTAACATCACAAATCTTCATTGACGACTTCCTTCCATTCAAAATACAAATAACTATTCTAGGAACAAAAACAATGCAGTCTAATTGATTTAACATCGAAACCCCAATTACAAAGTACCAACACCACCTCTGAATATTCTGATTGAAAACGAAATTGGGATTATCCAACATCAAACCCAAGCAACTAATACATAAAGAAGAAGGTGATTAATTTCTCATGTCTTTTAGCATTGGCTGCGGCTGATATAGGAAAGAAGTGACGACTTCAAACTCAGTCACACAATGCATAAAGCCTGTCCGCGGCTTGTAGAAGAAACAATAGCGTCTGCTAACCATGACTTCCCACGCTCAACAATGAGCCAATAACAAACCCCATAAACTCACACCATTACCATGACTGCCCACGCTCCGCAATGCTCCACAATTCATCAGCATCAAACGCTGATTCAAAGTGCAGGAAAACATCGAGAAATTTACAATTTCTTTGCTGGTCGAACTTCTTCCAAACCCTTACTCCACAATTTGAACCAAAACATCAATTAAATAATTCAGCATAATGAATTCGATTTCATCCAAGAAGCCTTTATAATGTCTTCATAAAAAATCGAACCCTATCTTCTCCAAGACACTTTTCACTTACATAAAGACTATGCTTTATGTGCACACTTGAAATATAATAAACTATTATATTTCTTTCCACTTTAATGATGAAAAACAACCCTTTCATTAAAATAACAATATTCTGACACATAGGGTCCCTATTTTATGAGCGCAGGATTTAAAACTTCTCAACCCAGTTCCAACAAGCTATAACACTAAGATGCCCAAAATACAATCCCAATCAAAATAGCAACCTCAACCGATTTAATTAAATATTAATCATAATTCACTCGTCTTGCGAAAACGACTGAGGAAGCATCAAAATCAAAATTCGACAACACATGAGTGATCTTGATGATGAAAGATGATGAATGAACCTGACGGGGTGACTTACTAAAAATAGACGCTCCCGCCAAGAATCTTGGAGTCCAAACCAGAAGCATTTGAGAGCATCATATAACTCCTCTACATCATCTTAGCTCCGTGGAACCAACTGTTGACTTACTATAAATAGTAAGTCGCTCAAAATGAGGCCACAACCCACAACAGGGTCCTTTAATCATCAATATTAGCCTACAAGGACCCAATGATAGGCTAAATCCACTAACTTCAATGCTCGCTCAATGGGGACATTACAGTCCTCCCTTCCTGGAATTGCTTGTCCCCAAGCAATCTCAAAAAACAAAACACAAACGTCCACCCGGATTCCAAGGATAGAATGGTGAAATGTCCCTGCGATCACCTGCAAACTCCTGTGATGAAATCACCATCCACTGAGCCAACCGAAACACACTTTCACCCTGCCAACCATAGTGACCCACACAATCTGCAGTACCAAACCGGTCACTACCTAGAATCCCAGTAGAGATGAAACTCACAACCATCTATAACAAAGGGAAATGGATATCCAAAACCATATAACAAACCAGAGCTCCCTACACACCCTGCCAATCTGCCCTGTGTACTCCCGCAATCCAGATATCCATCCACTGTAAAACCATCCAGGATGTACTGACCTTGCAAGTAACCTCCTGCTAACTTACAGTAACCAACCCCATCAACTGCAGATGGAGAAAACCCATCCTGAAAAGAATGGTATAAACCTGGAGCCAACCCACACTGACACACTAACAAGTCCTCAACCGGTGGGTCAAAAGAGATGATGAGCACTCCTCTCTATGTAATCATGGTGAAAAGCTCCAATCCCCGTCAGAGGCTCATCAAAATTGAACTGTGAATCAAGAGATGGCTCCAATCTCTGACTCTGAAAAAATGGTCAGGAAGGATCCTGGGTAACTCTCTCAGCAAACCCAACCACAAAATCATTGTGAGGAAGCATTTTAGTCAAAGTATCTGCAATTCTCCCCACTAAAAGCCAAATACCGCGAGAACCCCGAATGATTGTACCCTCAGAAGCTCCGAAAGGTCCCTCCTGTAAAAGCAAACTCTCAAGCAAGTACTCCATGAACGACTCTATGCAGTAGAAATTATAAGAAGCAACATCAACCTACTCCCTTGCAATCCACTACTGATCCCTCTGGGGCACTACCAACTGCCTAACGCTATCAGTTGTATGAGACGAAAGAATAGATTTCCTTCCAGCAGAAGGAAACAAATCATCATGAGAGCTCGCCTCCAAACCAAATGATACCCTGTCCAAGTCTTGTGAATCAAAGGGAGTAGTGTCAGAAACTGGCACACAACTCTCCAACAAATCCAATCCTGCTACCTCAAGGCTCTCGACAACCTGATCTGTATCATTTGCCATCATGCTAACAACTGGAGAACCATATACCACAAAACTCTCTGCTGTCCTCCACTGATGCACTCACCTCCTCTGCATCTACTACATTTGCCTCAAGGATGGTTGTAACTGTATCCCCAACACATCCATCACTACCAATTGTGGAAGCTGACTCACCACCAACCACTACTATATGCAACTGAACTAGATCTAGGGCTGGCAAAGACTAAATCCGCCCCAACTCCACAGTCACCTCAGCTAAACATCCTTGCGACTCATGGAGAGCCAATTGAGTGTCCTCTAAAGCCTCAGAAGTCCCTGTGAGCTCCTGAGTATGCCCACTCACCTCCTCCTCTTTGTCCATCAGTGCCTCATATGCCGTACTCCCCCACTCAATTAGGTGATCTCGGTCGGCTACCAACTGTAAATAATCCTATCTCAAAATCCTTACAGCCTCCCGCAAGGAATGAATCTCTGTCAAGGAAAGGTAACCACCACCATGCTCATCTGTCATAGGAGCACCCCAGCCATAAACAACAGTGTTACCCGGGGATGCGTCCCCTGCCAAAACCCCCTGTTTCTAGGACAGGGGGACGGCTACGGGACGTCCCCACCCTGTCCCCAATTTTCAAAAAATAACAGGGACGTCCCGGAAACTCAGGGACGTCTCCCAAAATTGGAGGGGACGGCTGGGGACACCTTGGGGACGCCTTGGAAGTCCCTGGGACGGATGGGTGTCCCCAATATGTTAGGCTGCATCACCACTTAAAAAATACATTTTTCTTTTATAAAACCCTTTCTTTTTTGATTTTAAAGTGGGCCTCTCCTTCCAAGTTTGCCCTATTATGTTTATTATTGTTTGGTAGTTAATTCCTACTATTTGAGGTCCTCTGATTAGTATTTGGCAACATTATATTAAGAATTGTTAAATTAAGAATGTTGTTAGTCATGCTACACAGTCAGAATCATATAGCAGACTGTTTGCAAGGTTTTGGGAAAGTATGAAAAGTGCATTAAAGATCTATAACATGCATCTTTATGTCATTTTGTGGGAATACATCAGTGCTAGGTTGGTCTTGTGCTGGTTTGGGTCCTTTGTAGAAGATTTGGTGAAAGTGAAGGTTGCATCAAGGTGTCATCTTGTTGTAACAAACCTATATCATGATTGGAACTGTATAGCAAACTTGTTCGTATTAATATCAGTACACTTACAATGAACTGGAGGTGTAGTTTTAGGGGAGTAACGGTGTAACCCCAATTTAGATCATTGGAGAATGTGGTCTAGAGTGAGAAGAGCATTGGGATACATATACTTGATCCACTATCTGTAGCAGCCATATACTTGATACATCGACTCCTTTCTGGAGTCGATGTCAAACTTGCAACAGTCAACTCCAACACAGTTTCCAAGGTTTTTCATGCTAGTATTTGATAGGAATGTTATTTCATGGACTAGCACTAATGTGCAAAGGATTATCTTCCAAAGCAATTGTAACGCTATGCCTATAATGTGTACACCGATAATTTATATCAAACTTAAATGATAGTAGTGTGCTTCAATCTGGAAGGTGGGTTATTGTTCTTGTTGCTATTGACAATGAACTCCGAATTATGTTCTTGGGTGTATTTCAATTTTTGTATGTTTTTATTTTAATATTACATGCATATTGACAATGAATTCTGAATTCTGAATGCATATTGAGTATTGAGTTTGAATATTAAAATGTTGTATGTTAAGGTTCTATGAGTATGATGTTTAATGACATGCTTTATCCATTCTCTCATATGAATGTAATGTATATATGCAAATTTCCCTATATTTTTAAAATTTCCCTATATTTATATAGCCGTCCCCTTTGTCGTCCCTTGCTGTCCCCAAACATGGCAAAAAAAATTGCTGTCCCGGAAACCCGTCCCCCTGTCCCCTGCCGTCCTCGTCCTGGAAACTCGGGGTAACACTGATAAACAACCAACAGTTGACGAGCGGCATCGAAATGCTCGAGAGTAGAAGTAATGTCTCTCTCTCACCGACTCTCAACTGGCTAATCACATGATGACTTTGCACAACGGGTCTCCTAGGTACAATCTCAACTACACTGTCCACACTATGGAATGAAGCTGTATCCAGCAAACTCCCCTCAAGATCACCAAATCTCTGTGTAGCGTCATCTGAGTACACATCTACAACTGAGTACTGACATCAGACTCATCCTCATCTACCCTCGAGGAAGTTGCTGCTGAATCTGACTCATCACAATCCTCAGCTACCTCGTCCTCTGTAACCACATGACAATCCAGATCTTGGGTCCCATCCTCACTCAATAACAACTTAGAGTCCTCCCCTAGGGTCTGATAAACCAAGCACGACTCGCTGCAGGTAGAGTTATCCTCATGAGTCACCGAAGAAGTAACCTCATAATCTCTCTCCTCATGTGCGCTATCAAACTCGCACATGTCCACCAATGAGGTATCACTACTGGGTACCTCTTCAAACACCTCAACTGCAAGAGTGGAAGCCCTGGCTGAAACAAACTCTTGTCACTCATATGCTTCCCAATCCTCATCCACGAGTCCCTGTAGAAAAGGATCCTGGAACCCACCACCACCGGATGACAATGCTAAGTTCACACCCAATGTCTGATATAAAAAACCAGACACACTGCAACACCCATCATCCTCACACTCAGCATCCGAGGTATCCACAATGCTAGTATCAACATCGTCTACTTGAGACCCCTCTGCTATCTCTGGCTGCATACACGACACCATGTCATCACGTGAATCATCTACACTGTGGCATAAAACTATGTCACCTGACTCATCTGTAACACTCCAATCTTGAGTGTCATCACTGCGCAGCTCCATGCTCACATCCTCAGTATAGGAAAAGACTGCAGTCTCCTGTACTGACTCCAAACTGCGACAACTGTCATAAACATCAGAGCTGTTAGAGCTCAAATACTCCTTGCAGTCCTAAAAAATAACACCATCATCCAAGCTGTCAGAATCCATAGTGATATCTACAACATCCTCTACTCTCCCACTATCCACAGCATCAGCGACAGGCTCACATAAAGAACTGTTGTTCGAAAACTCAGATCTTGTATCGCTGGTACTACTACCAACTGATGTAAAACTGCCATCAATGGCAGTGGACATGTCACCAGTCTGATCCGTGTCACTAACTCTGGTAGGCTCAAGATGCTGAAACTTAGTACCACTATCTGCCAACAAGACAGACACATCCACATGTCCCTGCAAAAACCCTCCACTCTCAGCTGTGCAAATAGGATTAGTGACTGATCCACTAAGCACAGGAACATCTCCTCCATAATCCACGGCGACTGAAAACTCAACATGGAGATTTCTGGATGTCTCACCTGTAAACAACTCACATCTCTCCTCATATCTTCCCTGTGAAGAGGACCTATTGAACAAAGAAACCAAGTAGTTTGTTGCTTTATCGACAATTGCAGGATCTAAAAGTGGCGCATTTAATCTTTCCAGTGTTTGCCTTCGTTTCTCCATATCTTTAATTAAGGCATTTGTTTGCTTTCTTAACTCAGGTAAACTGTCTAATTGGTTCCCATGTTTTGCAGATTTCCTGTATCTGTCCATGACTGCGATTAAATCAAGAGTGCTGATCACTCAAGTCAAACAAGTAAGCCCAATAAATTCCACCCCACAGGATGGCAGGAAACTGCTCTGATACCACAGTAAAGAGCCTGCCTAACTCTAACCCCAATTTACTTGCAAAGATGTATTTGTTTTGAAATTGTAATGTTATATGGGTTTATTTAAACATTTGCCAGGTAAGAATCATAACATCACAAATCTTCATTGACAACTTACTTCCATTCAAAATAAAAATAACTATTCTAGGAACAAAAACAATGCAGTCTAATTGATTTAAAATCGTAACCCCAATTACAAAGTACCAACACCACCTCTGAATATTCTGATTCAAAACGAAATTGGGATTATCCAACAACAATATCAAACCCAAGCAACTAATACATAAAGAAGAACCTGATTAATTTCTCATGTCTTTTAGCATTGGCTACGACTGATATAGGAAAGAAGTGACGGCTTCAAACTCAGTCACACAATGCATAAAGCATGGCCATGGCTTGTAGAAGAAACAATGGCGGCTGCTAACCATGACTGCCCACGCTCAGCAATGAGCCAATAACAAACGCCATAAACTCACGCCATTACCATGACTGCCCACACTCCGCAATGCTCCACAATTCATCAACATTAAATGCTCATTCAAAGTGCAGGAAAACAACAAGAAATTCACAATTTCTTTGCTGGTCGAACTTCTTCCAAACTCTTACTCCACAATTCGAACCAAAACATCAAATGAATAATTCAGCATAATGAATTCGATTTCATCCAAGAAGCCTTTATAATGTCCTCATAACAAATCAAACCCTATCTTCTCCAAGACACTTTTCACTTACATAAAGACTATGCTTTATGCGCACACTTGAAATATAATAAACTATTATATTTCTTTCCACTTTAATGATGAAAAACAACTCTTTCATTAAAATAACAATATTCTGGCACATAGGGTCCCTGTTTTATGAGCTTAGGATTTAAAACTTCTCAACCCGATTCCAACGAGCTATAAAACAAAGATGCCCAAAATACAATCCCAATAAAAATAGCAACCTTAGCCGATTTAATTAAATAATAATCATAATTCACCCATCTTGCGAAAACGACTGAGGAAGCATCAAAATCAAAATCTGACAGCACAGGAGTGATCCTGATGATGAAAGATGATGAATGAACCCAACGGGGTGACTTACTAAAAATAGACGCTCCCTCCAAGAATCTTGGAGTCGAAACCGAAAGCATCTGAGAGCATACTAAAATCTGAGAGCATCATACAACTCCTCTAAATCATTTGAGCTCCGTGGAACCAACTGTTGACTTACTATAAATAGTAAGTCCCTCAAAACGGGGCCACAACCCACAACAAGGTCCTCTAATCACCAGTATTAGCCTACAAGGACCCAATGATAGGCTAAATCCACTAACTCCAATGCTCGCTTAAAATGGGGACATTACATTCCATCAACCCATCTATGAACAACACAACCAATCATCTCTCCGAGATATCAGTCACCAACACAGATAGTCTCTGGAATTCTGCGATGTAATTGTCAACTGATCCGGATTGCTTCAGTTGCCTCAACTGCTTAAAATTAAGTTCTGGATCTTTCACGTCGAAGTGGTCTATCAATCTCTCTGTGAGTTCAGCATAGGTGGTTATTTGATCGTGGCCGAGGGTAACCATTCTACGATGCTACCATTCGTGAGCAATTTCCTCTAGGTGAAGTGCTGCAAATTTGATTGCTTCATCCTCCGACATCGGGTTAAGATGGAAATATGTGTCTGCCTTTTGTACCCATGCCCGTGCGGATGTTGATCCCGATCCATCAAAGGATGACAGATTCACCTTGCCTATCTTCCGTTTGAGGTCATCGTTATAATAGCCACGACCTCTGCCACCTGAATATCTCATTCGTAGATCCACATAATCTCTGAAGGATATGTCCCCTTCAAGATTCGCGTTCCTCCAATCTTGCGTTAGTTGCTCCTGCATTTCTTGGAAGGTGGGCTCTCGCTCTCTTCGAGATGCTTCAGTTCTTGGCGGGAATGTCGACATCGATGGTCAAAATTGTGAATGAGGGTTTACTCTCCTTGTGATAGAATTATCGCTGTGCCCATTTTGTTCTCTGTTTGTCTTCCCTTCCGCCAATCTCTGCAATGTCTCTTTCCTGAGCCGTTGTCGTTCTTGCCTTCTGATCATGGTTTCATTGAGTTGCGCCTTGCTTCTGGTTAGCTCGCTTAACAGTGCCATGACTTCCGTGGCTTGATCCTGTGGTTCCCCCATTCTGTCGGCAGAACGGTATCTCCTTCTGGTGCAAACTTTGAGCGTGTTATGCATCCACGACCTGATAGGCAGGCATAATCACTGGCTTTGATACCACTATAATGATCCCAAATCCAATTGATGATGCTTGGCAATGTATGACCCAACTAGCCGCGTGGGTAGAATGACGTATGGTGGTAGGGCAAATGGCTATGCCGTACAACAACAAATTAGTAGCACGACGTACGATGAAATATAGTGCGTATGGTTGTCTTGGTGTGTTTGGCACTCTTGAGGCCGTATGGTGGTCTTCTAACACGTACGATAACCTTCTATGACCGTACGGTTTGAGCTGAGTTTCCCTTCTCTTTATTCGATGGCCAACCACGTAGTGAGTTGCCACACATAATAGAGTATGCCGTACGGTAGATTTGTGTCGTACGGTGGTGGCAGGCACACAATGAGAATGCCATACGGAGATATAGAGACACCGTAACTCTTCTGTCACGATGTGTTTTTCAATCACTTCTTCACTATTCGCTATCCTTTCCCGTACACATGCAAATTTCAGAATTAAGATACCAAAGAGAGAAGACGGTTATATTTCGCCGAATTGACACAAGACTGAACAACTGAATGGTTAGTCGCTGAAACGCCAACGACACAATTAATATTCTACATCAAATAACGATAGTACTTCAGATTACAAAAATCTCAACGGAGAGCAGAGCAGAATAGGGTGAGGAGTTACTCCCACTGAAACTGCGAATACCAAATAGGGATGATCTTTCAGCTTCGAAATGGCAGACAACAGAATTCCAATTGGAATTCGCAATCACAAATAAAAAATCAAATTGCATACCTACAACTACAATAAAATCGGCCTTATATATGGCTTCGGGGAAATGTCCCGAAGGAACACAAATGATGCCGACACGGCCAACATGCTAAAATAAAAATAAAAGGGCCCGAGAGATAATAAAATTAAAGTCGGGGCCAAAATATTATTAAATTAATTTATATAATAATATCTGGGACATCACATAAGTCTTCTTTTATGAACCATCCATCTTACCGGATTGCTAGTGTTGGTTTGCACAGTTTAAAAAAAAATGGGGTGTGCTCCTTCCTTGCATTGTTGTGCATGAGTTCTAAAAAGAATGTGAATTTGAGAAAGCAAGGAAAAATTTGATATTGATTCCCTGAATTTTGTGTGAACCAAATGTCTAAATGATTTGGCCGTTTTTGTGATACCAATGATTTGCAATGGGTGCCTATTATGGTGGTTTGGAGGACAATACAAGAATGCAGTTAATAAATTTTTGTGTTACAATGAACATGTCACAGAATATTATAAAAAATAAGTACACATTAATGAAGACAACTAGATAGCTGAATAATTCTCTTCTAGATAGCTGAATAATTCTCTTCTTTTCATTATGACCATTAAAAATACATATGAAATTTGAATACAAAGTTCCAGAAGATTGAGAATGAGAATTCTTATGATTAGAGACTAGGAATAGTATCCTAGTTAATTGTTGTAGCTGAAACTACTGAAATATCCCAAGTAAAATTCTACGAAGAAAAACACCAGATTTGCTCGAAGGAATAATCTTATTTCTGACTGCAACTTTATTACATTCGACATTTGAAATAAAACAATTGCTTAGACTGAGATATGAACTGATTGCACCTCGGTCACAAAATGATGTTTTTCCCCTTTGGGAGTCACGGAAAAGTTATGATTGACAATCTCTGGATTGAAGGGAACTCCTTGATTCTATCAATGAACTGATTCCTAGTTTGCAGTTATGGAATGAACCAGCTCTTGCGTTGCTGACCTGATATAGTGAAGGGATCTTGCTGCTCGCTCTTCAGTGACAATGATCAGCTAGACCCGATAGGCACACTAATCTTTGAGAACTGTTGTATGCTTCAGATTGAACAACTTGCTGATGCTATAAACCCGCTGGACAAGTAGTTGTAATCAGACCTTCGTAGATAATGGTGACAAAGGCTGAAGGATGTGGAGTGCTTCTAATGATATCTGCAATAAGATCAATGCGATTTTCTGATGTTCAGTTGCCTGAAGAATATTGAACCCTTAATTTGCTGCGACTCCCAAGATGCTCGATATTTTGGTGGATCGAATGTGTCACTGCTCTTCTATTGAAAATTGCAAGGAAGTAGTGATGGTTGATTGCTAGTGACTGCAGTTATGCAGCTTAGAGAATTTACGACTGGTCTCACTGATTTACAATTCTCTCCTAGACCTGCAATTTTGTCTCCATAGGAGACTTCACAAAATTGTTGAGTACCAAGCAGACTAGGGTGGACACTTGACCATGGAAACTGCCAAAGCTACCAAACTCCAATCGCTGGAAGTGGAAGAAGCGAATCCAAATCATGATGATCTCATACCTCTTAGAGGTGCCTATTTATACAAGTAGAGTCGAAAATTGAATACCCCTTTGTAATTTTACCTACAATTTTATAACCACTTAAGTGTCCATTCCCCTAGCATTTGAGTAGGTCCATTTCAGCCCTTGCATCAACCTTTTTCCTTTTAGGATGCTCAAGGTACCTTTTCAGCAACTATCTTTCAATGTGGCGTTTGCATTAACCGCGTGTTGCCTTTGCCACCTGCTGTTTTTGAGTGCGATTTGTCTAGACACTATTGTATTGCATGGACGTTTGTGCCCTGCACATGCGTCACACAACATTGCAACACTCAAATGTCAGTTTTGAGCGTTTTGACACTTTACACCTACCTTGGTTGGTGGAAACGGTTTGGAATCTTTTAGAATGGCTTGAAAGTCTCTTTTTCCCTCCTATTTTTTAAAAAATTCATCCTTTCACCTCCATTTAGTCTCTATGCATCTCTCTTGACTTTCTCAAGTCTATCTGATATTGTCTTTCTATCTCTCTTGTGTCTTTGAGCATCTCGGGATTTATCACATCCCTTATCTATCACATCATTCATATATCTATTTATCTTTTGATCTATCTATCCATTTGGTTGCTATGGAGGTGGAAACACCGAAGCAAGAACTTGACTGAGACGAGTCTCCAAACAGCCCCAAAGATTTTTCCTCTTTAGTATATGCGCAGGTATTCAACCGCACGAGGGTTTGCTTATGTTCTATTTATTTCATTTTTATTCATCTATGTTATTTGATGATGTCCCCAATTTTAGCAGGTATTGGCAGTGGCGTTGTCAGCTCATTATCGCGACCCTCGTGAGTTGACGCCTGGTTTTGAGGGTCCCAGTTGGCAGACTTGCTATTTTTAGTAAGTCTTTTTTTTTGGCAGTTGCCATTTTTGGCAATGCAGTGGGTGGCTCTGGCAGTTAGTCGTCACCTGCAGCGGATGTTGGATTTATTGCACGAGCTCATATTTATTAATTAATAATTAAAGTCATATTGTTATAATACTTTATTATAATAATGTTTTAG
>MU225892.1:897903-912643 GCA_018584345.1 Thuja plicata
TTCACCACCCCCCCCCCCCTCTCAGTATCTTGCTTTCCCATTATTGTATTTCCAACAGTGTCTTTGTGGTAGTTGGGTTTGGTTTCTCATTGGGAGGTACAACATAGTGATGGGTTTCAACCCCCTTCCACCATATAGGTTGTGTGTGCACATAAGAATGCCTCTTGCTACAGTGGGAAGTAAAATGTTATATAAAAAATATATCTTGCATATGAAAGTTATTTTCTCATGAACTACTTGCTATCTCAAGCATCTTTTACCAACCCTAATTGAAATCTCACCTAGAAGACCCTTAGAGAGTTCCATTTTGACATAAAATGGTGCATAAGTGGAGCTTTCATAATTGATTGTTTCTTTCAATACGCTTTGATATTTTCCCAAACTATTGCCAAAACTTATTAGGCACTCAAATTCTCAAAATTGTGAAGGGACATAAAGAAAAAGCGCCCACAAAAATTCAAAGGAGAACATGGAGATCAATGGAAGAGAACCATGGCTTCATGCATAAAAGCCCCCATAAAAAAACCAAGGTCCAGCATTAAAGACCATCATTGTTTTCCTCATACTCAAATTCTAGAATTAAAAATCCCTTGACACGTGGATAAATATTGATTTAATATTCCATATGTTTTTCCAATTATCTTTAATCCCTCTAGGGAGATCTTGTAAGTTTGACCAAGTTCTCGTGAATGTACAAATCAGGTCATTATTTTGTAGGAATCACTCTCTATCTCTAATAAGATTGCCAACACTAACCTTAGGTATCGAATTTGAAAAAAGAACTATGAGGGGGTTGTTTAGATTTCCTGAAGTTTGGGGAGAAGAGAGGCCAGATGGAGAGGCACACCAAGAAGATTAGGGTAGAATAAAAGGCTTGCACCCCTTATGAGAATCTTGGTGCAAAGCATTCCTAAAATCCAAATGGTAGACATTCTCTCACCTCTATGAAAGATCCTCAATGATTTCAGGAAAAGGTTTCGAATATTATGACGCCCATCCAAGATTTGTCCAACAATAGTAGTATCAACACCCTTGGGTTAACCTGAGCCAACAGTAGTCTCAAAAAACATAGCTCAAGAAGACCCAAGTGTAGCATAATGTAAATCGTGACCCTTAGAAAATGAGCCTTTCTTTCATGCTTGGCAAGTGAGGTTGAAAGAGGTGAAGCTAAACTCAAGGAGCCAAAACCACCAGCCCTATCCTGGCAAGCCAAACAAGAATCAACCCTTCCATCCCTAGCTAACTTGCAAGAAGTGTATGTGCTAAATTCCTTAGAGGTCCCCTTTTGAATCAAGCATGGAAACGTGCAAAGAGAGTCTTGCCCAACAAACCCAGTCCAAAGTGGTCATTGTCCTTAGATGTGTCCCTGAAATTGCTTGAGTATTTGCCATCGAGCAACACCAAAGAAGATGGAAAAATTTTAAAGCAAGTCATTGCATTTTTAGTAATCTAATATTTATTATTTTAATAATATATAATATTTAATATTCAAATAATAAAATTTAACTTATATAAGATTTATTTAATAATCTTAATTTAGTATTAGATAATATAATAGAAAATGTATATTTAATACTAATATAATATTTTTATTTTATTTTTAATAATAATTATATAGATTTATTATATGGATTGCTAAAAATAATGAAGGAAACTTTCAAAATGTCAAACTCTTCTGGCTTGTCGAAACGTGTGCATTCGGGCTCTGAATTTGTTTGCCTCTTCTCGAGAGACTCTTTGATGAGTGTCATTATTCTTGGAAATGTGGTGATAGTTAAGGGCTCTTTTTCTACTCATGAATCTTGTATTGCTATAAAGACCATTTTATGCCCTAACCTAGCTTGTGGTTTTTCTAGTTTGCATCCTTGTTCATGCCTTAATCCTACCTCCACATATTCGATGAATGTTTTTTAACAAACCTTCTTTTCATCACCACTACGCATTGCTCTTGATTCTCTTTTGATGGGGAGAAGGAATTCAAACCCATTACTAGTGATCCCAATGACCATGTTCTTGTTTTTTAGGACCTTAAAGATGAGATTTTAGAGTGTGAAGATTATTTTTCCACACACGGTTTAATTGGAATATTTAATTGATTATGACTTGCTATTTCAAACCTTCACAACTACATATTTGATGCCTAAAACCTCTATTGATAGGTTTCATAGCGATCTACCCTTATGCCTATAGTTTTCTTATTGTAGTTTTTTACTGTTTGTAATCTGTGGAAATGAGTGCTCACAAATTTATGCATGTGGATAGGAACTAAAACTATTTGATAATGATTATGGGGCAACCTCAAATATAATTGAAAAGGATTAAGCGCATGGTGAATCCAATTACTCTTTGTTCGAGTTGATAATGAGTTATTGAAAGATGTGAATTGAAAGCTAGATCTAGGGCCAAAGATGTGAAATTAGTAATGTAGACACCTAAATTTGGTCAAGCAAAGAGCGAAGTGAGCAAATCAGGCAAAATCATGAATTAATTTAATTATCAAAGTTATTGGATTAATTAAATAAAAAAGATCAATTAGTTATGCAATTGATATTAATCAATTAATTGTATAGTTGAATCAAATTAAATCCAACCCATTCAAGGGTGCACATAGCTAAAATAAATCAAATTAATCAATTAATTAAATTTAATTACTCTCACCCATCATTTGATAGAAAATTCAAATCAACCAATGAGAGTAAGGATTTGAGCTCACATGGATCAAGAATTCTCCATCACACACCATGAGAAGCATCTTGACCTTTTATTTTGTCTCTTTGTTCCAACCTTTGAGACCAACATTTACCTTGTCTCACCATTTGAAACCCTTGATTCAACTTAACCCTAATCATGATCAAATCAACTCTACTCCCTACTCTTGGGAAATCCTTTAAATAGAAGCCATTTTTTAGAGAAAAAGAGAGAACACACATTCATGAGAAAAGTTTCATCACTATAGGCAATTGATATTGAGTTCATAGCATTTGCATTATAGAATTTACATAATAGTGATCAATCTTGAAGTATTTAGTATAATTTGAGCTAAATAGGGCATAATCACATCATTCAAAGCTTCAATTTCTCATTACCGGGATTGTCACTAATGGATGATAAGCTGAGAGCATTCAATTAGCACTTCTAGATAGAGAGCCATGAGATGCTCCTTGTTTGTGTTTAAATTCAATTAGTTTAATTGTCTTGTTATCAAAGTTGAATTGATAAATAGAAAACTGATCTCATGAAGATATTCTTATATATATAAATGACGCCCATTGTGGGGCTCTAAGCCTCATTTCTAACATTTTCATGAAGTTTTGGTGTGTTTAATTGTGTTTTGTTAGCAGGAATTTGCAATTTGCAGGTGAAGTGACATGTGTGAGGTGAATGTTGATGTCGTTACACAGCCAAATGATGCGTACAAATGTCCTTCTATCTTATGTCTCACCTTCTTTCAACACTTTTGTCAGTGAAACAACGTGTGCTACCTGAAGTTCAACGCCTATACATCCAGAAGTGACTTTTTTCAAGATTTTTCTAACGCCTACAATACTTCTTTTAGCACTCTAATAGAAAAATAACGCATTATATCAGTTAAATGGTGCTTAGTAATTAGAAGTAGCACACAACAATAGTAAAGTAGCATGTAGTAGGTTTAAAGTAGCGCGTAGCACTGTCTGTCATTCTGCAGATTAAAAATAAAACCAGCAAATTTAATGATAATTTCTTGTTGTTTTGCAGATGTTAATCCACAGGAAGGGGCGTAAACCAGGCTACTACAAGAAAGTGGAAGAAAGAAGAGAAATCAAAAGGTGGAATAAGGTGAAATTGGCTAAAACTTGTAACCAAGAGTTTTTAGAAAAAGAGAGTATGCATAGGTATTGGAGAATCATTAATTTGTATCAAACATTCTTCAACATGCCTCATTTTGAATTGAATAATACCTCTTTTGATACTCCTATCTAATTGTCATTATTTCATTTTTTGTCAACTAGCTTGAGCAATTTCTTTCAATTTGATTTTTATCCTCATTTTGCTTGAGTAAAACTAAAAAAAGTACCTGGCCTAGCTAGGTTCAAAAAGGTGAGATCTTGAACTTTTTGCAATTGCTTAAATTGTGGAAATTTAAAGTTAACATCTAGCATTAATTAGAAAAGGAACTTCAAGTCATGAATTAAAGCATTTATATGCCAAATTTGAGATGGGGACCTAAGAAATCAACCAAACACTAAATTTAAACATCCTTGTTTGTGGAAGAGAAGTGCTAGGTATATGCTCTTCACTCTTTGAGTGAATCAAAAATCCATACACACTTCAAATCCCTTAGATTAAGAGGTTTGAATAAATCTTGTTAATTGTGTTTGGAAGTGAAAAAGTAGTAGGGATATTCTCTTTACCCTTTTGGGTGAATCAAACTCCTAAACCTACCTATTCATCTCATTTCTTGCTTAAAAATGAATATGCTAGATCTTTAGTGGGCCTAGCTCTCGAGATTTGCCTTTTCAAGGATGGTGAGAGGGAACGACACAAAGTGGGAATTGAGATTAAGCCAATCTATTCCACCCACTTCAAAAAAAAACCTCATTAAGTTTAAAAACTTAGAGGGTAGAAATATCAAATTCCTGGACTTGTAGGGTAAATAGCCTAAATCGTGCATCGTGACTACATAGCCCTTGTATGATTCATTTGATCTTTTCATGTGGAAATTCATTAAAATGCCCGAGTAATTCAGTATTGATTACCTTATAGAGCCATTTACAAGCCAAATTTGTCTATAGGTAGACTGCTTGGAAGACTTTCTTGTTCAAAACCTGTGGGAACGATCGAGAACATATACTTTGTATTTAGAATTAAGGGTTAAAAACAAATATTGTTGTGTGTTCTATGGTTGATGATCTATATTACAAACATGAAACACTCATCTAGATCTGATCACACTTTAAAAATTTTAAAATCAATCAAACGGTGATTAAAAAATAGTGACACGTCCATTTTCTAGAGATCTTTTAACCCGTACAAACAATCTTGTAGCGCATTCAAACAATCAAGTGACGTGTATAAATAGACTTTTACCACCCGTGAATAGAGAAGTAACATGTACAACCTTGTTGTAATGCGTGTACACCATAAAATAACATACCTGAATAGTCAACTATCGCGTAGCATTTTTCCAGTGAGCATGTACAAACATTAAAGTAGCATGTATAAGCTCTGTGCTAACACGTACAAACTGAGACACTAAAACAACAAGTATCTCCTGGGCTTTTGGAAAATTTTAAGATCATTTTTGGATACCCTTTATGGAGTACTTTCTATCCAATGCAACAGATAGATCAAATCCCATATAATTCAAGGTATTAATAAATTTTCAAAAGGGATTAATCAAAAGGGTGATTTTAAAGATATTTGATTCATGTTAATGCCTATTTTTACAAGATCTCATTACATCAAGGCAACCTTAAAAGAAGATGGAACTTATCTCATACAAGAAATATCCTTTCCAATTGAAACACTTGCTTCCTCACAACAACCTCTTGAAATCAAAAAGGAAGTAGAACCAATCACAATGGCATTTCCCTATGGATTTATGGATCCTAACCTCATCAATCATGTTAATGAAGCCACCAATTCCCATAATGATAATCAAAATGGTGGAAACAATGATGCAAATAACAATGAGGGAGGTAATCATATTAACAATGGAGGAAGTAACATAAATGATGGAAGAAATAGGGACAATCAAGATGAAGAGGCCACTGAAGAAAGAATAAACGAAGCGGCCCAAAGTCCTTTCTTTATGAAAATCATGGAGAAAATCTTAGAGATGGATAGGTAGAAGTATTTCTTTGACCTAGCTCACACAAGGGTAAAGCTCCCCCATGATTATGATATTACTAATTTAAAGAAGAATAAAGAAGATGAAAATCCAATTGCAATCATGAAAAAACTATTCAAACTTTTCCAAATGCAATTGGATAACATGAAGAAAATGGTGGCTCCAAAGCCATTCTCAATGGAAGCTATATGTCTGTTTCCTTTCGATAAGACTTTAATTATGGTACCATTCCCTTCAAATGTGGTCTTTCCAAAATATGATATGTATGAAAGAGCATCCAATCCACAAGATCACTTAAGAGAATTTAGTGCATTAAGCTTGGAATTTATGCACGATACCACCTATTTAATGAGATTATTGTTAAGGCTTAGAATTGTCACCCCAAATTAGGCATTAGGGCTACATGAAATTTCATCCTAACAATGGAAACCTCCTTGAGTTGTAGGTGGACTCTGATTGAGGAGGAATCTCCGGATTCTAGGCTAGTTCCTATTAGATATGGAATATCACCTCCTGATTGGTAACTCAATGGGAAAAAGGTAAGGAAAGCTTTTGAAAGCAAAACTTAGAATTAAAAGTGGGGTGATACACCAAAATTGGGTTCAAACTTTGTTTTGGACAATAATGCAGGAATCCTATCTTATATGCCTAAGCTTGATACTTTAGATCTCTGATCAACATACAGGCTAACAAATCTTACTATTAGGGTTGAACCACGAATAGCTTGACTAATTATCAAATATACAGTTTACTTACAGGGTTCTAAATTATTGATTACTTGGAGAAGGAATGTGGGAAAACTCACTTGTTTTAGATAACAATAAAATAAGCACTAGAAAGAAAAGATGAAAACATGATCTTGACACATCAAACTCAGAATATAGAAGGCAAATGAATCATAAGCTTTATTCTTCACCCAAAATCTGACAAAATTTGGTTACAAAATGGTCTCCAAAAAAAACATCTAGGAACAAGAAGTTCACTATAAGCTCTTCTCTCTAAAATCTTGAACCTGGTAACATGAAGCAAAAGATCAACTATATAGCCCACATGGCCCAATTTCCAAAATCATCTCCCTCCAAAAACCTTCCAAAATAGCAAACCACTAAACCATAAGGCTTAACAAGTGCCCTAAATCAAGCCCTAAGTTTAGCCCCCAAACTTGACCTCCTAAAGTTAGTGAATAAACATACATCTTTTAATTTCACTAACCTTATTACATGATATACACCAAAAATACATTACGCTAATTATAAAACCCCAACCATAACCTGCCACCCTAGCATGAGCAAACCCTAACTTTACATCAACTTGACCATAGTATAGCTAATGTTGAAGTAACTCGCACTCCATGCTTGATAATAGCTCATAGCTAACATTAACAACACACTAAAAGGATGGACTATTGTCTTTGTGGCACAAAAAGTACTATCGTGGCATTGTGAAGGGAATGTCGAGGCAATGTGAACTAACATAGCATTAACTTCGTTTGACAGTGGACTTCAAAACTGGGTAAAACACATTGTATAGTGTTTTTTGATCTTCATTGCACTTAGGGTTTTTCTCCTTTGTGGAGCCGTCATGCTTGTTTGAACTTGTAACTTGGAAGCCATAATTAATGGCATTGAATCTGCATCTCGAGTATGTGAAGAAGCTTGGGCTTCTCAGGCTCTGTAGGAAAACCATGAGTTTGAACTTTATTTTCCATAATAAATGGTGCATTTTATGGATTTTTGTTGGAGTTTGGGATTTGTTTGCTTTGAACTTGGATTACAAGAGCTCGGGCTCTGTTGACTATGAGTTAAGTCCCACGACTTCATTGTGTGGGGACACCTACAGAGTAGCTTGCAGAGCTTGGGCTCTAGATGTTTTGAATCCATAACAAATGGTGTTGTATGCAAGCTTTGAACTCGGTTTTTTTTTAAGTTGGTTTTTTACAGCTACCGTAAGCTTGGACTAAGTCTAAGTTGTGGCTAAGGTGTTGAGTGATCCATGAAATACGGTCTTGAAACTAGGCATATTTCAGCCACAGCTTCAGACTCATCCCCAGTCTATGGTGAACTTAGCATGAAGCTTGCAGTGGTTGCAGTTTTCTCTGTTGAACTTCAAAGAGCTCAGGCTCCATCTCTTGTGTTGTAACCTACGACACTTGGCATCTTGTCTACATCCCTAACTCGACCACTTCTGTCACTTCTCTTCTAGATAAGTTACCTTCACATTTCTTGTAACTTCTACATCTTTAAATGCTTTTAAATGCATAACATTGAGTTTCAATAACTCCATCTTTTATGGGTTTTTTTTTAAAAAAAAAAACACATCTCTGGCAGTAACTTGGGGTTTTAATATTATTGCTCTGTATGTTGAAGTTGTTGTTGTTTATTTTGAAAATCCATCACATAGCTCTGTTGTGTAACCCTAACCCCACTCCAAATTACTCTTTGTTGCTTTCTTTCTGTCGTTCTCTTAATTACTGCTCTCTATGTTACATTAATGTCAACAACAACAAAAGAAGATATACCCACATGGCCATTATGGTGAACTCAAACATGTGCAAGTTTGATATGAACTTGGTTTTTAACTGCACTCCACTGAAAGCTTTCAAACACAACAACACTGTCATGAGAACAAAACATGTCCCTCTGTCGAGACCGAACTTTATCTTCATTATTTTGTCTGAAAAACATATAAAGTTTTCTTTCTCGCATGTTTATAAAAAACACAACATTCAGTTTTACTGATGAAATTATGAGCATAACTTATCAAAAAAATGAAAACACAACATGTTTAAAACATTCTGAAAATTTTGTTCCTCTTAGTGTAAAAACACACTATTCTTTTTAATTGCATATAAGATCCTACCCATGGGGTTCGAGCATGGGCTCGTGACTCCCATGGGTCAAACTCATAATAGGAACCCTAATTTAAACATGTATGTCTCATTATCATGACTGTATCCCCTGCATTGTATGCATGATGAACATTATATTTCAATACATCAGTATAAGATGTATTTGTCTAAATACCCTGCATAAAGACATCTCTTGAAATATGCATTGCAGGCATAGAAACTGTACTCCTTTGAAATCATGAACTATCACAACATCTTTTGAATTCTTTGGATGATGAATGTAGTTGTCTTTTGTGAATGTTCACTTTATGAAAGCACACAAACATACTATTATCACAATTCTTGTTCTTTGTTCTTTACTTGCAGCTCTTTTAGCAATTGCCAATTCTGTTATGCATCTTCTCTCTTTGCAAATCCTATTGTCTTATAAATATAAATAGTAGTATTTCATAACATAGAAAACATGATTAATCACTAGGGATGTGGTTTCCAATATTGATCTTTAAAATGAACTCTTATGCCATTTCTGCATTTGAATACTTACTGTAACAACATTGCTTCTATTTCTCATTTGCATAAAGACAGTGAACACCTCATCCTTTCATTTCTGCATATTCCAATTCATTAAGAACCCTTCCTTGCTCATGTATCTCCTGTAGCATCATGGATCCTTTCATGCATCAACATCTTCTCCTTCTTTATGAATATGAACTGTAACCTCCTGAGATGTAAACAATCTTTATTGCATGTAATGGCTTATGTGAGGTTCGAGCATGGGCTCGTGACTCTCATTGCATTTATTTTGTTATCTGTACTTAGTTATATGTTCACTTATTGCACACATACCATCAATCAATCTCTTAGGTCAGCATATAAAATGAATCAATTAGTGTTTGTGTGTGAGTGTCATCTAGGATGGCATTCATTCATGAATATTGATTGGTTTGTTTATGTTTGTTGAACTAACAGGTTGACCTAATTTTGAAAAAGGTTTCTTAGATAGAAATATTAAGTCCCTTTCATTCAGATATCTGGTTATGAAAATAAGAATAACATACATCAATGTGACCATTAATAGTAAAAGGTTTCATGTTTAGAACAAGTCCCTTTAATACTATGTCTCACTTATTGTGGATGCACATTTCCTTATTACATTGATTTCATCATATTGATATGCAACATTAGAAGAATTGATTGTATGATTTTTGTGTCCCATGTATTGCTTAGATCCAAATAGATCTAACACCCCTTTCTCTCTTATGATGCAGGTGAAACCCTAAAAGACCTAAATGAAGATGAAGACCCAAACTTGGAGACCTAGGACCTGACAGACAACCAGCAAACATTCAAACAACAAGGTAATGCATGGGAACCCTACTCCATACTTCTATCATGCTTTATATTCTAAAATTGTACTCTTTTAATTGACATGAAATGTGAAATATGAAAGGACAATTGTATATTACATTCAATTTGAATGCACAATGTAATTGATCAGTTATAAATTTTGAAATTCTGGAATGTGATCAATACTTAGAGTACAATGAGTACATTTGAAAATGATTGTAACAATGAAATGTTAATCAATAATATCTGAAGGATAGTATTAATTAGGCCTCCTAAAAATGCAATTTTTCCTATTTATGGTTGTTATGTTGTATGTTGTTATTTAGGGTAACAATTTTGGCAACTTTTGCTGGATGTCTGCCTGCTAGACATGACCTTTAGACCTTATCACAGGGAAACACAATTAGAAAACTAGAACCATGGATGCAACCTTTATTGAAATGAAAATGCATCTAATCTAGACTTATGCAACCTAAGGACCTAGTGCTTGGACAACGCTTATTGAAAATGAAACCTAAACTAAACCTAACCCTCAAAGCAAAGCTTGAGGTGTATTCCATTAACTGGAATTTTTAGCACTTATCCATCAGTTGTGGACAACTAATAAGCATTATTTTCCTTGTAGGTGGTAATAACAAAAGGGCCTGACAAAAAATGGTCAAACTTATCATGATGCACTGGCCTGTTTTTCAATACATCCCACTTGAGTACTAGATCACCTTCCTTGAAATCCCTAGATGTAGCTCTCCTATTAAAAGACCTCTTAGTTTGTGCTTTCCTTAACTCCATAGCATCCAATGCCTTTTTCCTTTCTTCTTCAAGTTGTAACAAATCAGCATACTTCAACTTAAGAGGATCTTCCTCTTCAAACAACAACATTTGATCAGCAAGTTGTAAAGCTGGAAATTCTCTAGATATTGGCAACTTGGCCTCTTTGCCATAAACCAGGACATAGGGTGAATTCCCAATAACCTTCTTAGGTGTTATTCTATCTAGCTACAAGGCTACCTTCAATTTAGAGTACCAATCTCTCTTGTTTCCTTGCAAAGTCTTTTTGATGATCCTAATCAGGTTTTTATTGGTAGATTCTGCAAGACCATTGCCCTATGGATAGTAATTAGAAGAAGTATTTAAATAAATGTCATTCTTGACATCCCACTCTGTTATAGCCAATCCAATAAAAGCTAGAGCATTATCTAAGATTATTGATTGAGGGACCCCAAACCTTGTTACAATGTCCTCATAGAACTTTAAAACAATAGTTCCAAAAGATTCCTTCAGTGCAATAGCTTCATTCCATTTGGTAAAATAATCTGTGGCAGTCAAGATCCACTTATGTCCTATACTAGAATTAGGATTTATTGGACCTATGAAGTCCACTCCCCATTTATTGAATGGATGATCCACAATGATTGGCTTTAATGGCGTTGTTGCCAACCTTTATTTTCCTACAAACATAGCACACTTTTGGCATTTTCTTGCCCATGAATGGTCATCTTTGATTAAATGTGGCCAATAATAGCCAACTCTTAAAATTTTCCAGGCTATGGTCTTAGGGCTGAAATGCCCTCCACAAGATCCATCATGGAATTCAGATAAGATCATGTTCTGATCAACATAGTCTATACACTTGAGAAGCATACTGGCAGAATCTTTCCTATAAAGAATATTATCAATTAGAACATAAGGAATAGATTGAAGCCTGAAGTATCTTCTCTTGGCTTTGTCAATATTTTTTGGACATTGACCAGTTTGCAGAAATATGGTCATATCTGATAACCAGGATGTTGAATCATTGATTAGTACAGAATTACCTTGGGGCAAGCCAACCTCTTCAGTGGCTTCAAATTTTTCTTCTCCTTCCATCATCTGAGCACATAAACCTTTGCCTCTAACCAGCTTGGTCACATGGATTTGCACATCATATTCCATAACCCTTGTTATCCATCCTACCATTTTTTCATTAACATCTCTGTTTAATAAAAACTCTTTAATGCTAGGGTGTGCAACCATTAGATGTATCATGTTTATAGATATCAAATGCTTAAACTTTTTCAAAGCCTTTATAATAGCTAGTACATGTTTCTCAACATAACTGTATTTTTTCTCATAATTATCCATACCTTTGCTAAAAAATGCAACTGGCTGCTCTTGCTCACCCTTATTCTCTTGCACCAACATTGCTAAAACAGTGTCAATACCACCATAAGTATATAAAACAAAATCTTTAGAGAAGTCAGGATTAGATAAAGTTGGGGTTGAGGACAAAGCATGCATAATTTGTTCAAAAACTCCTCTTTCCCTCAGTAGTCCAGCTGAAAGGCACATCCTTTTTTAACATAGCAGTCAAAGGTTTCAACAAATTTGCAATATTAGGAATAAAGCGTCTAACAAAATTTATGCTTCTAATAAAACTCTGCAATCCTTTCTTATGTTTTGGCAATGATAGTTCCAAAATTGCATAAATCCTCTCAGGATCAATAGTAGTACCTTCTTTAGACACTTGGTACCCTAACAACTTTCCCTCATGCACTGCAAAAATAGAATTTTTGGGTTAAGAGAGATTCCAAACTCTCTACATCTCTGCAATATCTGTCTCAAATGATCTATGTGCTGGTTTGCAATCTTGTTGTAAATTGTAACATCATCTAGGTATACTAGAACAAACTTATACATTAAATTCTTGAAAGCCATGTCCATTGCTTTCTGAAAAGTGGCCTCTGCATTTGACAACCCAAATGGCATTCTCCTGTAAGCCATTGTACCCCATTTAGTTGTAAAGGTTGTTTTAAACTGATCAGATTCTTTAACTAAAATCTAGTTATAACCAGAATATCCATCTAGGAGTGAGAATCTCTCTAGACCTGAAACATATTGAAGGATTTGTTCCATAGAAGGAAGAGGATGTCTATCTTTCAGAGATGCCCTATTAAGGTCTCTAAAGTCTACACAAAATCTTATCTCTCCATTTTTCTTCCTTACTAGAACTAAGTTAGAAACCTAGGATGTATGCTTAATTGGGAATATTATACCACCATCTAGGAGTTTTCTTAGTTCTCTCAACAGTAAAGGCTCTAATTTGGGGTTTATGGGCCTTTGCCTTTGCCTAATTGGTCTAGCATTTGGCTCTAATTCTATGGTGTGATGGGTCAGTTGAGGATCAAATCCTTTCAAATCATCATAATCACATGCAAACACATCACTATATTCTCTGAAAAGATCAATAAAAATTCTTTTTCTTTAGGAGAATTTATTTTACCAACCTTTAGATACTTGTCTCTGAAAATCTCCACTTCTTCATAATGATCTTCTTTAATCAGTAGGCTGGTTTTATTCTTTCTGTGCTGATCATCAGAATTAAAAACTGATTCCAGGCTGACCAATCCCTTTGGAAGCTTATTAGTCTTTAGCTGAATGATTTTCTTTTCCATTTGTTGATGACATCTGTCATTTTTGGAGGCTAAGAAACCATCTGTTTCTGTCATAAAACTCAAGATATGTTCATCAGTATTGAAAACTTGCCAATTTATATCATTATCTGGGATAGATGGTCTAACAACAATCTTGACATGTGACTGGTCTGAAATCAGTCGTTTATTTTTTGTAATTGAAGCATGTGCACCAATACCAACCAACTTATCAACATGTTTATTTCTCTTTCTAGGAATGGAAATGAGATTAAAGGCATCAAAATCTTCCAGAATATCAAACACTCTAGACTTATACATCTTTAAAAGATCATTTTTTACAGCATTGATACCTCTCACCTATTTTACTATCAGCTCACTATCCCCAAATTCCCTTAAGCACTTGATTCCTCTTTTCCTTGCCCACTCTAATCCCTAGATCATACTTTCGTATTCAGCCACATTGTTAGAACATGAAAAAGATAACTTGTATGCAGCATAAAATCTATCACCATCAGGTGAAACTAACATAACCCCTGCACCAATTCCATATTTATTCCTTGATCCATCAAAATACAAATCCCATAACTGGTTAGATAAATCAGATTCAGATTCTGGATCTTTGATCAAATTAGGCACAACTGCATCAGACTCTAAAATCATGTAATTACCAAAACCAGCATCAAATACATCATCATCTTGATCCATTCTGGTTGCCCATTCATCCAGAACAATATCAGGGTACTCCTTAGTCTGTGTGTTGTAAGTCGAGGTATCATTGATCTCATTTGGATCCATAATCACACAACTTGCATTGATGGGGCTAGGATTATAAGGCTCTATGTGATCCTTGGCCCATAACTCTGACTTTATGGTTACCTTAGTACCATATCTAGTTCTAAAATATAAGTGGGACCAATCTGATGAGAAATATCCATCTATTTTAGCTGTAAAGTCCCTTGACAGACATAAGGCAAAATAAGGTGGCAAACCTATGACATAAATATCTTGAGAAACTAAAAAATTTGGACACGAGTGTAAGGTCAAACTTGCATTTTTAACAACCCCTAAGGTTTTAACTGAAGTACCATCAAGCTGAACCACCCCTTTCTCAAGAGGTTCATAATTCAAGTCTAATAAGTCAGCTATCTTCTCACTAATAGATTTGACCCTAAATTGCAACCAAATATTTCGACCAACTTGCAAAATGGTTTTGTTTGGTCGCAATATAAAAGTTAACTTTTCTTTTTTTTACTTTTATGCCCGTGTTGGTCGAAATTGCGACCAACACGTGCATAAAGGTTAAAA
>MU225892.1:936096-960567 GCA_018584345.1 Thuja plicata
ATGTACATGACCGTACAGATGATATCAAGTTGACATCAATGACAATACAAACCATTAATTGTTTTAATGTCTTGCATCATCTTCAACTTAACATTATCAAACATTCAATCAGTTACATGTCATCAATAACACCTCATTTCTTGTCCTTTTCTAAACAGGATGACATGTTCATCAATCATCCCCAAAATCTCTCATTGCATATAGAGGTTTTGATACACAAGCACCATGTCAAAAGAGTACTCATTGACGGTGGAGCTGGTTTGAACATTTGTACATTAAGTCTAGTCAAAGCCTTTGGATTTTACGAAGAAGTTGTGGATCCAAGAAAGAAGATTACCATTAAAGATTATGATGATGAACAAAGATCTTCAAAAGGGATGGTGGTTTTTCCCATCCAAGTGGGACCAATTCAAAAGGATACTATTTATCGAGTGCTAGACATCAAATTAACTTATAACATCTCGCTAGGGAGACCATGGATTCATAGAATGCAAGCGGTACCTTCAACTTACAATCAATGCATTAAGTTCCCTTACATGGGGAAGAAATCACTATAAGTGGAGACTCAAATCCATTTCAATATTTAAACATTTTTAAACCAATGAATGAGTCATTTATTTCACATAATAGTAAAGGGACTACATCAAGTACATCTAATGAAGAAATTAAAAAAATACTTATTATCCCAACTTTGAGTGCTAACTCAAGGCAAGATAAAAATAACCTGTCTACATCAACTAAAGGTAAAGAGAAAGTTAGTTTTGTAGATGAAGGTACCACAAATACTAATTTAAGTGTGTCACATCAAAAGGAGGAAAATTCACAATCCTCTAGAATTGAAAAATAAGAAGCCAAAGGGACACACTATAAAAAGATGAAATTGATGCACAACTTTCAAAAATAGTGCAAAATCAATCAAAAAGGGGTAGGAGAGTATTATGTGTCATTGTTTGATTTACCTACTTCTCCATCAAAGGATTCACCGCCATCATAAAATGGAGGAAAATTTCAACATACGCCATTCACAAGGCAATTAAACCCAAGTCTAACAAACAATACGACCAAAGCATCCATACCCAACAGGAAATCCAAGGTATTCACCAAAGAAAAAGGCCAAATAGGACAGAGAAATGACCAAACTATAATAACAAAGTATTGGTCAAACTCCACCAAAGATGGTAGTAGACATTAACCACAATGAACTCTATTAACAACCATTGCCCATGCCAAAAAAGTCTCCAAAATGGAATAGGTAAATAACATAAATAGAGAAGAAAAAATCCACAGCTCCAGACATTGCTACCTCAATGGGCCTCTTCTAGAAAAAAACCAAAACACCCCACAAAGCTTCAATCCAATTCAAAATCAAACTTGTTTCAACCATGTCCTAAATCAACCTCGATTTAATCAAGTCCCAAATCAATCCTCATTCAAACACATCCAAATCATTCCTCATTCAACCAAGATCCAAATCAAACCCTATTTTATCAAATCCCAAATCAAACTATGTTCAATCCAATCTCAAATCAAAGCTCATTCAACCCAATACAACCAATGTTCAACCAGACACAACCGGAGGATAAAATAATGCAACCAAAGTCTTTTTATAATTCAACTAGGGTTACCACCAAATATTGAATCATTTTTCCTTCCAATGCAACCATGTTTTGGAAGTGTTCAACCTAAAACATCAAGTGTTCCTCAGGAAACAACACAACCTCCACTACCACAGGTAATTATGCAACCAATTTTGTCTCTTGTTGTATCACATGTCACCAAACATCCTATGATGTCCTCAAATGAATCACCAAGGGTGTCCCAAAAAAGCACAAGTATAGTTACAAACATGGCATCCTTTGGACATCAACAAAAAATAATCAATGCCTTAAAACATGAAAACTTCAATGTGGCATCACAAACAAGATCACCCAAATAAACAAAATTCCAACACAAAAATGTCAAAAAATTTCTTTGAAAACTAGGTCATGTACACAAGAGAATATTTATAAACATGATAATTTACACGTGTCTAACAATGTCTTATTCCAAAATAATCACATCAATTACACAACCACCTCCAATAAATAAATTGGCCTTCAAAGATCCTCCACATCTCTAACCATTCCTTTGTCCCTTAAAGATTCACACCATTAATCTACACCATTCCCGTCAAATGATATATCTAATGATGTAACCTCCCAAGGTCTATCCAAAATATATTTACAATCTAATCCAATTCATGATTCAAGTATCTTCCATGCTTCAAAAATTCTAGACCCAATGCCACCATATGCTCCCATTTCAAAGAGTATCATTCAAAGTCCATCTCACTCGTGTCAAAACATTGATTCCTTCTCAAAATCCCACATGTATATTCAAAATAAAACCCCATGTCAAGAGGATTATATAAAGCACATAGAAATAAGTCTCAAAACAAATCAAGGTCAATATCCTAAGAATAGTCAATCCCATACAATTTTTGACCAAGATCCATTCTTCCCAGAATCTAATGACAATCCCACCATCTCTGTCCATTCTATTCATTAGGATTCTCTTTCATTTCAAGAATAAAGTGCCCTTATAGATCCCATAAACCTTCCACATCCTAAGAAGGATCACAACATCCCGTCCATCCTTTTGTATGATTCCTTCTAAATTTAAGAGCAAAACACCCTTAAAATTCAATCTAATGATCCCCTTCCAAGTCAAGATCAAAGCATCCCTTCATCTTCATGTACTCCACAATATTGCATATCCTAGACAATCTTTTCATTTCTCCTAATCCACCTCAAGATTATATCAGCCTTCTAGATCCTCCACAAGATCCTATCCCACCAAATGATCTTGTCATTCCTCCTATTCCACCTCAAAATTCCATTATTTCTCCTAGTCCCCCTTGTGATTTCAATACATTTGCATAAGTTGTTCATGAACTACTTACATATAAAATTGGTTCCTCCACTTTCATTTTTTCTAGTATACTTTGTGATCCTATCATTTCTTCCATACCATATTCACCTCAAAATGGACTTGTGTCTTGTTTTTGAAGAAAAAAAGTATTCTATTGGTAGAAAGGTTTGTCAAAGAATTCATTATAAAGGCAAAGGGTTAGGTATCCACAAACAAGTTGCATTAGAACCCCTACATATCAAATAAAATCATGATGGTCATGGCCTAAACTAGATACCTCATTCTCAAGATATTGGTATCCCTACAAAATATAAATCCAAACACACACTTTCTACTTTATCTCATATATCCATCTTAGGTCCATATATTCCTCCATCCACTACCTCACAATCCATCTATCCTTTTATTAATCAAGATAAAAAAAAGCACACATCTTTTTAACCCTGAGCCACCCAAACGCTTCATCCAAAAGACCTCCATATAATTCATATTTACCCATGAATCACATTCCTCTTCCAAGCAATTTGGATGCCAAGCATAAAACCCACAAGTCCATCAATCCACATGCATTCAAGGATCAACATGTCCCATATAACTGGCATGTATAAATAAAGTGAAATATGATCCAAAAATAAAAATAAATATCTAAGAGGCCAGAGAGGCCCATTGAGCAATAAAAAGAAAAGTGAAAAGTCATACGGATTACTAAGTCCCTTGTATAAGCAATGTATTCCGAGGAACCACAAAATACTAAAAAATAAAAAACCATATGGATTCCCAAGCGGCTCATTAAAGAGCAATATCATAAAGAAAATTCAGAAGATGACATCCAAAATTATTGTCCCTATAATGAGGAAAACTTGATTGGATGATACCTGATAATACCTACAAAAGAGATTAAAAGATCCAACCATAGAAGATTCTACTCTACACATAAAATTCCTATCTCATTCAATAAAGAAATACTAAACATTATAATCTAATGCATAATGAATAATCAACAAAAATTCACAAAAGATATCACCAATGCTTCTTCCTTGGTTTCTCTCTTCTTTGTAATGTGGACTCTCAGATTCACATCCTCAAGTATTGATAATGCAAAGATTCAAGAATTGTGTTTGTAAAACAATTAGGAATCACCCTCCTTTTATAGATTGATGGACTTCAATGGATAATTGTAATTAAGAGGTATTTTTTTTTATAATGAATGGTTAAGACTAATTTAGACAAGATTGATTAATGAGATAACCTAAACGACATGACAAGATATCTGATTGCTTTATTGACAACTAATAGAATTTAAAAGACTAAAAATAGAACTGATTGCATTGACATGAGACTGGTCAGATAAGTGATCACTTAAATTAGCAGACTGACTTGATTAAGGGGATGAACTGAAGAATTAAATAATTAAGTAATTATTTAATTATGCATGATGAGAGAATAAATAGATTGAATAATTTATTTATTTTTAGCAGACTTAGTTAGCATTGTGCAAATGGAATAATTAAATAAAATAATTATTTTATTCAATTATAGAAGACTGTAAATAATTAAATAATTAAAACAATCATTTAATTAAAGTTGGAGATAATAAATTAATTAAATAATAAAATTATTTAATTAATAATTAGAGAAATATTAGACAATTAAATAATTAAAATAATTATTTAATTATAGAAGACTAGAAGACATGATTTAATTAAATAAATTAAAGAATTTATTTAATTAGAAAAGACTTAGTTAATTAATTAAATAATTAAAATAATTATTTAATTGTGGGAGACAAGAATCAAGAAGATTATTTAATTAAATAATAAATATTTTTAATTATGAGAGAAAGAATCAAGAAGATTATTTAAGTAAATAATAAATATTATTTAATTATGAGTGCATGAGAGAAGAAATAGGAAATGTGTTAAATAAGTCAACTAGTTAACTCATATGCATGAAAATAATAAATAAAATAAAGATATTTTTTTTTCTATTGCATATAAGGTAAGTATCAAAATAGTTTACAGAGTTTACAAATTATAACATAGGGGCAGGGCATATAGCCACAGCCAGATCAAAAAAACCTCAAAATTGTAGATTGTTCATATATTGATAGATACATTTGAAACTTATAAAACTTGTAAAAAGTGTTGGTAAGCTACAACGATTGTTATTCAGGGGGGTCTTCATGTTCAGCATCAGACTCATTAGAGTCAGGGGAGACTGCATTGTAGCTGACTATTTCATAAGCAACAAATATGGGCTCAACATTATTGTCTGCACCTGGTTTGCCCTCCTTCACCTGTTGGAGGAACTCAGTGAGAAGGTTGTTAAAGGCTTCCCCATCCTTATTGGTAGTGTACCCATGGGCTATTTCCTACTTGTCAATGGTTCCTTTGCCCTCCCTCAGAATCTAGAGGAATTTACTCTCTTTGAGCTTCACCACCGCTGTGACCTGAAGAGACACATTAATGAATATGAGTCTCCTTAGAGACTCAGTAAGATCCCTTCCTTTCCTTGCCAAAACATCATCATTTCTAGCCTTCCAAACATTCCATAATATAATTGAGGAAAGAATAGACCAAAAAGAATTGCAAAATTTGTTGTTGTTGATATTCCTAGAGATGATATTCAAAACATGGAAGTGAGTGTTGAAAATAAGCCCAAAGGTTTTCCATATCTCTGAAGAAAACATACATTCAAAGAACACATGCATAACTGATTCAGGTTTCTTACAAACAAAGCAGAGGTTGGGTCCCCCCCAGGTTTCTTGAAGGGAAGTTTATGAAGAATCATTCTCCATAGGAAACATGTAATTTTTGGTTCCACGGGTCTAGACCACAGAGAGGCAAAGTATTTGTTCCAGTCTGGGTGGGGCACATCAAGGTTCCATTTGGAGTTAGCGTGGTTCAGGATGGCAAGGCTACAGGTGCTCATTTGTTAAAGGAACTTGCTCTTGACCAGGTGGAGGGGGGAGTTTTCAGACCAGACAAGGTGAAAGGAGCATGAATCGGGGGAGCAACAGGACACCACACTCCCTAAGGTCTCAAGGGAAATAGTAAGAATAGCATAGGTACTCTTGTGGGATAGGGGGGATTGTATTCTGCAACCAAGTTGTCCCGAGGAAGGAGGGAGCCCTGGTGTGAAATTTTGCAAAAGCAACTGATGCCTTTCTCTGTCCATTTTTTGGCTGAGCAGCCTTGTAGCAATGCCAGGGGTTTTCCATTATGAGCTAGATTCTACCATATGGATTTATCCCTGTAGACTACTCCCTTCCCTTCCAAGGGGGAGGTGTTGGGTAGGAACCTCCTGACATGTCTCCATCCCTTCCAGATTGCTTTGAAGACATTAGAACCTTCAACATTCACCTTGCACTCTAGTCCTAGCAAATCTATGAAGCTTAGCTTATTCCAATGTTTAGATTTAACCGGATGACCTCTACCAATATTATTCCTTAAAAGGATCTTCCAGGGTTCATCCCCTACCGCTGCTTTGGCAATCCATTTTACTGCCAGGGAGATGCCTTGGATCTTGAGGTCCTTGAGGCCCAACCCTCCCCATATTTTGCTTCTGGTACACCACTCCCGGGATACTGCATGTGTCTTTTTGTTACCCATGTTATCTGACCAGAGGAGGTTTTTGATAATCTTCTAAATCTGCTCAAATTGATTTTGGTTGAAGATCCATGCAGATGAATAGTATATAGGGTAGGAAGAAAGAACCTTATAACATACTTGTAACCTCCCCGAAAAGGATAGGAGGCTTCTACCCCATTTGTTTATTTTTAGATGGATCTTATCCTTAATCCAGTTCCACATGTTATTGATATTGGGTTCCACTGCAAATGGGATGCCTAGGTACTTAACAATGTGGTTGGGTCCTCCCCATTCAAGCCCAAATCTACTCCACCAGTCTAGGGGTTGTTCATTCCACCCCATCATAATTGAATTAGCAATGGAGATCTTTCTTCCTGAAGCTTGACATAACAGGTCTAATTTAGCCATGAGTCTGACCATGTTTTCTTCTTCCAAGTTCATGAGAATTGTCGTCTCATTTGAAATTTGGATGTTTGACACTTCTTGGCCATTGTTAAGGGATATTCCTCTAACTCTAGGGGATAAGGAGTCATCTCTTAAGAGATAATGGAGGGAGTCAGCTGTAATAACAAAGAGTGAGGGGGCAAGGGGTACCCCTGTCTGATGGATCTCAAGAGCTCAAAGGATTTAGGTATGACTCCATTGACTTCAATTATCACCATGGCTCCTTTCAGAATGGTGGTTACCATATTGTAGAAGGTTTTAGGGAAGCCAAGGTTATCAAGCATACATAGGATGAACTTCCACTCAATCCTATCATATGCTTTCTCATAATCAATGAGTAGCATTGAGCAGTTCAGCCCAGAGGTTCTAGCCCAATCTAGTGATTCCCAGCATGTTAGGAGGTTTTCAAGTATGTATCTACCTTTAACAAATCTAGTTTGGGTGTTATTAATCACTTTGGGGAGAATGTTCACAAGTCTAAGGGATAGGGCTTTGGCCAGAATCTTGTAGGCCACATTGAGTAGGGTGATGGGCCTCCAATTTTTGATGAGGAGTCTGTCTCCCTCCTTAGGAATAAGTTTAATGATACCTGCATTGATTTTTGGGTCAAGGGATCTTGCATCAATAGCTTCTCTAAAGGTCATGAGGAGACTATGGCTAATCCACTCAACATTGCTTTTAAAGAATTCTACTGTTAGGCCATCAGGGCCTGGGGATTTGTCATTGGCCATGCTCTAAATGGAGTCACTGATTTCTTGAATAGAGAGCTCTCTCCCGATCTTTTTAGCATCCTCTCCTGAGATTTTACTAGGGATGATGCTCTTGATTTTCTTTCTAGTAGCTTCCATGGAGTTATCATCTTCTGATGTAAAAAGTTTATTGTAGAAATCTGAGAAGGTATTGGCAATATCCCCTTGATTAGTGATGTCTATATCCTGATCTCTAATGGAGGTAATCATGTCCCTTACCTCCTTCTTAAGATTCTAGAAGAAGAATTTTGAGCCCCTGTCTCCCAGATTAAGCCATTTTTCTCTGGCTCTAATCTTGGCTCCCTTGGCTGGCCAATTGAAGGTTCCTGAGAGCCTCTATGCTATTCATTACTTTTTCAAGGAGGTTGAGGTCTTGGGGGTGGTTTTGAATCTGGAGTTCTGCCTCTTGGAGGCCTTCAACTTGCTTGATCTCATCCCTCCTTCCATCTTTGGATTTCTTCTTACCCACCACCTTAAGCATAGATTGCCAGGATCTGGTGGTTTGGTTCCATCTATCTGCTTCAGATTCATGCTTAGAAATAGAATTGTTAAACCAGGCAATGATCTTGACTGCCGCTTGCACGTCTAGATCCTTGAGAAGAGAGGATTTGAGTACAAAATTGGTCTTCGTTCCCTCTGCTAAAACCTTATTAGTAATGATGTGGATGGTGGTGAGAATGGGGTGATGGTCAGATAGGGTGAAAGGGTGAACTTTGACACTGTTGTCCCTAGTTGTTGGGGGACAGCTGGAGAACTATTTGTTCATGTAAAATCTGTCAAGCCTAGAGTATATTCTCTTCTCTCCTTTTTTAAAGTTGGACCAGGTGAACCAAATGCCCTTGGACTCACTTTTCTTCCCTGCCAGGGGGTCAAAAAGATTAAGCTTAGATAACATCCTATTACAAAAGATCATTTCATTTCCCTTCCATTCAAATCAAAGGCCTCTTGATTTATCTTGGGCCCTCTTAATCATATTAAAGTCTCCAGCAATAATCCACTAGATGTCTTCCAGCTCCGAGATCCACTTCCATAATTCAATCTTGGCATAGTGCTCATTAGGGGCATAAATGGAACAGACACCAAAGGTAGATTTTTCTTCTTTAATAACAATCCAAATGGCCCTGTTACAAGGGGAGGAATCCCACCTCTCAATTGATTTCCTCCACCTAGGTCCTACCAAAATTGAGGTGTCTCCCTTACCCCTCTCATGTTTGGTGGAGAATGCCTCTAAATCCTTGCATATTCATTTAAGGGCAACCTCTAGGGAGAACTCAATTTATTTGACCTCTTGAATCATTAGGATGTCCAACCCTTTGTTGATCTGCAAAAATCTCTTAACCACGTACTTTATGTCAGAGGATTCTAATCCCCTAACATTCCATGATGCATAGTTCACCACCATTGGGAAAATACTTGTTAGGTTCTCTCGGAGCCTTGAAGCTCCTGAATCATTGGGGTATATCCTTCTTAAGTGCCTTGTGAGGTTTAGGGTTACCAGAGATATTAGGGGGTCTACCTCTCTTCTTTTTTACGGTAATCCCCTCAGTTTCCCCATGCTCAATCCTCTTCAATGGCTGCTTGGAAATGCCAGAGGTGAAGACAAAGGACTTGTCTTCACCTCAGTAATCCTCTATTGGACCTGCCACAATATTTCCTTCCTCAAGGCCCAGCTCCTCCTTCTTCTCTATATCCATCCCCGACATCTCTGCATCAACGGAGGGTAGCTCTGCCACTATCTTCTTCCAGCCTCCAGCTCTCCAAATGTTTGGTGGGGGGGAGTGGGGGGGTAGGTATCACTACAATGGAGAAGCCATTAACTTTGTCCTCTCTACCAGCTGTTGAGGGCTCACTGTCCCCTCCTATAGCCTGATTAATGAAATTGGGTTCAATCTAAGGAGGGCTGGATAGTGAGCATGGGCTACCAACATTTTCTACAGGCTTGTTGGGCATTGGAGGCAGACCAGAAGAAGTCTCTCAACCTTGTGGAAGGACATAGTAGGTCTTCCATTTGGGCTTAGGGACTACTCTGATCTTATCAACTTTCATTTGGATCCGTTCTAGTGCTATTTGTTGGGCATTAGGTTTTTTGTGCTTTTCCCTGGTGGATTTATCCTTAGGTTTCAGTCCAAAGTCCAGTTCTTTGGGGTTGGGGACATCCCAGAGAACTTCAGGTATTACAACATCCACCTTCGGGGGATTAGGTTGGTGATCAAATTGCCCTTTTAGTTTTTCAAGGGTTTTAGAAAGAGCCACTGCTTCTTGCCTCCAATCCATGGGGGCAACATCTTGGGCAGGAGCAAGTTCACAGGTTTCCCCGGGGGAAGGGGGGTGGGATTGGATGGTGGAGGAGAACCAATGCTAGCAAAGGGGTCCTGTGTGGCAGGGGCTACAGAAGATCTAGACTTGATGGGAGGAGGCCGAGAAGGCGGCAGGCGCTTGGTAAGTAAGGGGCAGTCGTGTTTCTTATGACCTTTCCTACAGAGGTAGCAACTGTTAATGCCTCCCAGAAAGGTAACAGGGAAATTGTGGGAGCCGCCAAGGTCAAATTGAATAGATTTTTTGAAGTCGATGCCTAGTTTGAGAGATATAAGAACTCTAACATCAGTGTGGGGAATCAGGGTATTAGATTGGTCAATTTTCAAAACTTTTCCAACCGGGTCAAGAGCCTGTGGAATTAGGTTGAGGAGAAACGGGGGTAGATTACCGATGACCACCCATCTAAGGTTGGAGAGAGCAAGGACTTCATTATGGGAGGATTCCAAGGACCATGGGATTGTTTGAAATTTGCAAGGGCCTACTCTCCAGTATTGTCTATCAACCACCAATTTTTGGGATTTAGGGTCACAAAAAAATAACAGAAATAAACCTTTTTGGATCATACGACAGTATGAAAACTAAAAACCTAGTTTATTAATCCACATCCGTTGAAACCAATCATTCATAAAATCCCTCAATGGAAGTCTAGTAATATCAATAGCAACAAAGAAAATAGCAATTTCTCTAAGTCTAGTATTTTCTAGTTCTATTGCAGAGCACATTTGCAGGTTACATTTGATGACAAGCTTTGGGGATGGTGGAATCTTACCTCCAGTTCATGTTGTGGCTTCTATGGTTTGGGCTTTGGTCGAGATGAAGCAGGCTCCAGTTGGTAGAGCCCTCTCATTCTGGACCGCTTGCTTCAACGACCTTGGTTTGGGTTGGGCTCCTTCTCCTCCATTCTCAGCGTTGATCGAGGTTTTCTTCTCCACTGTTGGAGAGCAATTTTCAACTTGCTTGGGGTCGATAATGATGCTGCAAAGAGTATTTCTAAGCCCATTTAGGCCGCTTGCATTAATGGTCAGGGAGTTAATGTTGTTTCCTCCCTCGAGAGAGGTAGAGGCTATTAATGGCTTACTCAACTCACTATCTCCTAGCAGTACGGCAGTTGAATCAAATCCTCAGACCTAGTTGCAGAGCGCTTTTCTTCTGACTCTTATTTCTATTCCCATGATATTTTCATTATGATGTGCATATGATTTTGGTTTTGATGTCCACATAGAGGTTGGAAAAATATGGATCCTATTGTTGATATTTTCATAAAATAAAGATATTAAAAAATCTCATCATTAATAATCTAACTAATCTAAAAATAAATGGTGCTTGAGGGCTACAAAAATGCTCTCAGCGTTATTGTTTCCTTGAAACCTTCTAGAGCTTCTACAACGTGGGGAAATCATTTGGGGTGAAAGGAAGTTTTGGCAAAGACCTAAGACGAGGCTTTGCAGAGAAGGGGGCACCTTTCAACTGCAAAAATTTAGACTGTGGTGATGAACATTTGATGAGGTGAATGCTGAGAGCAGACTTTGAGGGTTTTAAATTTGGTCAATCCTCCCATTTGGTGTTTGGAAAGTCTGAATATACCGGTCAAGCGTATGGATTAAAATCATAGAATAATAGTTTTCAAAAGATTGGATCGGGCATGGATTAGGAGAAAATGTGTGGCGAGTGTAGGGGATCATTTCCTCATAGATCCCCTATGTGTGATTGCCAATAGGGTCAAGGCCCCCTCAAACTAGACATATCACAACCGAATATTGTCATTCCACCAGTGACTAATGTATGCTCTGTGGCTTTGGAGGCTAAACTGGAGGAAGAAGTTAACCACAAATTGGTCATTTTTTTAGATCTTGGTTTGATTTTCCATTTTAGAGGGCTTTGGCCTAGTTTTTTCTGATCTTCACAAGAGGATTACAAAAAAATGGGAGCCAATTCTTGCAGGCAATGTGCAGATCTACGCAACGATTAAGGGTTTCTTTATTATTATTTTTGAAAATGTGTAGGATAGGAAATTGATCAAGTGTGACTATCAATGGTGCTAGGAGAACAAAGTTTCTCTGATGTTAAAACCCTGACACCCAAATTTCAACCCCTCTAAGGAAGTTTTTGATAAGGTACCGTTGTGGGTGGGTTATCTAATCTACTCCATCTTTGGTTTGATTCTTGTTTGTAAGTAGTAGGTGATTTTTAGGTAAATTTACGATGGTGGATGAAGACTCTTCAAATTTTCTTCACTCTACCTTTACTTGAATCCTAGTAGAAGTGGATATTACTTAAGGTCTTCATGCAAATATTTTGATAAAAATGTCAAAAGGTTGTTGGATGTAGCTTGTGGATTATGAAGGGATTCCCTTCATATGTAGAACTTGTTTTCAGACTAGACATGTGGAGGATCAGTGTGATAAAGGGATAATGCATAAGCCAACTTCATGGTGGAAGGATGTAGGTGCCCAACATTACACAGTTCTAAGAAGGTTGCGCAACAAAAGAGTTCTGCTCAATTGTTTATGGGGATCGGGAGTAGGTGTCCCTTAAGGATACAATGGAATGACCCACGAATAACAATGTTGGTATGGATATTGTAGGAGGTGATGAGGTGGATTTGTAGAGCCAAGGGGCTACTACTCTAGCCAGGAAAGAAAAAAAGATGCCAGTGGGGGTTCAGGAGATGGTGAATGAAACAGTGGAAGTTGGGGGCCATTCCCAATAAAAGGTGGGGGGCATCCCCAACAAGAGGTGGGGGTTGTTGATGATCAAGCCCAATATTCTATGAATTTTTCTTCTGAAGCACAAAATGAAGTTGCTAGACTGGAACACAACTAACATATTGTAAAAGGCAAGAAGAGTAGGAATGCAAAGGCAAGATCTTTTGATGACTCTTCGTTCACATACGAAGGAAGGCAAAGTTAGTAAAATTTGAATTTCGTGCGTTAATGGACCTTTTTTGTTGTGCCTTTTTGGGGATGGTGGAACCCCTTGATGTGTCCACCCCTGGTTCGGGCCAAGTTCAATCTTGACTCTTTGAATAAAATCAAAACTATTACCGAGCAAAAAATTAAATATTTTATTTATTATAGAAGAGGATTTAATTTAAAAAGTGAATAATTAAATAAATTAAAGAGCTTATTTAATTATAGAAGACATGTGCATGAAATTAATAAATAAAATAAAGAATTTATTTATTTTATAAGATTTTTTTTGAAAAAGTGAATAATTAAATAAATTAAAGAGCTTATTTAATTATAGAAGACTTGGTTAATTATTTAAATAATTAAAATAATTATTTAATTATGGAGAATTAGAAGAATCTATTTAATTAAAGTTGGGGAAATTGGTTAATTAAATTATTTAATTAACAAGAAGAAAATTAAATAATTAGATGATTAAAATTTATTTAATAATGAGAAGGGATGGAAAGGATTTATTAATTTGAATTTGAAGAATGACATAAATTAATTAAATAATTAAAAGCATTCTACTAATTAAGAAGAAAGTTAGTAAAATTGTTGCTTGCAGTCGCAGGAAAATTTTAGGTGTCTATAGTCCCTTCATCCAAACATCTTCCATCTTCATCTTCCAAATCCATTTTGGGTCCTTATGTCCCAAAGTCCACGTCTACTCCATTGAAATCCAAAATATTATTTACCTCCATCACTCCACCACCCCTCAAGGTGTGTGCCAATGTTGATCTTTCTGACATTTCTATCTACTCAAAAGAAAGTCCTCTTACACTCCCTTCATCATCCAACACCTATATTCTATCCTTACATCCATCATATCTAATTCTTTGCATAAATCCTTATCTCATTTTGTCCAATCATCCATTTCATCTCATATTCTACCAATGTCTTTGAGCATACTTTTATATCCATGGTTCATTATTGCATATCTTCCAAGAGAACCATCTCAAGAGAAATATGCTTGATTCCTTCCTCCATGTCCTATCATGCATCTATTATTTTCCAAAAATGTCAAAAAGTCAAAAAAGAAAAAGAAACAAAGATTAGAAAAAAAGTAAAGAAAAATAATTATACTTTGAATCACATTGTCTCAAAGAGGGGCAAAATGTATACACTAATAATTGGTTACCGCTTGTGGCTACACTTTTTATTAACATGGCTTCTATGTTGGTCAATTGGTCTTTATCATTTTTTGATTTCATGTCTTTTCTCATTACTTAAATCATTTTAATTATTTAATTAATTATCAATTATGTCTTTCAATTCGATCATTTTCTGTTGAATTTTCCTTGATAACTCTTTTCATATGTTCGATTGAATATTTTTTTCAATTATTTAATCATTCAATCCTCTTGGCATTAATTTGTCCTAGGGCCAATTTAAAAAAAAATTATTTTAGACCCTTATCCTAGAATTTCTTCTTGAATGAATAAATATCATTATTTATTTATTATTTTTCATAATTTCCATAATAAAATAAATTTATTTTGTTTAATTGTTAATTAACTAACTTGTGGAAGAATTCACTCCACTTATCCAATTTTCATGCTACTTTGTGTCCACTCTAACTCTTCCACCTACTTTCATCTCCACTTCCACTTGTTAATTTATCTCCCCTCTTAACTCTTCCCTCTTTCCATTTTAACTCTTCCCTCTTTCTCAACTTAACTTATCCCTCACTACTCCTTTCGTCCACTTTCAAATGGTATTTTTTGTTGAAAATAAATATTTCCAATATTTAATTTCACTTAACTTTTGTAGATTTATATTTCCCCCTCCACTTGGAAATGCAAGTTTCCCATTTATCCTCACTTAACTCCTCTCATGCAATCCCAAGCGTCAATTTTCTTGAGTTCCAAATTGATCTTATCCTTATAATCTACATCCCAAATAATATAAATAATCTATAAATTACAACCATTGATCCTCATTTTCAACAACCACAATCCTTTGATTATCTTCACTATCATTTTGTCATTTTTTCATCATTTATTTTGTCATATTTGTGAACTTGTCACATTGAGATCAACATCACATTAGAGGAGCAATAAGAAATGCCAAGACAAAAGAAATAATACATGAAGAGAGAGAAAGAGAGAAAGACATGATTGTATTGACCTAGTGAGATTAATTGACTATGAGTAATGTAAGGGATTAATGCAAAGGGAGAATTGAATAGTCTAGAAAGTTGTGTTATCCTTGTTAATTCACTCCAAGGATGACCAAGCAAAGCATTATATGCTAGGAAATTTTCTAAAAAAAATAGTACAAAATTATAACCAAGGAAAGCATTATATTTGAGGAAATCCATCAAGATAAGATTACAAAGCAAAAGTCATAGTTTTCTAAGTAACATAAAAAAATGACTACAAAAATTTAATTGTGATGTATGCATAATGTGTAACAAAGAGCAAAGTATATGTCCCCACATTAATGTGATTGTGTATGCATTACTAGTAGCAATGAGTTTAATGTAGCATACATGAATCCAAAAGACAAAAACATTTCCACTCTGATATGTCCCCAAGCAAGACAAAATCAAAGGAAATAGAGGACATAAAAAATAGATCACATAAGGGATCCACTAACTTAGGGGTCAGTATTCATGTTTGGTAACTAATGAATGTTAAGAATAATCTTAATAAATGACCTTGTCCCATAAAGGTAGTATAACTATGAGAAAAATTGAAGAAGAGAACATAATATGAATACAAGTCTTTTTGGTTTAACATTGTGGAGACCCAGAAGTGTCATAGATCTCACTACTTTGCATTGTCCCCAAGTAGACAACACAAAGGAACATTTACAATAATAGAACATGTACGACATAACATATATATGACAAATAAAAGAATTGAGATACAAATAGATGAATTTCATGACAGGTTGGGTCCCTTTATCACCTTACACCAACATAGCAATAAGGGTCATACAAAGAAAGCTATAAAACAAAAATAATAACAAGAAACACATCATGGGGTGGGGGGGCACATTATGAACAAGAAAACACACAAGAGAATCCACCATGAAAGATGAGCTACTCAAGCGTATCATTTGCCTCCCCATCTTGTTGAATTTTTCTTAAGGAAGGGGGACAACATGCAAGAGGAGAAACATCAAGCAAAACATATGGAGCTACTACAAGTTCCAAACAAGGACTATTCTCTTATGATGAGTCACTTTTCTTGTCACAAGGACTGAGTGTTAATGCTTTGGAAAATCTTGAAAAAAGCTCATGATTGATTTAAATAACCTCATACATATCATCATAATCATTAGGATCAACATTATGTTTGGATCATAAATATTATCATCCATATCATTAGCTAAATTAATCAAAATAGTATCCTTAATATGAAAACAACAATTATCATGCTTAGACAACTTTATATTCTTAAGACTTTATTCCTCCCTTGGGTTGGTCAAATTTTGTTCAAATGGGATCAAAGTATTAGGTGTCTTAGGGAAGGCAATGGTATGGGAAGCAATATCACAAGCCTTAGCACGATGTCTATGGTGGTGGTCACAAGCACTACAATTTATATTAGTTTTTCTTGAGATTTGAGAAGATTTAGGATCAATCAACATCGACTCCTTTTCTTCCTTTTTAGGAGGAGGAACATAAAGAAACTCACAAGATTGAGATATTGAGGATGTTAGATGTTAATATGAGATAGGAGGTAGAATTGAAGCATAAATGGGAGGAATGGAAGTTGCGGGAAGGAGTTGGGTTCAGGATGAGGTGGAACATCTCCTTAGGTTTTCTTAAGTTGAAAATAATTTCATGTTTATATTGTTGGTAGGGTAAGAAGAAAATATCTTATTACTAAGAGATCTTTTGGATTAAACTGTGCATATTTTTGAATCAATGTTTGAAATCAGACACAGTGATCCATCATAAGGAGGAAAAAATTGAAATGATTGAATTGCAGATATATCCTTATAAAGTGAGAGAAGAAAGAAAAATAAATAATAATTAAATAGTAACAAAAAATAATGAATTGTAAAAAAGAATCCATCATAAATTATTGTTAGATGGACAAAAAAGAAGAAGAAAAAGGATAAGCAAAATATGAACAAATAAAATTAATCTAGAATAACTGTAAAATAATAATGGGTGAAAGAAATAAGAAAATTGGTTAAGAAGAAGACAAACAAAAATGACGAGTGATATTAAAGAACAAGAAAATGGAACAAGAAGGAAAACAAGAAGAAGAGGGTAAAAGAAATATAGAGCTAGTAAGAATAAAGAAAGTAACCAACCAAAAAAATACAAGCCAAGATGTGTGACTGGTTTTTTATTAAGGATGATTGGTAAGTGTAGACAACTCAATACATTGTCTTAATGAAGCAACTAATCTTCAATTAAGTAACCCTTCACCCTAATGGAAACTCATATAATTATTGACCAGAGACGTATCTTCTTAGATGGTTCCTATATTGTATGTGTCGCATTGTCAATCTAGCACCTACCAAAATACAAAACTTGACTAAAAAAGTAAATTAAGTATTCTATGCTAATCCTAACACAAGAAACTTTGGTTGCAGATAAGATGGTGTGGTTGTGTGTGATAGAATCAATATTTAAAAAAATAATTGAAATTAACTAATTAGCAAAGGACTACCACAAGAATATTAACTACTTGAACCTACATTAAGCATACAGGAGATTAAATTGCAAACTTAGATTAACCATGCGTCATGTCAAGGAAGTTAAATGAAAGATGAACTACTCTATTTAACAAGGATAACTAAAAATGTACTAATTAAAATGCAACTAACTTCTTCTATGCTACTAGAGAATTAAATTATGTCAAGTGGCCTTTTCTTGAGGATATGTAACCTCGAATTAATGCAACACTTTTCTTCAACAAAAATCATCATCCACCTTTTATTATCCATAACAAAAGTACAATCTTTGCTTGATATTTGAGAAGATTTAGGATCAATCAAATTGACTCCTTTTCTTCCTTTATTGGTGGAGGAACATAAATAACCTCACAAGATTAAGATATTGAGGATGTTGGATGTTTATATGAGATAGGAGGTAGAATTGAAGCATAAATGGGAGGAATGGAAGCCGCGGGAAGGAGTTTGGGTTCAGGATAAGGTGGAACATGTCCTTAGGTTTTCTTAAGTTGAAAATAATTTCATTTTATGTTTTTGGTAGGGTAAGAAGAAAATATCTTATTATTGAGAGATCTTTTGGATTAAACTGTGCATCTTTTTGAATAGATATTTAAAATCACACACCGTGATCCATCATAAGGAGGGGAAAAATGAAATGATTGAATTACATATATATCCTTATAAAGTGAGAGAGAAGAAAGAAAAAGAAATAATAATTAAAAAGTAAAAAAAATACTGAATTATAAAATAGAATCCATCACAAATTATTGTTAGAAGGATGAAAAAGAAGAAGAAGAAAAAGGATAAGCAAAATATGAACAAACAAAATTACTCTAGAATAACTATAAAATAATAGTGAGTGAAAGAAATAAGAAAATTGATTAAGAAGAAGACAAACAAAAATGAAGAGGGATATTAAAGAATGAGAAAAGGGAACAAGAAGGAAAACAAGAAAAAGAGGGTAAAAGAAATACATAGCTAGTAAGAATAAAGAACCAACCATAAAAATACAAGCCAAGAAGCGTGACTGGTTTAAATATTAAGGATGATTGGTAAGTGTAGACAACTCAATACTTTGTATTAATGAAGAAACTAATCTTCAATTAAGTAACCCTTCACCCTAATGGAAACTCATATAATTACTAACCAGAGACATATCTTCTTAGATGGAACCTACATTGTATGTGTCGCATTCTCAATCTAGCACCCACCAAAATACAAAACTTGACTAAAAAAAAGTACATTAAACATTCTATGTTAATCCTAACACAAGCACTTTTCCTCACGGATATGACAGTTTGGTTGTGTGTGATAGCATAAGGGTTTACCAAAATTAATTAAAATTAACTAATTAGCAAAGGACTACCACAAGAATCTTAACTACTTGAACCAACATTAACCCGACAAGAGATTAAATTGCAAACTTACATTAACCATGCATCATGTCAAGGAAGTGAAATGAAAGATGAACTACTCTAGTTAACAAGAATAACTAAAAATGTACTAATTAAAATGCAACTAACTATTTCTACGATACTAAAGAATTAAATCACCTTAAGTGGTCCTTGCTTTAGGATATGTAACCTTGAATTAATGCAATAATTTTGTTAAACAAAAATCATCATCCACCTTTTATTATCCATAAAAAAATTATAATAATGAGTTAATTGCAATGCTAACTGGAATAGAATCTAATACTGTGATTTTATCAACTATAAACTAACTTTGCTCAACAAAGTTCTCTTCTTTTTATAGAGACGGATCTTGAAGAAACTAACTAACAACAATAGCTTTAAAAGCATTCATTACACTTGTCACTCTTCAGAAGAGTTTGACTTATTTGCTAACAGAAAATGCACCAAAGAAAAACTAAAAACATGGAATGTTAAATGAGACATAGTCATGCATCATGGGGCACATGGTTGAATAGGTGTGAGAATTTTTCCTTCAGTTGAACAATCATTACAAGTCACCTGATTCAACCTACACCATTCATGGAAATGATGGGTTCAAAAATATCGTGACTCGTAAAGGTTCATTAGTTGCAGGTTTGACCATGTCTTCCTTGTAGTTGTAATTAGTTCACCATCCCATCTTCTAGTTCTAAATTTTTAGACTTGAGCATACAATAGAGAATATACACAAAAATTCAAAATACCTCAAAACATCATGTTTAATCATGATTGATTACCATTTCACATAGAATGATTGATATAATATATAACAATATATCATGTATATAATAACCATAATAAACCATCATAATGTACTCAAGTATAAGAAAGTCTTAAAGAAGTTTTATAAAATATCATTTGGACCTAAAATACCCCCAAAAAGAAACCAAACATGGATTCATAACACACACCAACTTAAATTCCTACTTTTCCTCAAGCATGTCGAGTATTATAGTAAAGAACATCAAGCCTATGATCCACAACATGTGTGACTCTTATCCCTTCTATCATGTAGAAGCCCTCCCTAACTTTGATCTACTCCCCTCTTTCTCTAACCTTAAAAAATTCCACTACCTTTCCTCCCAACCATTGTGGAACTGGGTAAAGGAGTAATGGTGGCTAGAACTTTAAGGGAAGCCAATTATTCTTGGTGTTCATTGTTGCTCATATTTACTTGAATTTCCTAGATTCCAATGCAATACATTTGTAAATTGAGAGGGGATACTTCTTATTTAATGCTTGGGTGAGCTGAGACAATTGCTCTTGACATGCATCCTTGATTTCATATGCATGTGCAACAAAGAAGTCCTTAATTCTATTGTAGTCCTACAATCTGCATTGGTGAACTATCTCTGTAATTGTACCTTTGCCCATTATCTCAACCCAATCATCAATTATTTGTGTTGTATTTTCTTTTTTTCCCTTAGTGGGTGACTCTTTTCTCTCTCCCTATAGGTTTGTGCTAACACTCGTTCCTTTTCATTTCTTAGATAAAAGATTAAATCCTATTTGTATATCTCCAACATAAAGCAAAGGATTCCAAGTTGAGTTTAATGGTACTACTAAGTTATGCACATGTAGAACTCACATAATTGATCTTGCATGTCTTGCGAAACTTTATAATAAAATAAATAAGAAATGACCTTGGTTCTACCAAGGAGAGTGGAAGATTACTCAATAACTGACTAATTTGGAAATAGAGAAATTTTTCTTGCAGATAAAGGGAGTAAACTCTTGTTGGGGGTCTACAACTATGCAGTTGATTTTCCAAATCTATCATGTATTCTAAGGAGACCTTTATTTTCTTTATCTCTTCTTATTTCTCCTCAAGTTGCATGTTAAAATCAAGCTACATTTTTTCTCTTTCTTTATCCCACTAATTTTTGTACCACATAAATTTCAAATACAGTCTCCACATCGCCATGCCAACTATGATTATGGTAAGAATAAGCAATGGTTATGTGAAAACTTCTTCTTCAGTACCTTACTTTTGAACTTTCTTCTTTTTCTTGGGCATGGTTTTAATCCTGGTTTCCAAATTTGTTACTTGTGTATTGAGTTTTTCTTCTTTATTTTTTACCAATTTTAGTTCATCCTTAAGAAGTTTGTTTTTTTGTAGTGCAACCTGCAATTCATTATCTTCATTATAATTTATGAGGATGTACTCTAGTTTTCTACTAGATATTGGATTGGGGAAACTAAAGGTTTAATGGAGTCAGGGGTTGGTTTTGTCTATTGCCCTAGAGGCTCAACCACATGTTCCTCTATATGAGGCAATTCCTCTACATAAGACAATTCTTGTTCCAACCCAAAGCTAATATTTATTGTATCACCTTGATTATGTGGTTCCTCCAAATTCTCCTACTGAATTCCTTCTTATCATAGTTTCTCCTATTATTTTTCCCTTTAAATAAACACTCCCTTTCAAAGTACGTATCTTCATTTGAAAAAATGTATCTTGAGGGCTTAGATGGCTCACCTAACTTTCTAAGGTGGAATAAATACCTTTTAGGGGTTTTGGTTTCCCTTATGGAAGTCTTCTTCATTCTTACCTTAGATTTTTCCCTAGCTAGTTGTTCGTCAACCTTTTTCGTTGTAGGTTCTACCTCTCCAATTCTCTCTATCTGTTGTTATTCTCTAATTCCTTCTATCAGAGGAACCTCTTGAGTCTATTTAGGAGGATCTTCATCTTGTTTCTTTGCAATAATTTTTTCTTCCTCAACCATATATTCTTCCCCAACCCTCTCTTCTTCTTCTATCCTTATCTCTTTTTGCTTGGGTTTGGAGGGTTTGTCCTTCAAGGGTTTCTTCTTAGAGGATTCTTGTCTCTACTTTTTAGGATTTTTACTAGAGGATTAAGAAGGTATTGAATCCTTATTTTTCCTTAGTTATGACTTGAGTGAAGACATTTATGGTTCCTAGGAAGACTCATACCCCTATTTCTATGAAGTTGCAGACACTTCTATGATAGAAGTGGGTGATTTGTTTTTATGGGTTTATAGGGTTTTTTATCTCCTTATTATCCCCCCTCTAAATCCTTTCATTCATGTGAAATATATTCTATAGTGGGAGATGTTGGAGGGTTTAACCCTTCCTCTTATAATTTCTCACTAACCTATGCATTCCCCTCATTAATTATTTAGTCATTTGGTATATTTTGAAGGAGTCTATTGGGAAGATTATCCTAGTCTAAAGATTCATGCCAGGAAACATTTGGATAATTGATAGAAAGACTCTATTTTTCCAATAATACAACTAAATAGTCATGAGAAAGAGAATTTTGTGTACCCTTTTTCCTATACTCTTTAGCCATCCTAGTTAAAATTTGGAATATTAACTAGTCTATTGTGTCTTAGATGACTTGGTAATTTGAGATTATATGTATACAATAGAGAATGGCAGACATCACATGTTATGTAACTCATTACATGACGTGAAACCTCCCCCCAGAGTGATGGTAGAGATAAGTGTTTTCTATCCTGGGTTGTAGACTAAAATTCTTCTCCCGGCCATGCAAATTCTCTCCTTCTAGATTCTGCATCTGAAGATGTTGAGTTCTCTTCCCCCATTCTAGGAAGGCCATACACTTTTGATATCGAGTCATTGTATTTATCACACCCTTAATAATTGCTTCATTATTCACAAAAGTGGCTACAAATTATTCTGTCATTTTAGAATTACACTCAGTCAATCTCAGAAAATAGTGAATCCAGCCAGCTTGTTTAAATAATGGAAGACTACTTGCATCACGAAGCACCAATATATGGTATATGTGTTCCCTATGGATATGATCACTACCCATGGCTTCCCCTAGTTTTTTACTAAACAATTCTTTTACAACCCCTTTTCCTTACAATTTTTAGAAATAAACCTCAAATATTTTGTGTATACACCTCACACTATTCTCCCTTATGCAACAAAAGCTCTCCTAATATGCAGCTGAACTTCTATTGATTTTTTAAAACTCAAAGTGAAAAGACAAGTGTTATGTGAATGACTGATTTCATTCTTTTCACTTATGCATAATTAAACTAAATCCATTCATATGTGAATTAATTTTATGTAATAATTATATTGACAACTCACTGAGTAGGATTGTATAGGGTGTCGCTTCAAATCTCAAACACATTACAATGTGATGACACATAAGTTTAGAAATGACAACTTTGTTAGTCACATAAAAGATAGATGGGCACTTTTGTACAATTGATGTGACTTGACACAAAAGACACCCCTTGACTTAAATGTTCATTTATCCTCAAATGATGGAAATTATTTGAAAAGACATAATAGTATATGTTACATATAAAAAAAAAAAATTATGTGTGATTATCTTAATCAATCATAATTAAGAAATATTTAAAAGATATGATGAGGATAGTGTACCTAACATCGATATTGTGCTTCATTGAAAATGCTTGTCAAAAGATATATTGATGTGACTTGTAGTGACAGATGTCAAGCCAATCCTGAAGCAACATAAGAAATTTGAAAAGTGTTGTTAAATGTCTGGTTGTATGGGATGAAGTTTCATATTGAAGGGTGCAGGACATAGGTCTAGAATTGGGTATCGTGAGTTAGTAGGTAACAAGTCCCAAAAATACATTGTTTCATGTTAATGTAGCTTTATTGAAAATTATAAATTGAATATTAAATAATGCGTAGATGATAATTGTGTTGTGTGTGTGCATGTGATTGATTTTGTTTATTCAAAGATCCTCCGGAACTATGGATGAGCCAAGTGGTTCATCTACAACATGTGGTGGAGGAGATGAAGGAAATGGATCATCATGGATGGATGGAGGGATTGAAGGTGGATGAAATGGAATGGATGATGGAGTGGTATGAGATCATGAAGGCATGGTAGATGGATTAGGGTCTAAAATGGAGTCAATGGCGGGTGGTGAAGTAGATGGAGAAAATTGTATTTGTGGCTGCTCAAGAAACTCCTACTTGTTTTGTGGCTTATTATATAACTTAAGCCCGTGTCCATTGACCATGAGAGAAAATTAAACTGATCTATTGTAGTTAACTTGACTGCTCTATTGGGATATATCGTCTCAATCAAATAAGGGCCAAGCCACCTAGACTTTAATTTCCATTTGTGATCCTAATAGTGAGAGTCATAGAGAAGAGGCCAATCATGCTCATGAAACTCTTTTTATTTGATATATTTGTCATGCCTCTTGGTCCTTTGTTGATTTACTAGTTGTGTTCATTGAACTAATTCCATCCATGTTTCATCAAGTGTATTGAGTTGTTGGAGTCACTCTTGATGTGCTTATGAGAGACTGATGCAGAGTGCACAGTGGAATGACCCAAATTGCCTAGATTGCTCCTAGGACTTACCAACCCACACTTTCTCTTTCCAAACTCTTGGAATCCTCAAAGGATCCTCAACACACTGCAAATAACCATT
>MU225892.1:968507-1000551 GCA_018584345.1 Thuja plicata
CCTAGTGCTACTAGCCCCATAGGTCACATGGATCCTTGGTTTATAGAACACCATATAGGATCATGTGCCTTTACAAATGGGCAAATGGTTATTCAAAACCTATTCTAATCACATCTAAACATCAAAAATCATCACAAAACTCCATGAAAAACACATCTCCATGATAGTGCAAATGTGAACAATATTCAATACCAAGATGATCAATATGGATCAAGACCAAATGAGGACCATTGGCACAATTTGTAACAAGACCAAATGAGACCAATGTGATCACTGCTCTAAACTTGACATCTGTGAAGAATGAAGATAAGATGGAGTTCTCCAAGGTTGTGCTCTGCACCAGAGACCCATATCAAGTTATAGTGCAGTAGAAAGTTTCTTATATTCAAATTCAATAGGAAAAACAACAGTTTTATCATAAACCAATTTATAGGGTGTAAATCCTATTGTTGTCTTCCATGTTGTTCGATAAGCCCAAACTGCTTCAGGCAATCTTGTATCTCAATCTCATCTATGTGTTTGTGTTTTCTTTGTGTGAATATTCTGCAAGTCCATGTTAGTAACTTCTACTTGACCATTTTATTAAGAATGATATGGTGTAGACTTTTTATGCCTGATTTTATACTCACATACCAGTTGTGCTACTAAATCAAAGTTAAATTGAGGTCCTTGATCATTTACAATCTCCTTTGGAACACCATATCTTGTAAATATCTCCTCATATAAAAAATTAGAAACTTTGTATTCTCTTTCATTTGTCAAATATTTTACTTCAACCCACTTGGTTAAATATTCAACACAAACCAATATATAGGATTTCCCATTGGATGCAGGTTCAATTGGCCCAATGAAATCAAGGCCCCACTTATCAAATGGTGTGACTAAAAGTTTTAGTTGTAGGGGAAAATCATCACTTTTAGTTGGCCAACCCATTTTTTAGCACCTATCACATCTCCTTGTATATTGAATGGAATCCTTATGAAGAGCAGCCAATAATATCCCGTATTATAATTTTAAGTGATGTCAGTTTGGCTGAAAGGTGTCCCCCAAAAGTTTCATCATGATAGGCTTTAACAATATCATAGGTTTCATTTTATTTTAAGAATCTACACATCACGTGATCATGTCCACTATAAAATAAATATCTTATAATCCATGAATAAGAAAATGCACGTTGAGAAATTTGTTTTTTTCTTTTGGAGATAAATGTGGAGGAGTGTGGCCTATGACCAAATATTTTTTTGTATCAACATACCATGGTTCAAAAGTTGTCAATGAAAATATATGTACATAGAGAAATGAACCATCTATCAGTGGTTTAGGAGAAGCACTTGGTAATCTCGAGAGAAAATCAACCACAACATTGGCTTTCCCAAGTTCATCCACAATGGTGATATCAAACTCTTGTAGCAACAATAGCCACCTGACCAAGCACCCACTAACAACTAGTTTATTCATTAGATACTTAATGGTTGCATGATTATTATGAACAAATATAGGATAGCTAGATATGTAGTGTCAAATTTTATTTATAGCATAAACAATAAAAAGCATAATTCAACTTAAATCCTTGTAAACATTTACTTATATAATAGATTACATACTCTAGATTGCATTCCTTCTGTCCCAAAATAGCACCAATTGCAAAATTATGTGTTTGTATATATATGAAAGGGAATTTTCCAATTAGGGCCTCTAAGAACAAGTGTTTATGTAAGAGTTTCCTTGAGTGATTCAAAATATTGCTCACAATTAGATGTCTAGTCAAATTCAAGGTCTCTTTAAGAAAAACATACAATGGATTTTCTATCTTACTAAAATCCTTGATGAAGTGGTGGTAGTAACCTACAGGACCGAGAAAGCGTTAAACATCCCTATGATTTTGAGGTGCTGGTAGATTTTGGATAATCTATATCTTTGTAGGGTCAACTCTGATTCCTTGTGTTGAGATGAAATGACCAACTTCTCCCTCCTCCATCATCATAAAAAAAATTTCATTGTACAATTGGAAAAGGGAAGAAATGCAAATGGATAGATTACTTCACCTTTTGAAATTTGCACATTGAGAAGGAATATGTCTCAGTAGGCTAGGAAGTTCCCAAGTGCTAAATTGGTCAATAATACTTCATAGAATATGGAAAATTTAAATTGGAAATGATAATGAGATAAGAAATTCAGATTAAAAGGGAGATGTGTTTTTTTAGATCTGAATATCAGATAGACGGAATCCTGAAAACATGTGTAAATACAAATCTAAAAACTAAAGACTATATCCTGATGCTCTGCCAAATATAAGATAAAAATCAAGGGTACAAAATGCCAAATGTGATCTATACCTAGGGATATTTTTCCAAATTCATTATGTTCCCTAAGTTTTAGCCTCAAACTTCCAGGGTTTCTCCAACAATTTCCGTTCTTTCCACATTTCTTTTGACAACTTTGTAACCTGTTCCTACACACACAAAAATGGGAAGAAGGTTGGTTAGAGGGGTTTTTCTTAGTCAAACCATATTCAAGAATCAATCTTAACATAAAATGAGATAAATCAAAGTGTGCTATCATGTAGCAAAGAGTCGATTTAGAAAATGAATGGATATTGTAATAAACACAAAAACCCAAAAGGAATCATGGAAGATAAAACTTCATGGAATGGATATTGTAATTCACCACAATGTATGATTGAGGGGAAGAAAGAAGAATTTAATGAAAATGGTTGGATGTGGATCTTCTTCCTTGATATAAAAATCATTTGCTTGGACGTCAATGGGAAAAGAAGATATATCCATGGAGGAAAATACCTTGAATGCTTGAAGAGAATGAATGCTTGATGGATCTTGAACTTTCTTCCTTGCACTTAATAGATTGGATGCTTGATTGTTGGAATTATTTTGAAACTAATGGATGCATATTGATAATGAATCATGGATGCCTAAATGTGAAGAGATAGGGTGTTTATATACTTATCACAACATTTCAAGGGTTAAAACTCAAGAAGATTGACCACAGGACCAAATTTCCTACCAAAACCCTGGCATATATCTCTGCGCCAAATTTGGGCCTAAACATGTGGGGATAGAATGCCAAAACCATTTTTTCCCAGGGTACAGAATTCCAAAACCATTATGTACCTACGAAACTATTCCCAAATTTAGGCCGAGTGTCAGGAAAATAGGGTAGGTGTAGGAATTTTAGGTACAACTCATTACGAGGTCAGAACATGTCATGAAGCTAACAAATAGGGATATAGAGCCTAGGTGATGAAATAAATTATCTAATTGGAGGGAAAATAGAAGAGCATGCTTAGAAATAAAAACTAACCTAAATTTTGGAGAGGATAGAGGACCCATATTTGATTTTAGGTATCCATTAAGTTCCATATGAGGTCCTACTATAGAAAAACACACTAAGGTGGATGCAAAATAGTCCTTAAATTGTACACAAATCAGGTTCTTACAATTTAGGATGGTACATTCATTACTAAGGGAGAGGTTATGTTATTGACATAAGTTGTAAAATCATCCATATAAATTTATATTATCTCATGTGCATAATCATAAAAAAAATACTAAAAAAAACTCTTTGAAATGTGGTTGATGCATTACATAAACCAAATAAAAGATATGAATAGGAATATGTAACCCATGAGAAGGTAAAATTTGTTTTATCTTGATCCTCATGAGCTATTTTCATTTGGTTGTAGCCACTATAGCTATCTATAAAATAAAAATACCTTTTTTCCAGAGAGTGAATCTAATACTCGGTCAATGAATGGCAATGAAAATTTATCCTTCCTGGTAGAAGCATTCAACTGTCTCTAATCCACACAAAATATCCACTTACATCCTTTATTTGGAACATACTAAATTACTAGTGGTTAATCCCTTTCACTATCAAAGATAGGATAAATGAATCCAACATCCAACAACTTCTATAACTTTGTCTTGAGAATATCCCTTAAGGTTGGTTTGATTCTTCTTTTTGGTTGTCTAACTATCCTACACCCTTCATTTATATAAATTTTATGCATGCACAAGCTAGGATAAATGCCTTTCATGACACCATATTCCCAAGAAAAAGCTTTAGTATATTGCTGCAAAATTGTTAACAAAGCCTCTATTTGAGATGGAACTAGTTCAACACTAATATTCAATGTCTTCCCTTGGTTGACTTCAATTGGAATTGAAGCTTCTATAATAGAAGAAACATCCAGACCATTACATTCAACCTACACTCCCTAGGTAATAATTCAAATATCATTTTTGATGTGGAAGCATCTTCATGAGCAAGTAGCTTATGCAATGGGCATGTGCAACACTTCAGAAACTCCTCTTCTTCTGGATCTAACCCATAATAAATATGAAATGATATATCCTAATAAATCATCTTTATCTTGACCATCAATCATGGGGCTTTGATCAATCATCATTAAAGTTTGCAAAGAATATTTTTCTTCGCTATCTAAGGTTACCCAAATATTTTGTTCTTCTTCAACATGTGGTTGAGATGGTGGATAAAGAATCAAATTTTTGGTTGTGTTCCCATTTGATATGGTCATGTTACCAAAATGGTAACCAATAAACGCATCTTTTTTAGATAACAAATGACATTCGAGGATTAGGGGATACCCACCCAAGGTAGACTTAGGTTGGAGAACAATAAAATCTATAGGGTATTCCCATGAGTCCACGATAATAAATAAATCTTCTATAACTCCCTCAATATTTATAGTGGATTGATCAACTAATTGCAACATAGTAGGGGTATGTCTAATGTTAGCCAATTTTATAATATTCATTTTTTCCTTTGTCGTAACATTAATTGTTACCCCTAAGTTAATGAGAGTATTTTTAATGAGAGTTCTATTTATGTGAATAGTCACAACAGGGCTTTCAAGATCAACATACTTAGGGACAATGAGTGTGCCTAAGATAATATCATCCAATTGTCCCATCACATGAACAATGTGTGGATCTCTCATTTTTCTTCCTGATTTCTTAAGACATAACTCTTTAATGGCCTTGGTATTGATAGGGACATCTTTAATTTCCTAAATAAGTGGAATTTTGATGGAAATATCCTTAAGCTACCCCATAAAGTCAAATGTTGGTTGAGGGTGATATTTCTTAGTGGATAATCTTGCAAGAAATGTAGGATCATTAGTCTAAGGTTCTTGTTCAACAATAGGACGAGATGGTTCTTGTTTAGTGGTTTCATTAATTTCCTCTTCATCAATTACTTAAGTTATTTGTGGAGCATTTGAACCAACAAGTGTCCATCTTGAACAATGGTGAATGTCACTAGTTTCAACTATGTAGGTTGGATATTGAGTGGCGTCATTAGCATAGGCATGTTGAATATGTTTATTATTAGGATTGGGTGTAGGTTGAGAAGGTAGTTGGGGATATCTCAGCTACAGATTAGTAGGTGGGTTTGGATTCAACATACTTGCTACTGCGAAGCAGGGTTGGGCATCAAAGAAAGTGGTTGGTTAAAGTTTTGTTGTTTTTGCGTGTATTGTAAAGGACCTTGGGGTCATTTATGGTTACCTCACCATGGTTGAGATGAAAAATTTTGAGCTCCTTTATATTGATTATAATTGGGTGTATGATAAGGCGATGAAGGAGACCATCCTCCTTTTTGTTGTCCCCAATCAGTATTTACATTACCCTACCATGGTTGACTAAAATTTCTGCATGGATTCCAACCAGAAGCATTTAGATTATATCCAGATGATGTATTACCATAATATAATGGATCAGGAGGCATACATTGACATGGCTACCATGGCTTGCGTTGAACAATATAAAATATTTGGCCATCATTGTATTCAATTGCATGGAACTCTAGCTTTGAAGGATTCTCTTCAATGATGGAAACTAGCTTCTTGCATTGACAAGAGACCTTCGTTTGCTAGCAATGTGGACAATATTTTGTAAGTGAAAAATCTTATTTCTCCTAGTTATTCTTTATATGATTAGCATCCAGTTGCGTGGCCATATCACTTATAATGTCCTTCTTCATATTTGAGAACAAATTGCTCAACTCCATGCGAGATACACCATTTGAAGATTTAGATGTACGTAGTATTCATCTACTCCCATTCTTCTTCAACATAGACCTTGATTAGTTCTGAGCTAATTTGAAAATATCTTGAAAGGTTGACCGATATCACATTTTACCATTAGATTTAATGCATCAATGCAATCATCATTAACTCCTCACAAAAATACAAGCTTGAGAGATTTAGTGGAAATCTTGTTTTGTGGAGATTTCTTCAAAGTGATTTTAAACCTCTATATAATATTCTAATGGTTCATCTTCCTTTTGAGTCATCCTAAAGATGTATTCCTTTCTTGAGTCTCCTCCTCTGCAATAATATTGATACTTCTGCAAGAATTTCTCTTTCATTGTTTCCCAACGTCTGATATCATTTCTACCGAGGCCCATGAACCATCTTAAACTAGCATCCTTCAAAGTGGATAGAAAGAGCTTCAATATATGTGCATCTATTGTGTAATAATATATTTTAAAAGAACATCAAATTAAAACAAGAAGGTATCAAGATATTATTTTATCAGGTTGTATAAATTAGGAAAATTTTATGAAGATGTGTATTTTAGAGCAGCAACTCTCTCTCAGTCTAATATTGGAAACTCAAAGGTGACAGGTTCTGTAGGACTCTCAACTTCTTCATCAGCCATATTTTTTGCATGGTGATGTTGGTGGTCAAGCTCTTCATCCTCAAGGTCCCTAAAAGGGTCCATCATTGTTTCTTCTTCTTCATGATCCAATATATCTTGTGTTTCTATAGAGGGGAGAAATCTTCCTAGCATGTATTTTCACCGTTGCATGTCATGTATAACTGTCTTCATGCACTTGTTAGTATAGGTTGTTTAACTAAAAGTTATAATAAATAAAAAAATCTAATATTGGAAAAAGAACAACTATACTATGGAAAAAATGATAAATGAGCATATTATATTGCAAATTCTATGCCTTGGTTCCATCCCCAACAATGACGCCAAAAATGAATAGTTTTCATTAACGATGATTTATAAGTGTAGACAACTCAATACACTATCCTATGAAGCAACTAATATTCAATTAGTGACCTTTCACCCTAATGGAAACTCATTTAATTATCATCTAGGGACTTATATTTTTGAATGACACCTACACTGTATGTGCAACATAACAATATAATACCTATAAAAATAAGAAACTCTACCAAAAACAAGTACATTAAGCATTCTATGTTAATCCTAACATAAACAAATTTAGCTACGAGTAAGACAATGTGGTTGTGTGTGACAGAATCAATGTTTAACAAACTTAACTAATATTAACTAATTAGCAAAGGACTACCACAAGAATATTAACTACATAAACCTATATTAACCATACAAGAGATTAAATTTCAAAATTACATTAGCCATGCATCATATAAAGGAAGCTAAATGAAAGATGAACTACTCTGTAGTTAACAAGTATAACTAAAAATGTACTAATTAAAATGTAATTAACTACTTCTACGCTACTAGAGAGTTACATCATCTCAAGTGGCCCTTGCTTGAGGATATGTAACCTTAAATTAACAAGGTAATCTTCCTAAACAGAAATCACTATCCAAATTTTATTATTTATAACAAAAGTATAGTAATGAGTTAACTGTAAAGCTAACCAGAACATAATCTGATACTATAATTTTATCAACTATCAACTACCTTTTCTCAAGAAAGCTATCTTCTTTTTATAGGAGAGATATCTCAAATCAACTAAAAATAATAACTTTAAAATATTTCATTACACTTGTCACTCTTCATAAGAGTTTTACTTATTTGCTAAAAGAAAATGCACCAAAGCAAACTAAAAACATGGAATTTTAAATGAGACACAACCATGCATCATGGGGCACATGATAGAATCAGTGTGAGACTCTTCCTTCAGTTGAACATTCACTAGCAGTTACCTAGTTCAACTTGTGCTACTCATGGAAATGACGGGTTCATAAACACCATGACTCAAAAAGGTTCCTTAATTGTAGGTTCGAGCATGTATTCCTCATAGCATTAATTAGTCCACCATCCCATCTTCTAGTTTTGAATCTATAAGTTAGCTCAGATAATAGAGGATATACACAACACATCAAAATACCTATAAAAACATCATATTTAATAAAGATAGATTACCATTTCACACAAAATTAGAGCTATAATATATAAAATTATATCATCCATATAATAACCATAACAAACCATCATAATGTACTCAAGTATAATGAAGTCTTAGATATTTTTCTAAAATATCAAGAAACTGAACCTAAAACACATTATAAAGGACACCAAGCATGGACTCGTCCCACCCCCAACTTAAATTCCTATTTGTCCTTGAGCAGGTCGATTATTATTAGTAGGTACTACTAGTGGTTGGGAAATAAATGGAATACTCACAGAAGGAGGTATGATAGGATTAGGAATTCCTCCAATACTAACATGTGTAGGATTATATTTTGAATAGATGTGGTCGTTATAGATGGATTATAGGTAGACATGTTAGGTAAGGATGTTGGAATGGAAATGCAATTATTAACATTATTATTAGGATTAGAAAGATTAAGAACCTCAACAAAAATTTTCATAGACATAAATTGCTATCAATAATTTGAGATTTGCCATGCAAAAATCCACACCATATTCATTATTTTGGACCATCCTTCTCAACCCTTAAATCAAGGGTATTTCCTCATAATCCAAATATTCTTGAATAATCTAATGTTCAAGATTTTTCAAATATTTGACAAGATTTTCCATTTGGATAGGAAACACTTGCACTATAGAGTCATCCTAACCATGTGAAGTATGAGAAATTTTTTTTTTAACAATGCTAGGCATTTCATGTGTTGACATAGAGGTATCACCTAAATTCCCATGGAAAATTCTAGTTGTCTTAGGCTTAATACCCTTAAGGTAAGCCATAAGTCTATAACATATCCTCACGGGGATGTTAGATGTAGGTCTCAAGGTCATGAAACCCATGAACAAAGGTATAAAATTAGGAAAGGTATAAACAATATAAATTACTATCAAAATGATCATTTAAACATTGTATAAAATGAAGTCAATTTGAATCTCTAAATGCATAAAATGTAATAAGCATGTAAAGGATACAAAGTAGATCTATATGTCCAAATCAAATTTAAAAAAAACTACAAGGTGTTTTGGGTTCACAACAATTAAGGTATGGTGAACTAGGTCCGCGAATGCATGAAATATCGTAGTGATATGATGCATAAAAATCATATCTATACATCCAATTTAAAATAAAGATTTAGTGAGTCGGGTTCATTAATATGTAATGTGATGAAAAAGGGTCCAGTGTCTCACATGGAAAAACTAGAAAGCTTAGGCCTATCTCCCTACTCATTAGAAGGATGATTATCCACTAGGCTCAAGAAGGCTCAAGGGATAAATTGATTAATGATCCTTTGTTGTTGTGGACTATGAATATGTAATGGTGATTGATAAATTCAAGATCTAGAAGAAAATGTGGTTTTGTGCATGTATAGGGTGACTGAAAATTGATAGAAAAATTCAAGAGGCCTAGCAAAAGGAGACTGTAACTCACTTGTCATCCAAAATTTAGGTTGAAACTGTAGACACTTAAAAATGGTCAATTACTCTCACACAACTACTCTACTAACATTCTTATGAGATTATTAAATAACCTTTGTTATTTAATTAATTTGTGTTTTTCCACTATATTCTAAATTCAAAATCATCATTTCCCAATAATTTCATAATTAAGTGTTTTTAATTAACTACTTAATTATTAAGCGTTCAATCAATATTTCATCTATAAAGTAGTTAAATAAGTAATATTATTTAATTATTCCCTATGTCATTATATTTAATTAAATAATCATATTATTTAATTAATGCTTCTTGTTATTATTACATTTATATAATAATTAAATCAATTTCCCTCTCATAATTAAATGAATAATATTTATTTAATTATACTAATTATTCCTCTAAAAATAAATAAGTAATTATTTATGTTATTATTCATTTAATTAAACTAATTCTTCCTCAAAAAATAAATAAATAAGTAATTATTTATTTATCCCCACATGTGCAAATAAATAAATTATTTTATTTATTTAATCATATTAATCCTTCCAATTATGAGTTTTAGTTAACTTCTCAATCAACTCTCTCTGAATGATCAATCAAATCAGTTATTTATTTAATTTATCTAGTTTTCTATTCCACTTCATCAGTTAATTCTTCAATCAGTTCAGTCAACTCTTCAATCTATCCTCTTAACATATCCATCTATTCTATTGACAAGCAATCAATTGAGTTCAACTCCCACTCACTTTGAGTTTAACTCTTCAATCACATGCAATCAGTCACACCAATCATGGAATCTTGATTGGAAGCCCCAAAATTCTTATAAATAGATAACTAATTCTCTTAATTTACTAACCACAATTTCTTTGAATTCTCATGCTGGCACATCGAGAACTCATTTCTGAGAGCCCACATTGCATAAAGAAGGAATTTTGGTTTGCATGTTTATGTATTTTTTAATTACATGTTTCTCTTTATGGTTGAGATTTTGATGTTATTACAGGTTTCTACAGATCCTTATTACCCTGATTACAAATGGTGATCCTGACATGAAGCACCAAGCTTCAAAAATTTAGATTTTCTATGTTTTTTCTTAGTCACAGATTTAATTTGACGTAGACACAGTTTTGTTCGATGCTCTTACATGTCAGATTCAATGAACTCATTGACAGAATGACACACTTAACCCTCTGTGCCAATGCACATACAAGCCACAAGGGGTGCATTTATAGGACACAAACGATGCACTTACACCTCTCATGTGATGCACTTGCCTGATATTTATTGCTCTGATCTATTATTTAACAAAAAAAATTATTCTATTTGTCATTTTACTCATTGGGATTTTTGCTTTGATTCCTTATTATCGAGAGTGTGATATTTGTGTATTACATCAACATATCTACTGTAGAACTCATGATTTTTCTGATTGAAGTGCTATTATTACTCTATTTCTATTTTATGTTTTGACACAGGGGGAAGATTTTCATTCGACACACTCACTGATAAAGCGACACACTTTATCCTCTGTTTCGACCATAGTTACCCTGTTAAAACGATGGACTTTCCTGTCAAAATAATGAAATTATTTTGTCTTATTCTTTGAAATGTAAAAATGTGCACTCAAAGTAATGAAAATATGCAGTGGGCCATGAAAACACAAAAAAATGTTAAATTCAAGAGTCCATTGAGTAGAGTAAAAGAAAATGATAGATTAAGCAAAACAAGGGACCAACCCGCATATTATGAATTGAAGCGCTTGAAGAAGAAATTGGGTACAAAGTTATTATACATGCTTATTTGGACAAGGTAAGTAGGATCACTAAAAAATTCAATTGGCATTATGTTAACACTAGCAAACTTGTAGATTTTCAAAACTAATTGCTAGGTTTTCGATACTAACTTTTTCTTTGTAGCTTGTAGCGTGGAAGAAACTTTAATTTGGTCAAATCTAAAATAAATCCATTCATATTTTGGTGTTTACAAGGAGCATTTTATTCTCAAACATAAAAAATTCACATTTTGTGTTGGTGCTTAAAATTGACATGTGGTTAAGAATTGAACAAAGAAAAGTACATATGGATTTGGTGCATAAAACTGAACAATCAAACTCTCATCTAGTTTAGTGCTTAAAAATTAACCTTGTGCTTGTATGGATGATTTATATTAGCTAACATTTGGTTTTTAGTGCTTAGTTTTATTAAGCATATATTTTGGGTGTTTGCTACACTTGCACATTTTATTAGATAAAAAATGTTTTATTTTCTTAGAGAGGCTTGTTTGGGGAATGCGCTTCTTCCTCAGAGGATGACCTCAAAATGGTAAATCATTTCAAATGATATATAAATGAGACATAGGATAAATCCCAGAATCATCTCAATTTAACCAAGCTTAACTGAGGTGTGTTGGTGGTATCCTGGATTGGGCCAAAGTGCCTAAGTAGCCAACATGGTCAACTAGAGACTTAAGCATCTCACACACATACAAACTATTTGGGTAGATATCATGGACCTTACTACAACCCTATTAGATTCCCATGACATCTACCCAAATGCATCATTATACTCACTCATTCATAGACTGCATTAGCATCCCCAATTTCAAAAATCCAAAAAAAAAAGTTTCCCTTATTGTCATTTCATTTCAAATTATCAAAAATCCAAAAAAATTAGAGTCTAGTTGATTTTATCCTTCCTAGGTTGCATTTATACTCTACATATGTTATTAAGAAGATCCCAAAGGAGTAAAGGCACAATGGATCAAAGCAAAAAACCTAGACATGACCCCAACAACGATCTTTATTTTCTTATTTAGAGGATCCTAAGACTGGATTTCAATAATCTAGAGAGTATGCAACGTCATGATAAAATATAAGTTGACATCCCATAGTTACCTACTGTACCTCCACCAAAAGATGAGTTCTCACTTGAGAACGTTAGGGATAAATGTAACAAAAACAAATAAAATAATGATGCCCTCACATACTTTGGGGTAATAACTATCATAGGATCCATCTTGGCAACTGACCCAAATACATACTTTAAAATTCTTTCCAAAAATGGTGCCAAGTTACTAGTTGGGTTCGACACCTCCACCATAGTGGAGGCCACTCACATAACTTCATCTTGGCTTGCTTCCACAGTGTGTCTTTCACTCACTTCCACCCTACCCTCTAGAAACACCACTCAAAGAACATCCCAATTAACCATATCTTCCACTACACTTGGGGTTCAATACAACAATTTATTATTCACCAACTTCCCACCTACATCTAGCATACCTATCACCATGGGAACACCTTCCATATTGTCCTTAACCCATCCAATGGATACTTTGAATATGTCTCCCCAAGTTCAGAACCCCAACAGTCTTAAAAAGAAAAGTCCCAACCACCCAAGGAAAACCATAAATAATTCAAGGGGCACCCCAATAAAAACCTACAAACAATCTCCAAATAGTTGTTCTTTCCAATCTAGGAATCCGCCAAATCAATCAAGGGGAACCTCAACAAAAACCTCCCATCAACCCCATTTATTTGAGGATTATTTCTACCTTTTTGAAGCAATGTGTCATAACTAGGCCTAGCACTTCCAATTCTATGACACCACCACAGTATATTCTTTAGCTTTAGTACATTCCACTACCCCAACATATCCATAGCCTAAGTATGTTCCACAACCTTAACACGTTCAGTATGTTCCATCACCCCAACACATCCCAGAACCTCAATATGTTTCACAACCTTAGTATGCTCCACAACCTTAGTAAATCCCACCACATGTGCCTAAAAAATACACTAACATAGTTTATGGACCCCCTTACAACAAGGAACCATCCTATAACAGTGGGACCACATTGTTTTATCCTAATGTAGTGCCATCTACACCGAAGCCCACTGAAGCCCTTTCTCAAAAACTCCCAACCCTCCAACAACAAGTCATAAACTTGCAAATAAGAACTCCTAAAAGGCCTTATACCTCAGTTGACCTTAGTCCTTATCCATTCAATAGGATGATGCACATGCCACCTTTTCCACATTATTTTGAGATGCCAAAATTCTATAGGTACAAGGAAAAGGGTGATCCCAAAGACCATATACAGGAAATTTTCACGGCCTGCATAGAAGTAGCATATGATGACACCTACCTGATGAGAATTTTTCCACGTAGTCTTGGTGGGTCATCCATGGAGTAATTTTCTAGACTCCCTCTTGGGATACGATCATGGAATGAACTAGCTAAAAAGTTCATATCCCACTACTCACAAAACATCATTATGGAAGTAACATTAATGGATCTTTGCATCACAGTGCAAAAGAGTGGGGATAAATTTGCCTTGTTTTTACAATGTTGGATAAATGTTTCCTCCAAGGCATCTTTCGACTTACCCATAAAAGAGAAGATCCATATATTCATAAAAAATTGTCAACTAGACATGATGTGTGAATTAAACTCCTAACATATTGAGTCCTTTGCAGAGCTAAGTGAGAAAGGGCTAAAGGAAGAAAGATGCCTCACCTTAAAGGGAATCATTAAGAAAGAGGCCAGTAATTCAACACCTTATGACAAATCTAAATATTAGACCAAGACCAAGAATGTGACAAATGATGGGGTTGTTGATACTAAGGTAGCCCACCCAGCCATGCACATACAAGCACCACCAACACCTGCCAAGCAAAACCAACCATCACACAATGTATAGAGGATTAACAAAATTAACCTAGAAATCTAGGAAGTTAACCAAGCCTTACAAAAAATTGTTTCAACAAGGAACACCCCTCCACGTCGATACTTTACGCTTCTTGTAGAACCTCTTGAGAAATTTCTTGAGAAACTACTACAATCTCATTGAGTCACACTACCCAAAATAAAACATTATGATAGTCTCGATAAACTAATATGGTGGAACAACATTAATTTTTGTGATTATCGTAGAACTAAGGGACAAAAAACAACCAACTACATGCAATTGAAACACATTGTCCAAGATTTCATCGACCGCGGTAAAATATAAGTTGTCACAAATTTAGGCACCACCAATCAAGACCATAAAATATTGTCAAAGTCATTGATGGATCATGGAAAAGGTAAGGATTCTACATTGGGGATGAATAATTAGGAAAACTTCACTTATACCAAACCAGATCCCAACCTGACCTTAAACACCATCACCGTTTGAGATCCAGATACCAACTATCTAGTTGTCACCTGTCGCTCCAAAATCACTGTACAAGGGACCTCGTCAAAACCTATGGTACCAAATAAATAATCCACTCTGCCATTAGGTAAATATAACCTATTAAACCATTTGAATAATACCTCAGCACAAATATCCACCTATGAACTACTTCGCATCTTGGTAAACCATAAAGTAGTCGTAGATAATGCTTTACAACAGTCATCCATCCCAAAAGACATAGATTTTGATAAGTTTCAAGCCATGGTAGGAAATCTGTCCACACCGCACCATGTTTCCTTCACAGAGAAAGACCTTCCATAACATAAACCTTCTCACAATGATCCATTATCTCTTGAAGTCTTTGTCCACTTAGACAAAATCAGATGAGTCTTGATAGATGGAGGAGCGAGTCTAAATATCTGTATGCTAAAATTGGTAAAAGCACTAGGCTACTCTAATAATTGTGTAGATTTTACCAAAAAAATCATAATAAGAGATTTTGATGATGAGAAGCATCCTTCCAAGGATGTAATAAACCTCCCAGTCAATTTGGGTCCAACAACGCAAGACACTGCATTCTAGGTATTAGACCTAGAGAGCTAGGTTACAACATTAACTTGGGACATGCATGCATCCATTCCATGCAGTCTGTACCATCACTTATAATCAGTGTGTAATGTTTCCTCATGGTGGATTTTAAATCACCATGCCTAGTGATAGAGATCATTTTCTATATTGTACAAATCTTAGATTCATTTCTCATTAAGTACCCAACAATTAGGAGGCATATACTTTTTCCTCATCTCAAAACATAGATTGTGTAGACCTTGCTAAATCAACTATAACACCCACATCAGAGCTCCAAATACAAGTTCAGGAAAATGGATGTGGAGAGTATAATTATTTAGAATTGTTCTTTGTAGACAAGCTACCAATCTCATCCCCTTCTTATGGAAAATCTAGGAAACCTCTTCACACGATACAACTATTTATGCTTGTTTATCCACTAATAGTTTTCATAAGATAGGGAGAAATACATGAAGGGATCATGAAATGCAACCTATCTTCTTGGCTATATATAAATGAAGAACCCCCTAAGATCAAGATTATAGTAAGTGAATATGGAATGGGGTACACCATTGTCCAAAACAAGGGTATAATAGATGATATAGCTAAGGAAAAAATGAAAAAAGAATTGTGTGGCCAATTGCACCTACCCAAAACCCAAAGCATCACAACTTAGGTGACAAACCACCTATAGAAGGCATTACAAGTCCCTTGTTTCCCTATAATATTGACACTTGTGTTTCTAACAAAGTTGAGAGATTTGAGGAACTTCATTCAGACACAGACTTGAAAGACTATGATTAGAATTCCTTGCACACCACCAACACTTTACATCTTAACGCTGCAATTTCCCAACTATATTTGTAAAATAGACCCACAGATCGTCAAGCTTGGATTGAGGAATTTTGGAACTGATCTGAATCTTCATTCTCATCATGTTCAGAAACCTATGAATCAATCATTGATTCATATATCAATATGCTGACCGAACTCCCAATTATTTCCTTCCAACCCAAGGATAGCATAGCTTTAGTTTACCCTGACATTATTGATTGGGAACAACAAAATCCACAAATCGTAAATCTTTTTGGGAATGATGAAGTTATCGCTAAATTCTTTGGACTAAGACAAGCGATGCCTATGGGATGCCACAAGGCAGGTTTCAACATCAAATTGGATAGAATGTTATATTTTGGGGAGCTATATCACTCCTCTAGTCGTAAAATTGTGAAAGAAAATGTAAGGCTACTAGGTGAAAATTGAAAGGCACCTTCTAGCTACAAAATAGTAAAAACAAAAGGCATATCTGAGGGTAAAAACCTCTCTAAGGTGCCCAAGGATGGAGAGATTGATATAATCCCCATTACTAAGGAACAAACACCACTAATGGTGGACTAACCAACAACAATCAACATTGGCACTAAAGAAACACAAAGACTAATCCACATGGTAGGGTCGTTAACATCGAAGGAAAGAAAATAGTTCATTCAGCTCTTTAAGGATAGGCAAATCAAGTTTTCTTGGTCATAATCTAACATGCCTAGGTTAGATCTAGAATTAGTGCTCCACCATCTTCCATTAAAGCCAGGGGAAAATATGTACAAAACAAAAGCTTTGCAAAATACATCCTAAGATTGCACCTTTGGTCAAAGAAGAATTGAAGAAACTACTGATGCATGCTTTGTAAGGCCTTTTGAATATGCTGATGGGATCTCCAATTTAGTACCTATGTCCAAAACTTGTGGAGCCATAATAATTTGCACTGACTTCAGGGATCTCAATTTGGCTTGTCCAAAAGATGATTTCCCCTTTCTGAGCATTGACATGATTTTTGACCTCACCTCTAGGTATAAGATGTCTTCTTTCATGGATGGTTTCTCCAGATATAATCAGATCAAAATTGCACTAGAAGACCAACACAAAATTGCTTTCACTTGTGCATGGGGAAATTATTGTTGGCGTGTCATGCCATTTGGTTTAAAAAATGTTGGTGCTACATATCAGAGAATGATGACGAATTTTTTCATGACATAATGCACATCACAATGAAAGACTATGTTGATGATATATTAGAAAAATCCCTATAGATGAATCTACATTTATCAGTATTAGGGCTAGTATTTGACAGACTCTAGGAATACAAGGTAAGGTTAAACCCAAAGAAATTCATCATTGAAGTTACGTCAGGAAATTTGTTGAGATTTATTGTCTCCAGCAGATGAATATAGATTGATCCTAAAAAATTTCAATTCATAATCAATATGCGACCACCAACAACTTTAAATCACCTCAGGAGTCTATAGGAAAGACTACAATCAGTCAGATAGTTTATTTCATAGCTAGATGACAAGTGCCATCCATTCCAGTACTTATTGCACAAAGGCATAAAATTCAAATGGACAAAAGAGTGTCAAAATGATTTTCAAATCTTGAAGGACTATCTTATTTCAACACCAATCTTATTAGAACCCATTCTAGATCAGCCCCTACTATTGTACATCTCAGCTATAAAGCACTCACTAGGGGCATTATTAGCACATAATGAATCAAAAGGAAAAGAAAAAGCCGTTTACTATATTACTCAAACACTTGTGGCTTATAAAATAAACTATACTATAATCGCAAGAGCATGTTTGGCTATAGTTTTTGCTTACCAAAATCTCATACATTACATGTTAATTCACAAGATGATCCTACTAGTTAAAATTGATCCATTGAAATATCTATTGAGTAAATCCACCTTAATAGGGCGGTGTGCCAAATGGGTCATGATTGTTAGTGAGTTTCACATTGATTGTATGGAAATAAAAGAAATAAAAGGTTAAGTTATTGTTGACCAATTTGCATATGCACCATTACCTTCCAGTCATCTGATGTTGATAGAGTTTCCAGATGAAAGCTTATTTTTCCTTGAGTAACAGAAACAATCAAAATTATACTTCAACGGATCTCACACACAAAAGGGATCAATTGTAGGCACAGTATTTATCACTCCTTAAGGAGACTCCATTCCTAGGTCCTGCAAGCTAATTTTTTACTGCACCAACAATATAGATGAGTATGGAGCACTGATCATAGGGGTCAAAATATTTTTTCAATGGAAGATCCAATAGCTACAGGTGTCCGGGGATTCTCAACTAATTATCAACCGAGTCAGTGGTAGCTATGATACCAAGGATAAAAAATGATTCCCTATAAGGCCATGACAAAAGACATCAAGACACATTTTGAAATGATATCATTAGAGAAAATCCCAAGAATAAAGAACAAAGAAATAGATGCCATGGCTACCATAGGATCTTTGCTTCAGATGCCACTAGATGTGACACTTTGTGATTTCATGGTCTAACAACTCATAGTCTCTCCCTTTGAAGTCCCCAAGTCTAAGGTTGTGTGTGAAATTGTTAGTCCCAACTCTCCCTGGTACCAATATATATATGCTTACTTACCTAGACAAACTATTCCACTTTAATTGTCTCAAAACCAAAAGAAGTCCTTGATAAGGCAAGCCTCCCATTACACTATCATTTCTAATACACTTTAAAGACATAGTCTAGATGGAACACTCCTCAGATGTCCCAACTCAGAAGAAGTACAAAAAATGATATTAGAAGTACACGATGGAATTTATGGTGCTCCTTATAGTGACTTAACCTTAGCCGAGAATCTTTTAAGAATTGGGTATTATTGGCCTACAATGCAAATATATGCCTTCTTATTATGCAAAAGTGTAGAAAGGGTTAGATTTGCGAGAACCTCATCCATGCACCTTCTCAGGAGTTGTAGCCACTAACTTCACCATGGACCTTTTCACAATGGGGGTTTGACCTAGTTGGAAAGATTCATCCCTTATCCTCTGATGGTCATAAGTACATAATCATAGCCATTGAGTGTTTTAAAAAGTTGGTTGAAGCAATTCCAATGACCTACAACACTGGAAAACAAATTTCCAATTTTATTTTAAAATATATCATAAGTCAGTATGGTGTTCCATAGACCATCATTACAGATCATGCCCCCCCTTCAAAAATAAACAAGTAGATGAGATTTTCAAAAAAATCCACATCCACCATAGTTATTCTTCACTCTACTTTCCCTAGGGTAACGACCAAGCTGAGGCTATGAAAAAAACCATTATAAAAGTATTGAAAAAGACAATCAATGAAGCTGGTCGAGATTAACACCTTCAAATCAACTTTGCCTTACATGCATAAAACATAAGTTTTCATAATTCCACAAGAGCCACTCCATACTCACTAGTCTGTGGTACAGAAGCTATATTTTCAATATAGGTTGAGCTCCCATAATTGTGTGTATCACTTCAGCACATCATTTTAGATGAGGAATACCAAGTATCTCGACTACAAGAGCTAGAGTTTCTCGATGAAAAGAGACAAAAGGCATTGAAACATTTGCAATCATATCAACAATGCCTCAAGAGAAGATAAAAAAAGTTCATACCTAGAGATTTTAAATTTGATGATCTGGTACTAATGAAAAATAAAAAAAAATCAAATGGAAAGAGAAAAACCAAGAAAGATTTAACCAAACTGGTTGGGTCCTTATATCATCACACCATTCTATAGGGATGGAGCATATTAGATATCCACATTAGAGGGCCAACCTCTACTAGACCCCATCAACCACTTGCATTTACACAAGTACTCTTCATAGCTATTACAGTAGACCCATTTCAATAAAGAAAAAAAAGAAAAAAAATGGTTACCTTGACGAAAACTTGGCAATAAAGCGACTCTGGTGACACAAAATAGAAATACACAAGAAATAAATTTGTAAATATCATTTCTCTACAATATATCATAACTCCAACCTAGTCTCACTTGTCATCTCACCTTATGTTCTACAATAAAATTTGTCATGGCTTAAAATTTTTCAATTGTCCTTGTCTTATCGTCTCATATTCAACACAAAGTCAGTCCATCACAACCATTTCATAATCAATTTACCATCTATCTTGACTGGGGGAACCCCAATGTCATGATCCATCAAGCCCTAAAAAATACCCAAAATTTGGAAAAATATTCTGAAAAAATCTAAAAATTGGAAAAACACCTTTAAAAGGTTCAAAAACATTGAAAAAAATCCTAAGAAAACAACAAAAACATTTGCAAAAAGTCCTGAAAAAAATGTCAAAGACAGCTCTGTGTGTGTGTTTTGAGTGTCACAAACCTTCATAAAATATTAATTTGACATGCTTTCAACTCAATTCAATGATCTAACTAGTTAATAAATTTTAAATTGAAAGCAACCACGAATGTTCTCTATATTTCTAATCATAAGGATTTAAGGTATGCTCTCAACTGCAGTATGATCCTCAAATGAAAACCTATAAATTGATAATATTAAGCTATAATTTATGATGCAAAATTCATGTAAATTGCTATCCTAAATGATGAAAACAACTAAATTAATATGCAATTATCTATTCTAACAATTCTTAAATGAGTAAACAAGATGAAAACCAGTGTTATGCCTTTTGTTTGATGATGATGAAAGCACAATTGAGCATTATGCACTTGCTCTACATGAAGGTGGATGATAATGGATGATTTGCACTAAGAATGCATACTATTTATAGTATTTCCTAACGTGTAGGGGTGAATTTAGGTAACCATAGTCAAGGCATGATTAGGATTAGGGGTTAGTGAAGTGTCCCCTTTAATGAGTGGACACGATTCTCCATTAAGATTGAATGGTCAAAATAGAAAATCCTTTCGGTGATCCATGTGCTTCCTTTCCTCTTCTCTCATTGGTTGATGGGTTTTTGTCCTACAATGGTAGGTGAGGGATATTAATATTTAATTAATTAAAAAGAATTAATTAATTTAGTCATGTACGATTTATTGATTTGAATTTAATTAATTTATGAACTATGTAATTAAATGATTAATTCAATTACCTAGTTATTTGATTTATTGATTTTAATTAATCTAAAATGGTTTGTATTTAATTGATGTTTGCTTTGACCATTTTTAGGTGTATACATTTTCCCCTCTTTGAATCAACATGCAAAGCATGTTGGTTCAAAGAAAATCTAATGCCTGATGCCTGATGCCTGATTGGGATGATTTGATGCCTTGATGTCGACCTAATTACCTGATATTGCCCCATTGATATGATGTTGATGATGATGATGATGATGATGTCTCAATATGAATATTTGATTTGATCTTTTTGATGCCCCAATTTAAAATCTTGAAAATTTGACATCCAATGTCCCTGATTCCCCCTCGGGGAATGAATCAAAATGATTTTTTCTGATTTTTAGAATTTTTTATGATTGTATGATTTCGATTGATTTCCTGATAAAAATGATGACATAAAGTTTTTCCATTAGTATGCAAAGAAAAAACAGTTGTTATAAACCATCGGTTACACTACATCGAAAGTCAGGTTTTCAATTTAGACCAAAAGTGCTAAGCAAGGAGAAACTCGACGACACGGTTTTGAAGTGTAAACTAACAATGCAACTTGAACATGATAAAGTGGAACCTGATAGGAGTAAACCAACAGTGGAACCCGACAAGTAGAATATAGTGCAATCTGAAAGAATAGATAAGAGAGCAACCCGACAGACAATTCAACCAAGGAACACCAAAAAATAGTCAAACTGATTTCAGAGCAAACCGAGCATCAGACACCAAAAGTCAGTTATATCCTGAGAAAAGTGTATCTGACTTCCACATCAAATAAAATAGATATATTTTATTAATAGAGTTTTGATTTGTTTTAAATCTATTTTCTTGAGGAACAAGAAACATTATTGTAATTGTTTTAATCAGTCTAACTGATTAAAAACATGCAGACTAGGAGATCAAGGTCAAGTTGTAAACCTTTGATCATAGAGATAGGTTTGTAATATGTGAAACTTAATTAGGTCAATCTATGATATAAATATATGTTGTAATAATTCATTTAGAATGGATGAGATGGTGAATGTATCCTACGAGCACATATATGGATCAGATTGAGAGTTTCAAGAAGCAGAACAACAAAAGATGAATTTGGTTATAAGGAACCAAGAACATAGGCTACCGAGCAACATAGGTATTAATCAATCACATTAGGTGATACATTTATACATGTAATATTGAATGGATCTATAATCAACAATTGTTATATTACACACACTCAGTTCAATGAGTATTTTTGTCTGCATTCTAACAAGTGTAGTAAATAGAAGAAATCCTTTCAAGAAAGGTGGATTTAACAATCCTATTATAAATCTCTTAACCAAGTGCACACTAAACAGTGTTTCTAAAGCTCTTAATAAAGTAGACTTTAACCAGTCTCCACATAATACTCCTAATAGGGTAGATCATTAGTAGTGATCAAATTGTAAGCCTTAATCGACCCCTTCCAATTTGCAGATAGTGAAGTTTTTGTGGGTGCCATCCCCACCGTAGTTTTTACCTTCTAACATGGGTTTTCTATGTTATCATATCTTGTGTTATTTGTCAATTACTTTCATGGATGTTTCTATGAATTTTTACATGTTAGTTAAAGTTTATGAATTGATATATCTTACACAAAGATAGTATATAATAGATGGTTGGTTATACAATTTATTACACAATGGATAAAGGTTAAAAGAGATAAAAGAGAGAAATTGGGGCTAGCATGGAGGATTAAACTGGTATCCTTCTCTACACCTATTGTGTTTACTGAGGAGCCATCGAGCTGGGTAACCCTCTTTTGGAAAGGTTCATATTTTAGTCCCAATTTGTTAGCCACTTTATTAGGCATGACAGTGCTAGTAGCTCCACTGTCTACCATACAATTATGTACTAAAGATTTTCCAATAATTAAAGATACATAAAAGGGAGGTGGATTTAAGTTCCTACCTTGAATGGTATTTTCTTTGGAGTTGCTTCTTGGAGCCTCCTTTTCTTGATCAGTGTTGACCAACACTGGATTTGTTGTATCTTTTGTGGGTTGAGGAGTTGACACTTCACTCATAGCCGCCTTCAATATTTTAGGCTGCCCTGGAATAGCCAAAGAGTCCCACATAGACATAGTAACATTTTCTTTCTTCATATTATCCACAATGTTGAAAGGCATTATTGTGTGTACTCTTTGGTGTGTATTTACTATGATGGGCTCAACCTCCTTTGAAGTTTGATTTTCCTTGATTGGAATGATGGGGACCTTCTTCAATATGATAGGAGTAAATGGTTGTGAAGATTCTGCAGATGTATAAGCCTTAGGCCTATCTTCCATTTGCTCCATGGCTTGAACTCTTCTTTTAGACCTTGTGTTGGCAGCAATTGGGGATTCACCATTAACTCCATTGAAATCTTGTTCCTTCCAATTAGGGAGAGAAGTCTCATCAGCATGTGCTTCTAGTTGGGGCATTGACCCACTAGAAGAGGCCTTTGATTGTATATTTGAAGCATTCTGCACCATAAGTGCTTGGTGTATCCTTCCATTTAAGCATGTTGTCTGGTTATGGGACTGATTACAAGGATAACACCATTCCATCTCCACAACAAGATTATTTTGACTTGGGACCACATCCTTGACTGGGTTTTCAGAATTAAGGGGCATTGGATTATAAGGTTGGAATGACCTCTGATTGTAGTTCTACCTTTGTCCCTGATAACCTCCTTAATATGGTGGCCTATTCTGTTGGTAAGGTTGTCCTTGATTTTGATACAGCTGATTAGGACCTTGATTCTACTGTTGATAAGGTGGTCTAACCTCTTGATTCTGTTTCTTCAAATTGGTCAATTCCTTGGTTAGATTCTGCAGCAGATTTTTCATTTCTTGCTTCTGATTTTGCATCTTTTGTTGACTACTTCTTAATTCGAGTAGCTCTTCAAAAGAAACTGCTTTGGATATCTCATAGCTAGTGCTAGCCTTAGGTGCTATTAAAGTGGGTATAGGGGTAAATCAAGGTATTTTTAGAGGTGCAATGAGCTGAAGATTAGGAAATATAGGCATGGGTGGCCTTCTGGCTATCATGCCTGCCTGGATTAAACAATTTTCAGCCTTGACAACTATGTCAAAAGCTTGAGGCAATGAGGTACCTCCCATGGATTGGATCATGATAGAGATTTGACCATTCAAACTTTGCAAGAAGTATAAGAAGGCATGGTCAGCTGATGGCCTTACTAAGAATGGAATTCTATTCCATGTTTTGAGGAATCTATTATTGAAATCTTTCATCTATTCTTGAGAATCTCTCCTTATGGTTGCTAGTTGCTCAACCAAAGATAGGTTATCTGATTTATCTTCAAAGTATCTTCTTAATGAATCTCCTAATCCATCCCATGAATTAATAGAACCAACATCAAGAGTTCTAAACCATTCTAAGGACTTACCTTTGAAAGAGGCTACTAATAGCTTGGTAGCCACATCTTCTGTGATATTATGTATACTACATAAAGTAGTCACATCTCTTATGTGTTCAAAAGTTGTTGTTTGTCCTTCACCTATGAAATCAGGTATACTTTTGAGTGCTACCAAGGGCACATCATGATGTTGAGCGAAGTTTAAAGGACTTCCTTGGTTGAAGGGTACAAAGGCAAACTGTCTAGCCATTGCAGGAGTTGTGATTTGCTGAGTAGCAACTGCACGAGTTGTATTTGAATTGAGGGGTGGAGCTGAATCTTCTTTTAGCTCTCTAGTTAGAGACCTCCCTCTCCTTCTATAGTGAAAAGGCCAAGGTCTCCTTTCTGAAGTATCAGATGGTGTAGACTGCACCCTCCTTGTAGGGGGTGTTCTTTGAGATGATCTACGGTAACTTCTTTTCAGGGGTAGGTACGAGAACTCAGAAGGCTTTAAGCTTCTTATCTCAACCTTTCTCATAAACTTTGAACAGGATTGGTTCTTCTATTCTTCACCAATGGAGTCGCCAGATATACTTTCATAATGAAACCTCTTTCAGGTCTATGTTATGTAATTAGTATATCAGTGATAGCATAATCTTGAAAATAAACTTCTTTTATGGTCCCATAGGGCGCACCAGAAAATGTTATACACTAAATTTTGCACCCTAAGTCAAGCTCTCGTAGTCTTGATAATCTTGTATAACATGGGAATCATCTCCAAGTTGTGGGACCTTTGCTAACTGAGATGAGACCTCTAGGATCTAGGTTGGTTCCTCTTGGATAATCACCCAAATTTGCTTCTTATGCATAAAATAAACTCTTGAGGGAAAAGGGATAGGAGGAGATGCTGAAAGGGAAATAACTGAAAGCAAACTATCCTACTAGGTGATACACCGAAAGTAACATGAAGACAACATAGTGGCCACACCAGCATGAAGACTCCTAGATATAATAGAACACATTATTTCTAAGCAAGCTTGCATAAGTATTTCATAGAGGGGATCGAAATAGAAAGAGGCTATTCAAGGAAAGAAAAGATTTCACAAACAATAGCTTTCCTCATAAATTTAGACACAGATTGTGACCTGCAAAGCAAACATTCACTTTAGAAAATGGATGCAGAAATGAGACAAAATAGTTAGGGATGAAAAAAATCCACGAACTACCTAAATCAAATCATGTACAATAGCATACAAAGATGCTGAAAAAGAGAAGGGCTCTGGAATCTAAGACTTCTCTGATATAAACCAGTGTATCATATTCATTAAGAGAAAATACAGAAAGAGGGAAATTAGAGGACATAAAAAATGTCACAGATAATCCCCATAGAGTCTAGATTCCAATGAAAGATTACAAATTGCCAAAATTAGAGGGAAGAAAGAATGCCTCAGATAAATTTTTCAACTGGAAAACTCTAATTACCAACAACTTCTAAAACTATTATATACATCCTCCTTTTGCACACAAACTTGGAGAAAATCTGATTCCCAAAATTAGGGTTGCAATTCATAAGAAATAGAATAATTAGAAACCATAACACTGTCAATTTTGCTCATAAATGCTCTTCAAAAATATCCTGCTTGATCTGATATGGCTTTGAATATCCTTCCAATCACCATAACTATGCTTCTAAGAAGTCAGATGATCCATCTACTTCCGCTGCAAGTCAGTTCTGTCATAACTCTGAGATCAGATATTTGAAATTTTAAATATTTGCATGACAACGGTCACAGCTGGCATGAGATCTGCATCAACAAATTTTAAAATGCCTTTATTTATGTTTAAAATGTGACCGTAGATCCTATCTCTGATTTGTTGCTTTTACCTGGCTTTACTGCATAGACACGTGGAATCCTAGCGTTATGCCTTGAATAATAGATTTTGAGCATTTTGTAATCAATCCATTACACAGACCATTGGATCAACCAAGAATTTCTCGATCATTACTATTTAGACTTTGACTTTACCCCAAAACTCACCCTGACCTGCCTTTAACTCAGGTTCATTGAATCCCTCATATCACTGAGTCGCTGAAACATTTCCCTTAACCCTAAGTTTCTTATCGAGACTTGGCAACAAGGTAGTCTCGTAGTCTCCTTACCTTTCTATTAACTGTGAGTTTGTCACAAAACCTAGCGACAAAGCAGTCACACAATCTCCTGTCATTCTTCTTAACCACGGTATGTTCATGAGACTTAGTGACAATGCAATCTTCTTAGAACATGTGGCACCATGGTGCATTGCCTCATAGGTTAAACATACTGCATTTGGGCATCAATCCTTTATGCTAGCCATCAGATTTTCTTAAATCTACTAGAAGATTACCTCACATTGACTTCAAACCTAACTCAGTTTCAAGCCAACCCTAACCACGGTGAACCCTAATCATTTTTTCTCCAAGTTGCTAGATCTTATCCTTAACTTTGAGTTACTTTATGAGATCATGTGACTGGCCTTTGATCAAACATGATCCAACGATCATCATTGAGTCTTTTGATCATATGAGAATATTCTACTTCTTATTGAGACCACGCAACTGAAGCAAGTCTCGTTATCGCTAGATGATACATAATATTCCTTTTTGATTATGCGAATAGGATATTAAAAGCAAATGTAAATGCGCACATGGAATTAAGGGAAATTAAGGGGCCTGAAAAGGTAATGAGAAAATAGTAAGGCATGGCTGAGAAACTAGGGTTTATACCAAATTCATAGGGTTTTTTGCATACTTAGGTTATTTTTTGAACAAGGTAAAAATAGAGAGCTGAAAAGATAGCAGAGGACACAACCAAGACCAGAAAATTTATGGTCTTTCTCACAAGCTAGGCTCAACCCTTGTGGGAGCCACATTTACTCCACCTGTAACCAAAATTCATAGAATAGGGAAATTTGGATAACATTTTGGCAATTTCTGCTGGATGTCTGCCTACTAGACATTGAAAACCAGTGACCTTGAAACATTCTATTGGGAATAGGAGTCATTTCTTGAGCATAAAACCTCCTTGACAGAGAAGTAGATTGGAGGGAGGAACAAAAATGTGCATGAGCACTTCTTGAAAAATAGGGAAGACTAACTAGAAAGTAGGGACAGAAAAAAAGGAAACATAATTACAAACATTTACAAGGAATGACTAACCTCAAAACAAGGATTTAAGTGGAATCCAATAATAGAAATGGGCAAGGGATCTCCTCCAAGATTTGATAGATGAAAAGCATTATGCTCTTTGCATTCAGTGATGACAAATGGACCTCCCTAGAAGGAATCAAATTTAGTATGTTTGCCTGGCCTTGATTTGAATTCATACCACTTAAGGACTACATCCCCAACTTTAAAGTTTCTAGCCCAAGTTCTTTTATCAAAGCTTCTCTTTGTTTGCATCTGATGGAATTCCATATCTTTCTTGGATTTATCTCTGTGTTCTTCTAATTCCATAATCTGAGCATACCTAATTTGCAAAGGATCTCCTTATTCATACAAGACATACTGAGTAGCTAAGTCCAGGGCTAGCAATTCAATTGAAATGGACAACATAGCTTCTCTTTGATATGATGAAATGTAACTGACTGAATGTTTGATAATGTTAAGTTGAAGATAATGCAAGGAATTAAATCAGTTAATGGTTTGTATTGTCATTGATGTCACCTTGATATATGTTCAGGCTTAGAATTGTCACCCTAACTCAGGCATTAGGGCTATATGACAATTCCATCCTAACAATGGAAACCTCTCCTAGCTGTGGGTAGACTATGAATGAAGAGGAATCTCCAGATTCTAGGCTGGTTCCTATAAAATATGGTATATCACTTCCTGATTGAAAATTGAATTGGGAAAAAGGAGAAGGGGATTTGTAACTAAACTTGCGTAAAAGAAAGGTGATACACCAAGGATATTCAAACTCTTTTTGAAGCTTCAAACTGACATATACTTATCATACTCTGATGGATCTTTGGACTATCATTCATTGCTCAATACATAGGTTAATTGAAAGATGACAACTAGGGTTTTGACCACAAGCAATAATTCTTCCATTAACAACATGCACATTCAACAAAAGGCTTATATTTTTGTAATATGAAATAGGAATTAATGTAATTCACTAAAATATATTGCAAAAAGTATTATTCTTATATGCAAAAAATTGAAAAGGAACTATGAGCAATGACCACAATAAGAAGTATGTGAAAGTGAGGCAATTGTATTCTTCTCAAAAATCTATGTACAGGCTACATACATGAATTCCAGAATCAATGGCAGGGAATGATGAAATCCTCTTGCACAAAATCCAAATTACAAGTATGCACTTACAATGGAATACAAAAAGAAATGGATCCACAACAATAGGAATTCGAAACTCACTAAAGCTAATTCTACACCAATTTTTGACTCCCTTAAACAATAAGAAAAACTGCCCCTAAATAGCCAACATGACTTATTCAAATAAAAATCCCTCCAAAACCCCTAACAACTATAGGGTTTAAACAACATCTACCCAAACTCTTAAGTTAAAGCCTTTAACTTAGGCACATTATTTACATCTTCTAACACATGGCATTAAAATGCAAAGAAGGTTTTAAAAACCCGATTTTCAAATTTTGCAAGAGCTTTAAAAAAAACCCTAAACCACTCAGCACTTAACTCCACATATACTATTGACACCACACCCGAGAATTTGAAGGTAACTGCGGTTTGTTTGAATGCGTTGTTTGATATGACTATCCTCACAGAAGAGATAATTGCAGTTGTCGTGGCAGTTAAGTACTAAGGTGGCAATGCCAAAGGGATGTCGATGCACTATCACTTACATAGCATTTACTTCAACTGTCAATGGAACTCAAATGTGAGTAAAATACAATGTATACCATTTGATCGATTTCATTTGCAACTTTTAGGGTTTTATGGTTTTCATTGTGCTGCCGCCATCGTGAATAATGGAAATCACGAACCCTGTTATGAAATCCGCCATGTTCTGTGGAGAAATCTTGAGTTTTATGAGATTTAGGAGGAAAATGATGTTCATACATTCATTGCAAACTATAGTCTCACTGTTGTAGCATCCTTTTTCAGTAGAGGCCGCAGTTTTTGATCTTCATCTTGCTCGAACTCACACTCAAATTGTAAGTTGGCATGTTCTTTCTTTAATGTTGGAATACTTGAGGATATTGTGCTATAAAATATGGTGCTGATCAATGGTTTGTAATTTAGTTTGATTCATCTCTATTTCAGGTTTTGAACTTGTAGTTCGTTTGAAGGCACGAGGAGTTCTTGTCTGTTTGTGATGCCACCACTGCACTTGAAAGTGAGACCACTACCACCTTGGAATGGTTTGGAGTTGTGGCTGAGGTGTCAAGCCCACAAACTCTTGATTATGAACTGGGGATGTCCTAGCCACACCCTCGAGACTCATCCCCAGTTGGCTGTATAACATGGGATCACATCACTGCTGTCGACCTTGAGCTGTGGTTGAGATATTGGGAAAAGTCCTCAGCCACAACTTCAGACTTATCCCCAGTTTGTAGCGTGACCATAAAGCACCACCACTACTATCTTTCCATCAAACCCATGGGTAACAGACCAATTTATGAATGTTTTTCATGTGACCACCATGCGGGTTTTCTGGAACCGTGACTCTCTTCAGCATTTTTGAAAAAATGGAGCTTTATGACTGAAATATGGAGTTAATGCCTTCGTTTTTTCCTTAGCTTCATGACATCTTTCAGTCATAAGATTAACATTTTTTCATGTGAGTTTCTACAGACACAAATGAAGACACATCTCTTGGCATAAACAGATAAGTTGACTCCTGTTGTTTGTTCATTCTCTGCTTTTATGCAATGATCTTCACTTGTTGTATGTTGGTACTCTGTTTGATGTTGATTATGTAGCTTTAAACCTTTATCCATTGCTAAACTATCATTTTCCTATTTACGAGCCCACGAACCTCGGCTCTTCTCAATGTCAAAGGTCATTGTCTGATGTCTTTTGATGTATGTCAGTCCTCTGTTTGATGCTCGACTGTATTTACTTGCATTACTTTAAAACCACCACCCAGCTTTGCACTTGGAATTGCCGATTTGATGCTTGTCTCCATTTTGAGTTGAACCACATGTTTTACACTATTTGAATGTTTTAATAAAAACATTATTACCGCTATCTTCAAATACCAGTAATTAACAAGGAAAATATATGCTTTTGTTGGATGTCGACCACTGTCTGAGAAAGAAACACACATAAGATTTTAAATTGCAACATTATGTTAAAAAAACACTATGAATTTGCAGCCTTGATACAATACCAAGAATCTCTGTTTGATGCTTGACTCCATTGTTCAAAAAAGGAACATACATAAGATATAAACTATAACATATATGTTAAGAAACACATTAGCTCACAGTTTTGCTGATAGTATCGAGCATCTTTGTTTAGCATTTAAACACAAACAGGTTGAATATGCTACTGTTCTTTAATGTAGAAATACATTGTTTCTTTCTTGAAGTATTTAGGGAGGAACAAACCCATGGGGTTCAAGCACGGGCTCGTGACCTCCATGTATTTTACTTAAACCCATTCTGCATATTCAATTTTATCAATGTTACATGCTCTGTTCTATTATCAAGAATGTTTATCTTTTCCAAAACATCTATATGAGATGTAACCTTTGCAAAAAGAAATTGTCTCAATCAGTTTGTCTAAAATAGATTATGTTTTGTAATATTCCAGCATGATCAAGCATTTTTTGAAAAATGTAGCTTATGGATATCTTGTAACACATTTCCATTATGTTTGTACTCTGTATGTGTACACTCATGCTGATTTAATGAACTTTTACAAATGTATAGCAGCCACATATATGTGAAGAAATACTTACTGTAACAACACTTTCACACTTTCCATTAATTGCATAAAAACAATGAATTTTCAGAGTCTTTCAATTCTGTAATTCATTAGCTTTCTTCGTTCATATCCTTTCTGTAGCATCTTTGACTTCTTCAAGTGTCTACATCTCATCCTTCTTATGTACATGATCAAAAACTTTCTGAGATATCAACCATCCTTTTTTGCATATAATGCCTCATGTGAAGTTCAAGCACAGGTTCGTGACATTCATTGCATTATTTTATGTTGTTTCCTGCATTTATTTATAGATATCTATCCACTTGCACACAAAATAACACTCAATTTACTAGGCCATCAAATCATATACACCAGTCAATGTTTGTGAGTGAATATAAGATAACATTCACTCATGAATACTGGTTGGTTTGTGTTATTTGATGAACTCATAGGTTGATCTAATCATGAAAAAGGTTTCTCAG
>MU225893.1:37390-49311 GCA_018584345.1 Thuja plicata
TTCTTCTACTAGGAGGAGCATTTTCAAAACCATAAGTGTCTTCTACAAACTTTCGAAAAACCTGATAGTGAAGATCAAATTCAATATGATAACGACAACAACAAGTTTCAAACACTTTGTTTGTCCTAATATAATATGGCTTCAATTTTCCAAACATTGTTTTCCGAATCTTTATATTAGGATTTGAACTACAAAATGACACATACATTTCATGTTCTGTTGTGGCCAACAAATGTTTCGTATGATATTCATATTGATTAGCTTAAATTCTATGTATGATAACATCTCTACTGTTTGATGAAGGATGTGTATTATCATTCCAAAATAATGTGACCAAATTCTTGATTCCTCCATCAATCCTATCAGAATGAGGAGCTCTACACATGATTTCCCAACTGCCTTCCAAGGTGCTATCATCCAAAAGTATTCTCCTATTAACATATCGTGATATTATTTTCCTACTAAAATAAATCTGAGATGAAACTGAAGATATTTGTCTTTTTCAGAGCATAGTGTTACCTACAATGGATGTCAACATAACTTTTCTTGTAATGGTCTTATCTTTAGCTCAAGATCGCTTCCCTACCTGGTTCAAACCTTTCCTAAGATTTTCAATCATATCAGTTTGCATGTCAACAACTTTTCTCTTTTTTGATGTTGCATCTATACGCAATAATTTTAATGCCCCTTCCAACTTTTTGTTTATAAGTACAACTGAAAGCAATTGAGCTTGTTCAAGTGTTTCTAAATTATCAAATTTAGACAATATTTCTTTTTTTATCATATTCATTGACCTCTTCTTAGCAAGACTTAAGGGTTGAAAATGATCTCAAATTTTCCACATCCATTGTAAGTAAATGATCTAAGTTTCTATAATTAATATTTCTCTTTACAGTTTGAGCTAAATATATATGTTCATCCATACTAGTAGGAGCATGTGATCCTGAAACTTCTCCAACATCAATTGTTTGAGCTTCTATAGGGAGTGATCCCGACCCTTCTTCAATGTGCAATTCTTCAACTTGACTTGACCCTCCTACTTCAGCTTGTCCTTCACCTTCTTTAGTTTTATGATAATATGCCAATGCAGCTTCACGATTATTTTGTTTAGCACCAGGCGATCTTTTTCTAGCAGATTTATGTTGTCTTCCCTTCTTGTTCCCCATTTCTTCTCTTCAAAAATGTCTTCCAAATGTATTTTTTCTTCAAAAAAATGCTTTGATATAATATTTCTCCTGTTCAAAATTATGCCTTCGAAAAAAATAGAAATAACAATCTTTATTCTAAAAATGCATTTGTAAAAATTGAACAATAATAGAAAAAGCGAATTACTTGCTGCAATTCGGTTAAAAACTGAAAACAAAAAACTTTAGATTTATACCATTCTAAATTGTCCAAAAAAAAAAAATACAACATGGCCGACCTACTTCATGCGAAGTAGGCTACTTCGCGCGAAGTAGGCAAGATAAAAATCCGGCGGGATGGTTGTCACTGGATTTTTTACTCAAGTGGCTTCGCACGAAGCCCCTTGGACCCCTTGGCACGAAGGGGGTCTTCGCTCGAAAACCCCTAAAATGAAAATTTCTTGTTTGAAAAAAAACAAGTCCTAAAAATTGGTCTTTCAAGGCTTGGGACAAGGACCAAATCAAATGTTTTTCTCAAATACATGATGCCAAATGATGCAATTCGGAACAAGCTTTCTAATGAATATAATTTTAATACATATTAAGTTCGTTATCACTTTCAAATATTACTTTAACTAAACATAGGTTGTTTGGCGATTCAACAACCCGTCTCTTCAAGGCTTTGGGAAAAATAGTAAATTATAATATGAAAAATATGTAGGAAAAGCATATTTGTGTTACCTTTCTATATTAAAATAAAATTTGAATTTTGATATATACATTTCAAGTTACAGTGATCAAAGTGACCTTATGTCTAAATTACAGTTACTGTCACTTTAAAACTTAATAAACTATGAAATATTGACCCAAAATGAATGAAACCTATTACATCCTCTAGATATTGAAGTTACAAATATAATTTTGAAAGAACTACATCGTTATCATATTTAAAAAAAAATTTATGCTGATCCAAGCGAAAGTCACTTATTAAAATCACAGTTTTTTCACACAAACCACTTTTCGAAGGAGAAGGAAAAATGAATTTTAATGAATTTTTTTTTTTTTTAAATATATTTAGAAACTAGAAAGAAAATTCTAAAAGACCCTAGTTTATATCATCTTCAAATTCCTTATAGTTTTGCGGCAATATGTGTTTGAAAATGAAGTTTTTTCTCCAAATGTTGATCTCTGTGTCAAAGTTGGCCAAAAAGTGGGGCACACTATTGTGGGATCACCCATGTAGCAGTTGAATTTTATAGTCCAAATCCCCTTCCACTACCCTATCCTCTTTCTCCTTCAATCTTTTTTCCATTTCGCAGACTTTAGCCACCATTTCCGCAAAGGCTTTATTTCTGCCCACCACATCTTTCATCTCATCGAGGCAGACCACAACTGGTTTATCCCCAACTCCAATTTTCATGATGAGGTTAGCCTCGCCTCTCATAATCTGCATCTGCTTCTTAATTTTGACAATTTCATCCAGCATTTTACCCAGAGTGCGGGTGAAATCCAGCAAACAGTTCTTGTTTTTAGTAATATCTTCCACCCCACTAAAATCCTTACCTATATCTGCATTAGAAATGTCATTTTTCTCAGTGTCTTTTTCCAAGTTGTTCACAATGTCCTCCACACTCTTGTTGATTTCCTTCTGCATATTCTTCTCCGTGTTCACCATGGGAATTCGGTCTTCCTCCAAATTTTTTTATTGTCCTCCTTCTTTTCCTCTTCCCCTGTTTCATTCCCCAAATTAATCTCAATGCTTTGTTCATTTTCCCCTTCATCCTCCTCCTCCGAGGATAGCACGATTCTTCTTTTACTAGGATTTTTTCCTTTTTAATTCCTCTTATTTTTACTGTTCTCCCCACGCTTCCTTTTATTAATTTCTTTCCCTTTTTTGTTCTCATACTCATCCTCCTCTGTCTCTTTTTCTGTTTCAGAGTCCTCCATAACAGTATGTCTAAATTATAGTTAACGTCACTTCAAAACTTAATAAAATATAAAATATTCAACATAATAAGATGAAACCAGTTGCAATCACTAGATATTAGTGTTACAAATCTAAATTTGAAAGAACCACTTTTTATTCCTTATAGAAAAAAACATTATGCAACAGTAAGTGAATGTCACTCTTAAAAAATATTATTTTCAATTAAAAACAACTTTTCGAAGGAGATGAAAAAATGGATACAAATCAATTCCAAAACCTTAAAAAAAGGAATCAAAACACAAAATATTAAAAATCACTAGTTTACATCATCATCAAATTACTAATGGTTTAACAACAATAGGTGTCTGAATGCGAAATATTTTTTCAAATATTCATTTCAGCGTCAAAGCTGGAAAAAATGTGTAACCCTCTATTGTGGGACCACCTCGTGAAAATTGAAGTATATCATACCTTGTAAATGAAAATGCTTCTTTGAATGTGATCAAATATGTTGATGCAATAGATTTGACTTTACAAAAACCCAAAAATGAAATTATGAAAGACATAACCTTGTATAGTGGATGTTGTAGTTTTCTATTATGCTTGATTGGATAGAGAGAAAGAGGGGGGATGTTAGGGTTTAGGAAGATATGAAGAATAAACAATATTAAGATAATTCATAAATAGAGAAGACAAAAAACCAAATAACACAAAGATTTAATGTGGTTCACCCAATATGGGCTACTTCCACTAGAGAAACAATTATCCACTTATTATATTATCTAGTGAAGAGAAAACTACAATCTAATAATTTCACATTACACCACCACTTATTTATAGGAATTTTAGGAGGTTTACCAATGTTGGTTTTCAAAGTTCTATTAACAAATTAACTTAAAAATTCTTGACCAGCTAACCAAAAATGCTTGACGAGTGTACAATATTTGTATGATTAGTCATCACATACCAACATGGAAGAAGTTTGAAGACTTGGTTACTTGAATGAATTTTGATGCATGCTTGAATCAATGTGTATTTTATTCATTGGTGATGAACTCCTTTTATTTACCTTCAATGAGGGAAATAGGCTAGATCCATGAAGAAGATTTCCTTGAAAATATCATGAAATGCTCGAATAATGCTTAAGACTTGATCATGAATGATTGGATGCATAATATTAATTGTGTATGCTTGAGGGTAGATGTGGATACCTTGTCTTATGAACTTGATACCCAAATGAGGAGAGATAGGGTGCTTATATACCTCTCACAACATTTCAAGGGTTACAACTAACACATGACGACCACGAATATAAAGATCCCACTAAATTATTTTTATGGGCCCTCAATGAAATTTTTAGTCCAAAACTCAAGGTATAGGGTGCATAGGTGCCCTATACCTACCTGTATAGGATGCTTAGTCACCCTATACCCACCAATCAGGGCTCAAATTTACACCATGGTTTTTGGATAACTAGGAGATACCAGACTATGAGGTATAAGTGATTTTGAAGTTGAGAGAGATAAAAAAGGCCACAAATGGAAACATAGGGCCTATGTGATTAAATAAATTATTGGATTGGAGAAATAATAGAGGAGAGAACTTAGAAATAATGGCTTACCTTGATTTCATACAATAATGAAATAACATAGGACCTATATTTGAAATTAGGTGTCCATTAAGTGCCATAGGAAGTCCTATTATGCATGTTGAAATGAAAATACACTAAGGTGGGTGCTAAAAAATCATGAAATTATACACACCAATAAAGTTCTTACAATTTATGATGGTACATTTAGCCCCCACTTTAGGGGAAGTGTGACTTGTGAGGCAACCTCTTTCTCATGATAAAGGAAATGAGAGATAAGAAGAAATGAGAGAAAAATGATCATGGGGAAAATAAAAATAGATAAGACATCACTAAGATTAAGGATGTAAGCCCCTAAACAAAGGATGTCAACTCAGACAACCATGCACAAGGAAACATAACAAAAAGGAAACAAAAGATAAAGGACACAAACAAAAAATAGGTTTAGTACTAAAATAAAAAATCCAAATAAACTAGTTGAAGAGACCTTAATCAAGAAAACATCCCAACCACTAGCATCATGTTCAGAAAGATATTACAAGAAAAAAAGTGATCACATGGAAAGGGAAAGAGAATCCACCAAGGAAAACACTCCATGATCTAACCCACTAGAAAAGCTATGAGAGCATGGACATAAGGAGAGAGAGAGAGAGAGAGAGAGAGAGAGAGAGAGACCATGAATCCAACAGTTTAGCAAGTTGTATTATACTAGGAGACCCATGGGAGAAGAAGATGAGGAAAAGAGTAGAAATGTTTGTAATTTGTATTAATCTATTCAAATCTACCTTGAAAATTTTCTACACAAGATGACTTACATTTTTTTGCGTACAAGGCAGCTTACGGGATCAGTCCTACAAAAAGTATAGTCTCTGTATGTATCAATGAAAGTGACCAGTCTAATGATCAATGAAAGCAATCAGTCAAAGGACCAAAAGTGATTAGTCTAACGATCAATGCAAGTGGCCAGTCAAAGGACCAAAAAGTGATCAGTCTAAGTATTGATAAAAAGTGGTCAGTCTAAGGACAATAAAAAGTGATGAGTCTAAGGATCGATAAAAATTAGTCAATCTAAGGACCAAAAAGAGATTAGTCCAAGGAAAGAATAGTCTCCTTAGGGATCAATAAGGTTGCATAATATACAAGGAGACCATACATATTCCCCATACTTATGATGGTGACATAGAAGTATGGTTGCATCATGGAAAAGAGAACACGAATATCTACTTCCAACAACAAGGAGATATCCTTAAAATAACAATACATATCAAAGTACTTAGAAAAGAGTGGTGAATGTAGTTAGCCAAGGAATAGATAATTGTGAAAGGATATCCACAAGTGGGAAGAAACCATTGAAAGGAAGAGATATTGGTTACAAAACATCTATCTTCAAGAGGATTCCTTTAAAAAAGATAACATATTCAAGACAAAGAGGGGAGGAGAACAATAATGCACCCTTTTAGCCCCCCTATTACTAGGCAAAAAAGGGTTATTTGACGAGGGATGACAAATTTTAAGCCCCTAAGTAAGGGTATTTATTTAGGATAAATATGTTTTTACAAATAAGGACGATTTTTTAATCAAGGATGCACATCTCTTATGCTGGGGAGATGCACATATGTATTGGAAGACATATTAGTTAGATGTTTTTTTCATTGATGTCAACATATATGTTGGACAGTTTGGTCACAGTTTTCCCAGTTGTGCAGTATGCTCAGAGGTCTAGTGAGGTAAGGTTTTTGTAGATAAGTGGTCATGAATGTCAGCAAATGTTGAAGAGATTTTTTACTTGTTCTATGTCAAGTTACATAGACACACATGAAGGTTTGGATGCGTTATGAGGTCAAGTGTGGTGACTGGTATTTCAAAATTTTTAGGAAGGTGACAGAGTGTTAGAAAAAGGTTTGGTGTGCATGTCCAGGTGGATATTTTTCCCTACGCATCTAGGTGGATGTTTGGGACATCTTGATGTGTTCTCAATTCAGATGGTTCATGGTCCAGAGGTCTGCAAGACATTTTTTAGTTGTATCAGAGGGTGTTGATGGTGTTCTTGAGGTTCAACATGAGAGATGCTGAAAAATCTAAAGAGTCGGATGGGTTCGGATGTTTTTATGCTATTCATGATTCTTATGGATGTTATTCGATTTTGTGCAAGTGTAGTTGGTGGTGCACATTGATTGTGGTGATCATATTTGAATGAATTTTCAATCAGTGCTAATATTTATTATGTTCTTGGATGACTTGATCAGTAAAACATTTTGTGGATATCGAGGCATGATTTGTGGAAAGTGTTATGATCTCGAGGTTGATGATAGGGATCATTTCTATGGTTTTGCGGTCAAACATGGATTTGAATTAAGAGATTTGATGTGTGGATTTGAATTTTGAAATGAAGGGAACATACCTTATTTATTTTTCAAGCTAGATAAATTGGATATTTATAAGGAAAAATCGTGAGGTGCAGATGTGTAGAATTGCTTGTAGAGCAAGAGTGCAGATATGTTGAGGGTTGAATATCCCATATGAATATATTAGATAGGATTTGAGCAAATATTTCATTGTGCTTCATTGGAACTTAAATAGGCATAGGATAGATTTCATTATACAGTTCAAAAATCTTAGATTGATCATTGTAGCGATCTTGTAAGGAAGTGAGGCTTCCATATGGTTGTAGCCCTATTGTATTTGAGAAGTGTTCTCTAGGCAATGTTGTTAAATTAATGTGCATTCCCATTTGTAATATGTGTTTTACTTCTAACAAGGTATATTTTATATTGTGGGTCTTCATCCCCAATGTGGTTTTTTTCCTAATATGATTTCCATGATAAAAATCAGTGTGTCTTGAGTGTTGTGGATGTGTTTTTTTATTTGTGTATACATTCTTAATCATTAAGATTAGAAGTAAGGATTTTAAGGTTAAAGGGTTTTGAAAGTTTTAAGCTTTGGAATAACTGATTCATCCCCCCTCAGTTATTCACTTCCATATTTATCACAATTGGTATCAGAGCTTGGTCCCTTGAAGAAAGACTAACAACTTCAGGGAGATCCAAACATGACATCTTATAAGGATAGTCCAATATTTGATTGCACCAACTAAAAATTGTGGAAGAGTCACATGATTGTTTAGCTTAGATGCATAGATGAAGATTGTTAGAATATTACCTGTAATAACCACTCAAATTTTGCTTTCAGTTTTGATGTCGTACTCTTTTAGGCAGTTATTTCAGTTGATTGGCCGAATTATTTTAGGTTACATTTCATGTGAGCTATTATTATTTTATTTGATGGTGATTCTGGATTATGATGTTACGGATTTATCATACGCATAGATAGATGTGATGATTATTATATGTTGATTTCAGATTATGATCATGTACTTACCCCATACTTGCATGTGTATGGTTGTTTTATATGTTGATGTACTTGTTGATGTGTTATTGTGGTAGAGGACGGAGACGTAGTTACTTGCTTTGCGAGATCCACACGTTCGACCGATCCCTATCATTGTTTGTGATATTATATTGGATGTACATGCATGTTCTTTTGATGACAGGATTGCAGGTATAGGGCATCGTCTTCCCTAAATTGGCAGGAGTGAGCGTGCCCATACATTCATCTCAATGGTAAAGAGGGGAGGTAACATACAGATCCAAAACCCTAACCTAAGCCTATTGTCCTAAGTATTGGACGAGTATCAGTTTGACTACCCTACCCGGATTCGTCTAATTGACGTAAATTTGTGTATCCTATCTTGTTATGTGTTTGGGTTTATTTTGAGTGATTTTAGTTTAGTGTTGTGATATTGTGTGATTTATCATGTATTTGTGAAATTGATTATTATTGAAATTAATTATTAAATATGGAGTATTTAATTAATTGAAAATTAATTAAATATCTATGTTTAATTAGAAAATTAATTATAATGCAAATTATTGAATATTGGAATTTAATTGAATATTTAAATTATAATTTGAATTATATTAGCTTTTATGCATTATTAAATAATTAAATATTTAATTGCATGGATAAGTGTGCTTTAAATATTTAATCTATTTAATATATATTTTAATTAATTATATGTGCAAGTTAATTATTGAAAAGGGAGTTTGAATTCAAAATGCAACTTGGTTTAATAAGTCAAAGTTGAGTTGTGCAAGTAAATAGATACTTTAATTAATAAATATTATTTACTTTTAATTTTGAGTTGAGTCCTTTTAGGGGTTAACTAGTGTGTTGTCATGAGGATTTGCATAATTTGGGGAAGTTAATTCTCTTTAGGAGAATTCTCCTCCCATTCTCTCATAACAGGTTTTTGGTGAAGGCATTTTTGGGAGAAGAATTTGTGAGAGAATTTTTGGTGCGTTCTTGTTGTCTTGCAATTTTGAGAATTTTGTGTGTGCTTGGAGGCTTGAGAATTTGTGGAGATCTTGGCTTGGGAGGCTTCGTGGTTCCAGATCTACATTTGAAATTGGATTCAGAGGCTTCAGGATTCTTCATCTTCTCACAAAACTCCTTTGTCAATTTTTGGTGGATTTGAGGTAGGCTTTGATAAAAACCCCTTTGTAAATTCAATTTGTGAATTTTGTGCTTTCTATGTGTTTGAGATCATTTACAATTCCATAATTAGGTATTTTACGTATTTGCTTAAAAAGGGTATTGTAGAAAACCCTAGATCTAAGTTTTTTTAGAAAATATGAAAACTTGGCATAGTAGGGTTATGCTGCCAAAATTCGGAGGAAAAATATGCATGGGAAGACGTAGAAATTGAGAAAATTAATCTCCCTATAGTAGAGACTATAGTAGCAAAAAAATCCTCCCTTTGAAAATAATCCTTAGAAAATTTAATTGTTTTGAAAAAATGACCCTCACTGGAAAAATACAGTCTAATAAAAACAAATTCACCAGTGGACAAAAAGTAGAAAAAAGACAAAAAAAAAATGTTCTTTTTTATTTTTCCGTTTTCAGAAAATTTATATTAAAAAAAATTTGCATGTTTTAATTGTATGAAAAAAAAATTACAAAAATAAAATAAAAATTAAATTAAATTTTGGGGGGGTGGGTTTGACCCCACCCACCCTACGACACATTGGTCGCCGCAACAATAGCTGCTAGCGCAGTCCGTGCTGCACGAGGCAACACGACTGCCTAGGTAGCATAACTACCTAGGTAGCACGACTGCCTATGGGAGTCGGGGGGCGCGTGGGGCCCGTCACCCCCACTGTAAACTTGTTTTTTTTAACATAATTTAAATTTGTTTAAATTCGATTTTTTGTTAATATTATAATTTTTAATTATTAAATTTTTATTATAAGTTAATTCTTAAATAATGTTTATTAATATTCATATTTAATTAATAATTAATAATTAATTCATAGAGTTATTTAATTTATTTAATTTAATGTACTTAATGTTATTTAAATTAGTTTAATTAGATGCCATGTAAAGTTTACTTATTTGGTATTAATTGAAATTTAATTTATATAATGTTAAGTATTTTAGATTAGATTAATTTTAAGATTAGTTTTCTTTTGAAAACCGGATTGATTAAATTGAATTTAAACGAGAGTATTTAAGATTGAATTTAAACTAGTTATCATAATTAATGGTTAGATTAGTTTAAATTATATGATTTAGTAGTTAATTAATTACTTTTATAATGAGGTTATATTAGTAGATTAATTGGACTAGTAAACGACATATTAAGTCCTGATTTGATATAAATTTAGGCAAGTGGATTCAATTGATTTAGTGTTATATACGTAAAGGTTCTAAATCAATTAATTTAGTTAATTTAAATTAGCTATTGAGTCCTAGTCTTTTGGAAATTATTGTTTTACAATGGAATCTATTTCTATTACTGTTAAAATTAGATGTGTAATTTATTGATAAACTCTGCATAATGTGATGTTGTTTCCATTCCTATGTGTTTATCTCTATGCATCGGGTATCTGGGTTTTATATTGCCTAGTATGTATACAGAGGTTGTGAGGGGGGGGTGTTTTGCATTTCTGTTTATGTTATGGCGTGTGTGTTTAATGTAATTACCCTAAACTGACCATGTAAACCCTTTCGATTATGGTATCTGATTGTGTACCTCTATGTGACCATTCCTGTTATGTATGGATACTAGATTTGGGTGTACTTGGGTTGTGACTATGCTAGGTCTTTGTAGGATCCATGAGCCTAGGTTAGGTTACCTAGATGTGTAGTAGGGGGTGGCTTGCAATAAGTTCCGTGTCCGTAAGTGACTACTTGGATTGCTTATTGTAGGTATACTTAATAAGTGATAACTAAATGCATAACTGAGAGATCTTAAAATGAACTAATAAGATGTGTCATCACCCATGCTTGAGTGCTAGTATAGAATAAGATGGAGGATGAGAAGATGCTAGTCGCCTTGAGGGGTATCTGGCATAGTTAGTGGCCTTGTCAGTTTGAGAGGTCATTGGCGCCATGTATGGTCACTTAAGTGTCAGAATCCATTGGGATTGCTAGGACAAAACTTAAGGGTTAGACGTACATGATGACACTTCCTTTACACAGTCTAGATTTCCTACAGTTGTCAGTTGCCTCTGGATTAGTGAGTCTTACCTTTCATGATGTATAGTACACCTAGATTAGAGAGCTATCAGGATCCCTTGCTTAGCGGTTATTTCCTTATTTGGTTTTGGATATCCGAGTGGGGTCTTTTGTTATCTCCTCAGCACGGTGGAGTGGAATTTTATGGTTCCACACGGACGGGTGGTAGTGATTCTTTACCCATTGAGATTCGACGTCCTTGTACCAGGTGCTTGATGGTTCTTTGCAGATGAGCTCTTTATGTTTCTTCTTTATTGATTATGTACTTATCATTCATATTGTAAATCTTGTATTAGAGTATCGTACGTGATACCTAATCTGGATATTGTATATTATGTAGAATCGCTTCGGTGAGATTCTTTGAAATTAGGATTTTACCAACATATCCAAAATTTAGCAAATTCCAATGGTGCATTTGTTAGATATGGTCCTTTTACCGAGACAATATTTTCTGAGACAGTCACACATTCACCATCAACAAACTACTCTCTTACATTTGTAGTCTGGCTCTGATACCATGTTAAGTTTTAGGATAGCTGCAAATGTAATAGCACTATATTTTGTATGTGTTTTTCAAACGCAACAATCTTTCTTTCATTTATATTAGGAATGAGGCTAGGAGAGACATGTCCCTTCATGGGACATGTCTATTCATTATTATTTATAAGAAAGGACATGCCTCTTCCTATTAATCATAAGTTAATCA
>MU225893.1:51721-90716 GCA_018584345.1 Thuja plicata
TTATTAATTAAGAATAATATAATAATTTAATATTAAATATTAAATTTTATATGATTAATAATAATATAACATATATAATATATTATTATTAATCAACATGTATTATATATATTCTAATGATCATACGGCTGAAGCTACAAACATTAACACTCTCAATGGTCTATGTTTAACGAGAAGAATTTCCCTAGAGACCCAAAAGATGGGCAAATGTTTTTGTTTCAAATTGAACACAAAAAGTAAAAAAATGGTTACACAAAAAGGTTCTTCCCCCATGGCGCAAGTTCATGTTGCAAGTTGAAGAAATTTATTTCCATGTTTTTCCCATGACACACGATTTTATCAAACTCAGATGTAGTTATGGGTGCATTGAAAATCACTTAAAATTAGGTTTCTAAGATCTGATTCCAAGTGGAAGTACTTCTCTGTTCATATGTAAAGTGCAAGGTAAGATCTTTCCCAAAAGGCAACACGAGTTCTTCCCACAAAGAGAAAATGCCAAGGCATGTATTTTTCCTCTAGTATGCAAGATGAAATAAAAAGCCTGCCTTTTCATATTCTCATGTTGAAAAGACAAATGTGAAATTCCCTATATGCATTATGGATAGAAAAACCCACTTCTTTCATAATGTTCATTCTTACATATCAAAGAAGAAGTCCACCTTTCTAATATGCAAAGTAGCCAAGAAAGCCCACTTTTTTACTTTTCCTTAGTATGCATATACTTTTGAAAAGCTCACCTTCATCTTATGAGATGCACATGATATTAAAAACCCCACCATCCATAAAATCAAAGCTTGTTATTCATTCATATGCAATACTCCAAAGAAACCTCATTTTTTTCATCTTTCTTCCACTCACTTGTGAGATGCATCGAATTTGTTCTTCCCCTCAATGATGCAAGTTCTTGTTGCAAGTTGAAGAAATATTTTCTCATGTTTTTCCCATGATGCAAGGATACAAAGCTAGAGAAACCACACGATGGAGCTAGAAAAAGAAAGGGGCGAGTGAAGAAATGATTATGGGTATAGAATTCTTTCAAAACTGAAACATACAGACACAAAGATGCCTCCTAGTGATCACCATTATGATGCAGAGCGATATGCAGGCTCATATTTCGGTTCCAGATGTTTTCACCCAACCAGAACACATCACTCATCAGGCATCTTGTAGAAGCATAAAGACTAACAGAGGATGATGCAAATAGATTTTGTGTCTTGTCAGACACTTAGATGCTTTCATTATGCATTTTTTAAAAGTGTAGAATCTTTGACAGATTACACAAAAATATGTAAAGTAGTGTCATGTAATCATGTTGCGGGTACATTAGGTCCTACAACATTGAATAAGTCAAAGTTAGTTAGTTGTAGATAAGCTTTGAATAGGTCAAAGTTAGTTAGGGATAAGGATTGAATAAATCAAAGTGGTTAAGGGTTTCCCCTTTCTTCTCCACTTTCCTCTCTCCTCTTTTCCTATATAAGGAGGGGGGGTTCATTGTAAATAATCATCTTTTGTTGTGTGCAAGAAAACTATAGGCAATTCTCTTGTATTCTGAAAACTTTGAGTTTCATTGTGCAAAGTTGAGCATTTGAATAAAGGAACAAGAAATGGAAAACTTTGTGTTGTTGGTTTTGAAAATTGATGAGTGTGTTCTTATGTCGCATTGGTTAATCCTTTCTCAAATTAATAGTTATCTTGCATATATAATTTGAGCATTATAATTCGAGTTGTCTGAAGATTTTGAGCTTCAGGGGATAAGAGTTACTATAGAAGGTAGTAGCTGCAATATTCCAAGGACTGAAGACTTTGGGCTTCAGTATTGGAAATTAGATAGATAGAGTACTTATTTGAAGTGAGGACAAGAGACTTTGATCTCTTGTATCATTTTATCTTTAGATAAATTCACTATTGTCTCAGTTGATTGTTCTTAAGTCAATCTCTGAGCCACCGGTATAACTGTTGCAAGGGGAACTGTATGTGTTACAGTTCAGTTCTAATTGAAGCCACCTGCAGTAAGAAGGGAGTCTCCCCTATTGCTAAGAGGAGAGAGTAATCTCACACACTGCTGCCTAACATGCACATTTTGCAAGTTGTAATCTTAGTGACTTGCAAAATATTTAGCCAACATACACAACATATAATTGTTATACCAAAATCATCTAATGAACTGTAAGAATGTCCAGGTAGCAAGGATACTTGGAAGATCTCTAAAACTCAACAGTCATCCAAAATTTCATTCATTTGCAATTACTGAAACACATAGATGTACCAAAGAGATGAATTCCAATAATAAAAACAAGTACACTTGACACCATAGTCCAAAACGTGCACATACTAAATCTTTTTTTCATATAACCAAACCCATGATGTCTAACCGACAACCAATAGGCATTCAACCGAAACTACCAACAACCAACCAATACAGATATGCAACCGCTATAAAGGATTTTACATTAATGTCAACATCTTCTCAATGAACTCAACAACTATAACATATCTAGCATCCAGATACATCAATGAATTATATCACATGAATCATAAATATCAATTCCTTTGATTTTAGGTTCATTTTATAACGCCAAACTTAAATTTCCCTAGATTCTTTCTTCACCATAGTATTATCATAAATACATGGTTCACTAACTCTAGCCGTGATTTAATGATTTTTCATTACATATCCTTGCAATAAATAAACTAACAATTTCATTTAAATTCTAACCTACAATTACATTGTTTACCATTGCATACACATCGCCATAATCACATAAGATAACCGATTTCAATTAACAATCTAACTAACTCTAACTTATCATTTCATTATTCAATTTACATAATCAAATTCTTTACCAAATACAATTTTAATAACATCCTTCCTAATCTATGATTGCATTGTTCATTATTGCAAATATACATTATATCTACAATTACATCATTCTCCTTTAAGAAGTATACAAATTACATCAACACATGTACAAAGGTACAATTTTACATGATATAACAATATGTACAAAATTAAGATCTCAATGCATCATGAATAAAGGTACTGGAACAAAGATCCATCTATGCAAACACAAACAATCATAGAACATTGATGGGGAAAGATAACTATGACCCAACCATGTGGAACTCAGAGGCTCACTTTCACTATGATAAGGATGTAGACATGAAGGCCCCACTTCAAACATATAAATCAAACCGGAAATCAATCAAGTGACTCAATCTCCAAACACACCAAGGAAATGCAAGAAGCCATAAAACAAAGCAAAAGCTACTAGAGGCAAAGAAAAAACCAGATGGAAAGGGACTATAGGTCACATGTAGAGTGAATTTCTTTGCATAGCCCCCCCTTGGTTACCCTAGTAGTCTTTCTGGACCCCGATGCCAAAGTAAGAACTCGTGTGGAACCAAATAACGTCCTTTTGTGAGGACAAGGTAGTTCAATCATGCCAATCTCAACAGACATCTTGTCCCACTCCCATCCTTAGCCTATACTAGCGCTCAAGGCATGGGAAAGGCAAAATATTACCTTTTTAATGTGAATTCCCTCCTCTCCTCTCATTTATTAGGTTATCACTTGATTAATAAACTCTTCAATAGGTTATCTTGGTAGCCACTTAGGGCCCTGACCCCCATTGAGAACCACCCAACCTATCATGCACATAGGTTATCTATCCCTTATGTTCAAAACCAAATAAAAAGTACATAAAATAATAATGTACAAATGAAATAGATAATCTTGATTCCCATACAACATTTAGAATAGCCTCAATCTGGTTTAGGGACACATACATTGCTCTTCTACCATGGACAAGCCCTAAACCCCAATCCGGACTCATAACAACATGATATCAACACAATGAAATTCAAATACTTTTAAATCACATGAATAAGGCATCATATTTCCCCATAGATTAATCGGGACAGATAAAACATAGTATAAACAACCCCTACTACCTCTAGTATGCACTAGAAACCCTAATTTTCCAAAATCTAATCAAAACATAGAATCTGCACACTTGGTCTAAAAACCAGCATACTTGGACCAATATGTTGTGCACTTGGGTTAATTTATGCGCACTTGGACTTATTTTCTATGCACTTGGGTCAATTTATAGCGCACTTGGTGTTTGTAATTGCACGATTGTGTAGAGTTCCCAAAATGACATCAATTGGTCCTTGGAAGTGAAAACATAAGGAGACGTTTCGGACCTCCCTATTTTCCTTTAAGTGAACTTAAAAATTTGACCCCAACACTCATAAAAAGAAAACTAAAAAGAATTTCCCCATACAACCTATTGGAAAAACTAGGAAAACACAACATACATTTGCATCAAATTTATGAAATCATTATCAAACTATAATGAAATGAAAATTACATATTTTAGACATCATTACACCATCAAAAATTATTTCAAACATCATAGAACAAGTAATTAGAAGTAGAGATTCAATCCCTACCTAAAGTCCTATGGAGATCATGAATTGAAGAATGAAGATGAGCAATGAAAGAGAATGAAATCCAAGCTTCAAAATGCAGCAAACTAACTTCCACTATTTCTAGAAATCTCCAAGGCCAAAGAAATGGAATCCATAACAAAATATCTCCTTCAAACCAAGAATGAAACTTTGAACAAATCCCTCTCCAAATCAATTGAACTTCATCACAAATTTCCTCTCCAAAACTTTGAAATTTCTCCTCTAAAATCTCCAGCAATAAACCCCTCCAAAATAATGAAAATAAAATGTTAAAAAATCCCTCAAGGGAGTTGTAGGGGAATGCAACCAATTCCCACTCCAAAACAAAAATTAAAATCAAAGTTCATTAATCAAACATATATTATACCTCTCAACTTATATTTATCTTTTATAATAAAAATTATATAACATCCTCTCAAATATAAAAATTATTTGAACATATAATATATATCCTCATAATATACATCCACACATAAAGAGGGATTGCATACTATAATCTCATGCTCTAATAAACATAGTCATTAATAGTAATTTACATTAATATTTTACAGACACACACACGCACACACACACATGTATATATCCTTTATCAAATTAATAATTATTCAAGACTTTATAAAAGAGAATATAAATAGTCAATAAATACCAATTTAGGACATTAGACCAAAAAGAGAAATAAGGATTAAAATATCAATAAAGTCTAAGTGATCAAATATAACAAAGTGAATAACATATATATCCTGAAACACGAGAACACCCAAATAAGAATTACTCCAATCATGATGCATCATCAAATGCAATAAAATCACAATGATCACATGCTCACAACAAACCATACAGAACCGGGTAATAGGTGGGTCAGGAGTTGTCATCTTGATAGTCTGATTGGTAACTCAAAATCATAATCATTCTTCAATCAGAACGATGGAAAGAGCTAAGTTCAAGGGGGCCTTAATGCTATCTCCCTCACTCACTATTGAGGATTTTAAAGACACCCTTAGACCTGTGAAGCTAGGTGAAGTCAATGTCTAGTACCTCAAACCTGCATCGCAAAGACGAAGCATATATATACATATACATATATCTCATATCAAGCAACAATAGACAATGAAGGGGAAGCAAGACATTGTGTGAACCTCACAAGTGAGTAACACTTTTGTCCCTCATCATACAAACATACCAAGGAGAAGATTAATATAACAAGTACATTAAGCATATACATATGTTGACCATTCTAAATAACATTAACATAATCATGGGTTAGAACACAATCATACATATACATCATAAGCACAAGGCATGATCATTGGATAATCATAATCAAGAGGAGAAACATAAGTAATGATCCTAACAATATCAATATGTCTACTACATATATAAATCATCAAAAGACATCATCATGTCGTCCTAAATATCACAACATCATAATTAGACCATTACACACATCAAAGTCTTGAAAGACCCTCAACACAAAAATATAGATGAAAACACATAGAAGGGTGTCACTAACCATAAACAATATACCGAACAACATCAATATGTCTATAAGATATAATTTTTCAATAGCATCATCAAGTATTGGAATATGAAATCATTACGAATACACTACCAGAATAGATTAGATAAGTACCTCTATGTATACACCTAATGCAATATCACACTCATATATGTAGAAAGGAAATCATAAAAGGATCTTACCACATCTAATAGTCTTAACCCAATAGCATCTAAGTATAAACTTACGATTGCAATACCTGCTTGGTTGAGATAGGGTTACATGGGTATTACATGTGTTGTGTGAAATTGCCAAACTAATCAACAAGAAGCATGGTTTGCACACTTCTCTATCAATATTAAAAAAACTATAGGAATCCGTTCCCATGGACTTCCTCTTAAGCTAACCTGCAACCAAGCACAACAATAGTTGTGTTTATGTAATAGTTGATAGATTCTCAAAGATGGCACTTCTAAACATTAAAAAATAAATAAAAAATCAACTCTGGATACAACTCAACTATACTTTTAACATGTCTAGATCCACTTTGGAATCCTAGAATAGCATTTTTTATAAAGACAGGGATTTGAACAATTTCTAGGAAGTGCTTTTGTCTATGCTAGACAAAATGTTTAGCAAGTCTACTACGTTCCACCTACAAACTAATAGATAGATATATAAGTGGTAAGTAGGATGATAATGCATCTTCTTACAGTGTAATTCAAAGAAGCAATGCACTTGAGATGAATTTATGCCTTTCATTTAGTATGATTGCAATAAGGATTTGCAAACTCTACCATACAACCCTTTCCAAATATGCTTGTATCTCTAACCCATTGCACCCATTGACATAGCTTAACATGTTTTGCCAACAACAAGAGCAACTCCTTCAACTCAGGAGGAAGATTACAAGGTTCAATTTATTAAGCACATTCAAGACCTACTGTAGACCATTCTGCAAACAACTAATGCAAAATATAAGCAACATCATGACAAGCGTCAAGCACCACATGCCTTTCTAGCCGATGATCAAGTCTAGCTACACTTACATAAGGAAAGACTAACATGAACTTACAACAAGCTTCATCTATTTGGATATAGGCCATACACCATCATCGAGCAAGTAGGATAAGGGTTTTGAGCTAAATCTTCCTTACCTTGAGTTGCAACTAATCTTTAATGTCAAATTCTTGTGCCCTTACTTTCCAACTCTATTGGATACTTCAAATGTTGCAAAGACATTCAATTAGCACAAGTCAATCAGAATGAAACATTCCCATATAATTGGATAAAGACATTGACACCTATGTCAAATGAACACGTCAACATTCATATCATCAAAATAGGTTAATTGTCTTCCCAAGAATGCAAAGGTATTAGTTGCCAATTTGTTTCCACATCTTGTGCCAAAACTACACGCCATTAGTGCATTGCTCTTCAAGAGTTGGTTGAATAAGGAGGATTTGTGTCATTCAATCATGCCACAAATCCTAGTTATTGATTGGCAGCATTTGTGTTTCCAAAAAGTTCCATGTCATGTTGAACAACCACATTCTAAATCACTAGTCCTAACTTGACTTCCATGGTACCACAAGTACAAGCAAGTCATCAGTGGTTGTGATAGTTATAAAGGAGGATATGAAATGGGTTGGACAAACCAACAATTGTCTTTCTTCAAGTATAAAAACATGCACTACTACTCTTTGTAGTTAGAATTTTCCAAAGAGGAGAGACAAGGCATGGACTTTGTAAATTTGCTCTCATAAATATTGAACATAACTAACATACATCTTTCTTGATGCAATTCTACATACATTGTCAATTGTCTGTTCTATATTCCTATTCAATTACACTACATATTTTAAACGTCTATCATTACACAAACTCATCAAATCCATATTATTCAGGTTGTCTCTGAGGTCAACTCCTAGGTCATAAATCATACTAGGGCTTATTTATGCATTTTATTGGGTATTTCGGATGTTTTACTACTTTATGAGGAATTTATAATTGACTGTAGCTATGTTGTACCATGTATCCCTCTAAGTGCCTTGTTGAATGTTAAGCTCTGTTGTGCACAATTATTGTGGTCCCTGCATTGCATGTGAGAGTCATAAGTGTAAGTATAATGCTAATTGTAGTACAGTTGATATTTTCCCAGCACTCAGTCATGATTCAAACTTGCATTACTTCATCAATAATAATTGATATGCAATATAAGAGAAATGTCCTTCTTAATGAAGAGAACTAGTGAGAGCAGCACAATGATATGTTTTGGTCTAATTCATCGCTCATAAATCAACTCTTGCAGCTGTACTCTACCTCGCACAAGTCAAACACCACCATCCTATGAGGAAACTCAAAAAGAAGCTTGATCGCTGAAATCAAACCTTCAAGGAAGTCAATCTCATAGGCCTCATGAATAGCTTATACTTGTGCACATTAATTTCCTTGCACGAGGATTGATTATTCCTATTTTGTATGATAATAGGATCACAAAAATGTACATCATACAAAAAAGAAATTTTGATGTCAAACATTACCATAATTATCTAGTAAAATTTTAGTAGATCAATTTCATGCCTATGAAGGTTGATCCTCAACATTTTCATTAGTGGCAATTGTGCATATTTTGCAAAATCAAATAAACAAAAGTTGATACTCCATATCAAGCTTGGAAAGTTTCATGATTCGCTGTCTATAATGCTTGATTTTAAAATAGGTGGAGCATTTATCAGAACAATAATTTACTAATGGCATGTGCAAAGATATATTACAAAATGTTAAATGTGGCTTTCACTCCATGAGTCTACAAGCTCAAAAGGTCTGCATCTGGAATCGTTTGTCAGCACTGAGACAATGAAACCATTGCCCTAGTATATTTTTGAACTCTAACACTTCTAATAACCTTTAAGCAAGAGTCATCTTCCAAGTAAACTACTTTTTATATTAAAGCCAAAGGCCTGACGAATAGGTTCAATAGTCTTGTTTATTGCTGCAAAGACTGTTATACATCAACTCTCTTGCAAAGGATACATTATTATTATTTTGTATCAGAACAGGATAAAAAATGTATATCCTACATAAAGAAATGTTAATATCAACCATACCAATGAAGATTATTTTAAGTGAAATATTAGTATGATCACTTTCATGCCTATGAAAGTTGATCCTCAGCATCATTGTTTTCATTAGTGGCAATCATGCATGATGGCAGAGTCAAATATAAAGATATCTAGGAATTGATAGCAGCCAGCATCCAAGTTCAGACATATTGCCAAATAATCACCCGGAATAATTTATGTTCTCCTAATCAAAGTACAGACAAATCCTCTCCCCTGAAAATTAACTAGCAACCATTCCATTGCTTACAAGCTCCTCTAAGCCCTTTTTAAGCCTTGCTGCAGCAACTTTGCAGACATCTTCAACGAGACCTCCAAAAGAAACACGAATATATCCATGTCCTCCACTAGCACTGCCAGGGACAACAAGTACCCCGTGTCTCTCCACAAGCCAGCGAACAACTGAATAATCATCACAATTGTCTGGTAACTTTGCCCAGAAATAAATTGCTCCTTGTCCACCCTTAATTGCATTTGAACCAAGAGGTGACAAAGCATCCAAAAGTATTTCTCTATTTCTTATCAAATTCTGTACTCTTTCTCTGACCCATTCAGACCCAGCCTCTAGTGAATACAGAGCAAGCTTCTGCCCAATAATTGAAGCACATATTGGGATGTTATCTTGCACTTTGAGTAGCTGGGCTTCAAGGCCTTCAACTTCAGATGGATATGCTATCTGTAGAGAGTACAAAAGACCACCTGTTAACTTTAATCCTGCAACATATATTCTAGAATAATTATCCAACTGTTCCATTACTTGAGGTCTGACTTACGTAACCAACTCGCCAACCCATCATTCCATAGGCTTTAGAAAATGAGAATATATTGACAACATGAGGACCCTCCACACATGTATGCCTCAGCCCATCATACATGAAATACCTGCACATGCATTTGTGTGCATCAAGCATATCATACCATTTATCAAATGTAGAGCACTTTTACCAACACATAATGACTTGAAAACTTGTTTTCCAATAATCAAAATCAAAATGGCCTTGATTCAATTGTGTGTGATGGCACAAGCAAAACAATAGGCATGCAAAATAATATTTCTAATTTCTAATTAATGCTGTGCTTGTAACAATCAACAAAGTGGTGACTTCCTGTTTACACTAGAAAAGATTAACAGAATTATTTAATGCAAGCCAAATTGGAATTATCTATTTAGGACAACTGTATGGTAGTATGTTGAACTTACTCGTAAGTATTATCCACTACCAGCCAAGACCCTGCATTTTTGCAAAGCTCAGATATTCTCTGAACAGATATAAATAAAAGAGTAGTTAAAATTGTGCTGAGTTATTATTTATCAAATAAGCATGGTTAACATTCTATGCAGACTAGAAGCAAATAGATATACGGATAAGGTTGGTACGAACTCGCAGAAGAGGGTCTGGAACATAAGAACCAGAAGGGTTGCCAGGATTCACAATTGTCACAAGTTTTGGTATCGAGTCATTTCCTTCCCTTGAAAGTTTTTCTTCCAACCAATCTGTATAGGAAATAAAAGAACATTCCTGGATGAGAAGAGAGCTTTTTTACATCAAAAAATATATTTATTAGCCATAATAGGCTATTAGAAGTCACAGCTACAACTGACCAAGTTACAATGTTTTTAATTATTTCAATTTGTTATTTTCTTTGAGTTGTGTATGGGAAAAGAAAAATTACATATTAAGTACACAATAATATGCACCATATGTCTTACCAGAATAACAATTTCATCTTTTCACAAATTTAAAAGGAAAGAAATTAAAATGTTAAAGTGTCTAATCCTTGACTCAATATGAACAAAGATGAGCAGTGATACACTTAAGTTACGTACCAACAAATATTACAGGAAACATAAGGTGTAGGATCTTGGAGATGAAAGTGTATTATAGATAGAAAAAGAACATTATCATTTTGGTTGATTAAAACCCAAAATGCAGCATCAGAAAAATGAAATAACAAAAAGATATACTAATGTCCCAGTCTGACTTCGATCAGTCAAAAGAACAGGAAAATTGCACCATGTGCGGTCCATTCGAGAAATGGACAAAGTGTCTCTTTCTTAATGACTTGGAACTACTCAAAGAAGCAGCATCCACTTCAATACATCAGATAGAGGAACTCGCAGATGCTACCTAATTCCTATACAATGAACGTCACATAAGAAAAACAGGTTATGTAAAAACTCTCAACATAATACCTGCATCAGTATTGTCTAGAAATAGTTGCAGCAATCATTGGTTCCTGAAGATTGCATTACGTAAGTAACTTAGTACCAAAATTTGTACCCCTACAAAACTTTAAATTGTATGTCTATATGTACAGTCAATATTCTTGATGAGTGGTCAATGATAAAAGTCAATGCTCTTACCAATCTGTCAAGTTATCAACTTCCTGTCTTAGTAGCTCACTAACCATGTTTGCAGGACCATTCCCACATATAGAATGACTATACAGTGATTCAATCTTCCAGCAATCAAAGACTACAGGAAGAAATTGAAGATGATATCTCAAACTAAGGCTAAATGGTCAAGTGGCAATGATGGCAAAAAAATGCAGTCAATATAAAAGAGTTCCCAGTAGTAGTTTCACACATTTTGAGTGGCTATGCCAAAGAGAAAGTGCAACCAGGGTAGCAACAACGGAAGAAACAAGCAACAAGCAAAACAAAAGAGGAACTACGTCATCGTACTATTTAAGGGTAGTTTAACCAGGTAAGAGGCATGGCCATACTGGCAAGGGTGGCTGTAATGTGCAATGAGTTGAAAGGTCCAGACCTAATGGAAGTTGCCTTTTAAGTTGGCAATGCTCAGAGATCACAAGGAAGTTACCAAAGCCAATTAAAGGTGGGGATTTAAGTGGCATTAGTAGCAAGAATCCATGACCAGGCATGAAAGATTTTAACATAAGTTTTTTTACATCTTTTGAAGTTGGTTATGATGCCTAAAATGTGCAACAGGGCTGGTCAGAATTATTAGAAAATGCAACAAGTCAAATTGAAGGAAAAACCAAGGGTCCAAGAGTACAAGGGACGTGTCCCCTTCCTTTTTACAGATGTACCCATTCCAAGGGCACAGGAACACCTCAGAAACATCCCCCTCCCATCCCCTGCCCTGCAAAATTTGAAGGAAATGTCCAGAAAGTTTTTAAGATAAATAATACAACCTATGTTACCCAGAGTTTTTGGGATGGGGATGACAGGGGGTGGTGAGATGCATTTCGAAGTCCCCAATTTTTTCGATCATTTTGGGGGACAACAGGGGATGACAAAGGGAGCAGCTATTTATAAAAAGGAGGAATTTAAAAATATATAAGGGAAATTTTAAACATTCATACGATAACATTGATAAAGTATGCATATATACACATTATAGAACCTTAATATATAAACATTTATGTTAAATTGAGAGTTCACATAAGAGTCGAAGTCAAACAAATTAGTAAAACTCAAACCATTACTCAAATTGTTTCAAAATTTATTGTCAATATGCATGCAATATTAGAAAATACCATATGAATTACAAGTTATGACAAAATGCCCAAAGGTTACAAGTTTTACTTTCAATTACAATATGGAAATACGAAAAAAAGAAAAGAAAGTACACTGCTGCCTCTAATCTGCATCTCTCAACAATACATCGAAATTGGAGTTCTCCTCTGAGTCCTCTAATGATATAATCTGATGTGTAACTGTCTATTGTTAATGGTGTGAACTTCCTGTTGTAAGATTGAATTGTAACGACACGAAACAGTCAAATCCTAGGCAACAATGATATATCTTTCAATCTAGCCGGGCCTACTTAAGGAGCTATTTGACTTCCTCTCAGGGTCAAGGGGCCTCATCCAAGTCTGCTGTGATATCCTAAAAACCAAGTTATGAGCGGATCACAATTTGTTGTGGATTGAGCGCATGACGTATAAGTCTTATGCAACGATCTGAATTGCCGGGACACGATAGCTAACAATGATTTTTACTTTCAGATCGTGTAATGTCCCCTACTAGGAGGCTGTCAATTTCCAATGTTTAACATACATTACTATGCATCTAGATCAATTCAATTTAAGGAAACAATGAATAATTCATAATACATTTGGTAGTTAACATATTTAAGCCCAGTTTCTTACTTCTCTCCTAAACTCAACCCTAAGGAGGATCGAGATTTACTTGTCGTAGGGCGCTTGACACCAATCTACAAGTAGGCTCCCTCAAGGCTTCAGGACCCCGTCCTTATCCCATCTTAGGATTCACCTACCTTGTGAGGTTTTACTCCACCTCTCCCTACACAACCCCAACCTATCCTCTTAAGGGGCTATAGCGAATAATTAAGGAATAGGCTATGAACAAAGTAACTTCAAATGAATTATGAATAATTAAGAATATGTATATAACAGTAGCAATGTGTAATATTCTACTTCGTAACAAATGAGAGATCAATCATAGTCAGCCAAATCAGTATGCATTAAATCAGCATACAAGTCTGCTGCTTGCCTTATAGCAGTCTGATCTGCTACTTATATTCAGATATCTATCTATTATTCTGATTGATAGAATGTCTTATTCTCTCTTATTAAATATTGATCCTTATGGATTGAAAGAAGAGATAAGTTTCCAATTCCATTCCATATTGATCCTTCTTCCCCCTTTATATCTTTTGTGAGGAAGGGTCACACCTCTTCACCAACTCTGCCCTTTTCAATGCTCACACCCTATCACAATTACCACCCTTCGAAAGGATCACAACCCTCCATTATTGCTGCCCCTTCAGAAGTTACTTCCTTCTTCTTCCATTAATCCTTCCTTAATTCCTATGCTCCCTGTATGCAGCTTGGAACTGTCTTATATCTCAGAACTGAACTTACTATGATTACCTTCATTATGATTCCCTTCTTCCATCCTTCAACAAATGACTTTCCCTCCTATTTATATCCTCATGATGGAAGAGTTACAACCTTTCATCCTTCATGCCTTTTGAAAGAGTCACAACCTTTCATAAATACCACCTTTTGAAAGAGTCACAACCCTTCATCTATTCTTCCCATTCCTATCTCATTCCATTACTCCTTCCTTTGTTCCCATGCTTCCCTTCTTTCTTCCTTTCTCCGTCTCCCCTTCCAAATGAAATTCTATTCTCCCTTTTATATCTTATGATTGAGGGAGTCACATCTTTTCATTTCATACCTTTTGACCATTCATTAAACTCAATTCAATTTTAATTTAATTCTTTTTATATTTTAATATTATTATTTATTATTAAATCCTAATTCAGAGAGGGGACATCACAGATAATGTGGAATATCACTTAGAAGTTGAATGATAGCAAAGAGTGCATTTACTTATTTTTCACTGCTATGGGTTGTCCAAGACAGGTTAGAGCGACGTTGCAGCTTCATGTTTTTGGGTGCGAACATCCTAAAGTCATCGCGATGCTAATGCAGAGTATCATGATCATCAAACATAATGAGACTTGATTGCTACATGCTTCAGGAACTAACCAGCTGTAAATTCCTTTATCACTGAATCTGGCAGACATAGTTGGAGTTGGACTGAGCGAAGTATCAAGGGGGGCCAATGTGTATCTTTGCCCACTCTACATCTCTATCAAGGAAGCGCCAATATTGGCATCACATGATACCAGTTTACAAGGAGACAATTTCCATTATCAGGCAATTATTTTGTAGTTGTAACAATCAGAGTTAGGGGTCCAATCCTTATACTTGTCGCTCAACATGACTGTGGAAGTTTTGAGTGAAAGCGACCGACACAACGGAGAAAACTGGAGGTGCAGGACTATCTAAGACCTACAGAGGTCATTCCCAATCAATGCAACAAAGTATTCTACAACACTGAGTCACATACTATAATTGGAGCAAGCATCAGAAACACAAGGCGATGGAAACTGACACCCTTAGTAAAATGTCTAGAATCTCAGAAGGTGGACTTTAATCATTAGAATTTGTAAAGACACTTGAGTTAGATGTTTCTACTTAGACCCATGAAAATATCCACAAAGAGACCAATGACCCAATTGATAAATCCTCTTCTGAAAGAAGTAACCTTTCAGCACGGGAAGACTATTCGATCATGGAGCATGGATTTATTGACTAGTTGTAGCACCAATGAGTGGTGAATGAATATCCTAGATTGCCTAAGCATGGTGATCAATTTGGCTCCATCATCGTGGAACTCCACATAATCCAAAAAAGCACAGCAAGCTGATCATCTGCGACTTCCAATGCAAAGCAAACATCAATTGTTTCATCTGTTGCAGAGATTAGGTGCAATCAGCAATGGATTGTCCATAAAGTTTGTGAATCAATGTTCAAATGATTGTATCTTCATTATGTATTTGTTCTACAATTATCATTGAGATTGCACTCATGTTACAATTTGAATTTATGAGTAAACTATTTGTGTAAATCTCTTAGAGTACTTGTAATTCATTAGGGATATTTCACAATAGGGTCAATTTGAATTAATTTAGCTCTATCTATCTTCATGCAACGTCCCCGAAATAATTAAATAACTCAAATTAATTTAATTATTCGAGTGGCTCTGAAATTAAAATAATATCTTACGGGCCCGTTTTTATTTATTCGTTATAGAATAATTGGTCGTGTCGGGCCGTTTGTAATCCTTTGGGAAACTTCCCGAAACCCATTTATATGGCCAAGTTTGGCATTGTTGTAGGTATGGTGAGTTTTATGTTTTCCTTGTATTTGCGATTCTAGTTGGAATTCTGCATTGTTCGTCTTTTTGGAGGTGAGAGATCCTCCCTATTCTGGCATTCGCAATTTCGGTGGTTCGCAGCCACCCTAGACTGCTCATCTATGCAATTTGATCTAATTCGAGTTATCTTTATCATCTGAAAATACAAATATCCAATTCGTGTTGTGTCCTCGATTGATGAGTAGTGCACTTATCTGTGATCATTTATTGGTGAAACAATTGATTTGGCAAGCGAACATTATTCGTCTCCTTGTGCTGTACATAAATAGAGTTACTTGTCGTACTAGGTGAGTATCGTATGGTAGAAGGAAAAGAACATTTCCGTACGAAGAACTTAAGCGAAGGCATAAGTGCAAGGTTGTGTTATCGTACAGGGGCATCGTCTGTCCGTACGAAGGAGGAGAAAAGTCGTACGGGTGGTATCAATCTCGGAGGGACTCGTGTACGGGTGATAGGTTACTGTATGGAAGAGTGACTGTACATGGGGGCAATTGATGTTCTGTGTTACCGTACGGATGAGACAAAATCACCGTACTGGCATTAGCTTACCGTACAGGTGAGAGGTGAGGGCCACCGTACGACCTGGTGGGCCACTGTACGGGTGCGTGAGAATTGTCGTACGGCAGAGTGCGTAGAGGTAGATTGTACAAGAAGTGTCGCTGACGGGAATATTACCTTAGGAACATTACAGTGATATCAGAGCTAGTGAAACTGCCAGCCTGTCGGGTAGTGGATGCGGAACGAGCTCATAGTATACACCAGAAGGAGGTACCATTCCGTGGACAAAATGGGGGATTCATAGGAACCTAACGCTGAAATCACGACATTGTTAAGGGAGTTAACCAGAAGCCAAGTTTAGCTCAACGAAGCCATGGTCAAAGGGGAACAACAACAAAATCTCATGGAGAAGACATTGTGAAGATTGGCAAAAGGAAGAGCAAATGGAGATCATATTGGACATGGCAAAAATTCGGTCACTGGAAGGGCAAACACACAACGCTCACATTCTTGACGGATGATGCCGACATTTCCCCAAAGAACTGAAGCACCTCGCAGAGAACGAGAGCCCACTTTCCAGGAGATGCAAGAGCAACTGAGACAAGATTGGAGGGATGCGGATCTTGAGGGAGATATATCCTTCAAGGATTATGCAGATCTACGAATGAAATATTAGGACGACAAGGGTCGTGGCTATTAGAACGATGACATCAAACGGAAGATTGGCAAGCTAAATCTATCATCCTTTGATGGATCCAGAGGACAATATTAGCATGACCATGGGTACAGAAAGAAGACACCTACTTCCAACTCAACCTAATGCCGGAGAATGAGGCAATCAAATTTGCAGCATTTCACCTAGAAGGAATCGCTTACAAATGGTGGCACCATGGGACGGTTACCCTTGGCTATGATCAAGTAATCTCATATGCCAATTCCACGGAGAGACTTATAGATCGCTTTGACGGGAAGGATCCAGAGCTCAACTTCAAGGAGTTGGCTCAACTGAAGTAGTTGGGATCGGTGGACAATTACATCACAGAATTTCAGAGGTTGTCTGTGTTGGTTACAGACATCTCGGAGAGAAGACTAGTTGTATTATTCATGGATGGGTTGATGGAACCCCTGAAAGGTTGGGTCAAAAGGTTCAACCCTAGCACGCTCACCCAAGCGATTAAGAAGGCACATGACATGGCTACCTCATCTTCTTCTACCAAGAGTTACATGCATTCCAAACCACCCCTCGCATCAGTGGAGAGAGATAGAAAATCATACCCGAAGAAACCATCATTGGATAAGGCGACAAAGAAAGAACTCAAGGGAAGAAATCTTTGTTACACATGCAAGAAGTCGTGGGAACCAGTCACTGAAGCTTAGGAAAAGGAAAGATCCATTACATTGACGTGGTGTCTGACACCGAGGAGGAAAATGAAGAATCTGAGCAGCAAGAAAAAGAGGAGGCTAAAGGAGAAATAAATCATGCGGATAAAATTGTCACATTGGTTCAGAGAGGAGGCATCATTGCGACACTGGCTGGCACTCCTAGGTGCAGTGTGTTTCGGGTTCATGGTATGCTCCAGAGATAGCAGGTCTCAGTCATGCTGGACAGCGGGGCCACTCTCAACTTCATCAACTCATCATTCGTCACCTAAAGGGCTTTGCGTGCAGAGGAGCATGAGGGGTTTGAAATCAAGGTAGCAAGAGGAAATCTACTATCATGTACTCATTTGGTCCTACAACTGAGCATTACCATGGGAAACTACACGGTGACAAATGATTTCTTTGTGGTAGATCTCGATGATACATATGTCATATTGGGCATTCAATGGATGTAAACCCTTGACCAATACACACAAAGTTTCAAGAGGATGGAGTTCTCATTCAAAGTGGATGGCAAGAAGGTGGTACTGAGAGAAATGTCAAATGGTGGTCTGAGGGAGATTTCGGCAAAACGGATGGAAGCAATTTTCAGACACAATAACATTGTCCGGGGAGCACAATGTTTGGTCTCGACCAAACCTTTGAGTAGGCCACAAGACTACTACCATGATGACGAGCTTTAGATGACGAGCTTCAGGCAGTGTTGGGCAAGCACAGTTTGGTCTTCGCAGATATTCCACCTGGTATACCCCCACATAGAGGTTTTGAGAACACTGTCGAGCTGGAGGAAGGAGTCAAGCTCGTTATCACTACACTCTATCGCCATCCCAAGAAGTTCAAAGAAAAGATAAAAAAGACAATCTAGGAACTCCTTGACAAAGGATGGATCAGACCTAGCTCAAATTCCTTTGCATCCTCGGTAGTGTTGGTGAAGAAAAAGGATAGGTCTCTCCGGATGTCGTCGACTACCGGGCGTTGAACAAGAAAACCATCAAAAATAGATATCCCATCCCCAGGATCGATGAGTTGTTGGATGAACTACATGGGGTGGTTTACTTCTCCAAGGTTGATGTTCGTTCTGGATACCACTAGGTCCGCATGAGGGAACAAGATGTGCAAAAGACAACATTTTGTTGCCACTATGGACACTATGAGTTCTTGGTCATGCCGTTTGAATTGATCAATGCTTCGGCCACCTTCCATTCCTGCATGAATCACATCTTCAATAAGCAACTGCGTAAGTTTCTGCTGGTGTTCTTCGACGACATACATATTTACAGCAAGACGTGGGAGGAACATCTGAGGCATTTGGACAAAGTATTAGAAATCATGGGGTCACACTCGCTATTTGTAAAAAGGTCCAAGTGTGAGTTTGGGATGACCGAGATCTTGTACTTAGGTCACGTCATCAGTGCCCGAGGGGTTCAGGTGCACCAGGAGAAGATTCAGGCGCCTCAGAGAGCTACGTGGATTCTTCGGACTATGCAGTTATTACAGAAGATTTGCGAAAGGATTTGCACAGCTAGGAGCACCATTGACAGACCTGACAAAGGGGAGCTTTCCATTGGAATGAGCAGGCACAACAATCCTTCGGCAGATTGAAGGAGGTCATGAGTACATGTCTGGTTCTGGTGTTACTAGACTTTACACAACCCTTCGTCTTAGAGTGCGATGTGTCGGGAGAAAGCATTGGAGCACTGTTAATGCAAGACCGTCACCCCATCGCATTTGAAAGTTGGAAACTTTCGAGAGTTGTACGGCTGTACTCAATCTATGATAAGGAGATGCTCGCCACCATGCATGCACTGGCCAAGTTTCGGCAGTACCTCGTTGGAGCAAAATTTGTTGTGCGGACAGACCACAACAGTTTGAGATATTTTCTGGAGCAGGACTTGAACGAGCGACAATAGAAATGGGTGAGCAAAATCCAAGCATACGATTTTGACATTGAGTACGTGAAGGGGAAGAGTTATGTGGTGGTCGACGCCCTATCAAGAAGACCTGCCATAGGTTCACTGTCACAGATTTTGGCAGATTGGAAGGCCCATTTGTTGGTTGAGTACTCAAACAATACTTTTGCGTGCCAATTGATGGATGGTCAAATACAAGATGAGGTGGTTGACGACATCATTTACTACAAGGATAGAATCTATTTGGTACCTGAATCGAAGATGGAGAGAATTTTGAGGGAAGTTCACGACTCACCTCTGGCAGGACACCGGGGTACCTCAAGACCTATAGACAAATTTGGGAGAGGTTCACTTGGAAGGGCCTCAAAGATGATGTACTACAGTACGTGAGGGAATGTGCCACTTGCCAACAAAACAAATTCGAGCATACCCTGACTGTCGGGCTACTTTAGCCTTTGCTAATACCCGATCAAAATGGGAAAGCATCTCGATGACTTTCATCATTGGACTTCCCAAGGTGCAGGGGAAGGATTGCATTTATGTCGTGGTGGATCGTTTGACCAAATATGCCCATTTCTTTGTCATTCCCAAAGGATTTCAGGCAGCTCAGGTGGCCGAGTTGTTTTTCCGAGAGATGTTCCGCTTGCATGGCCTTCTGCGGAACATAGTCAGCGACAGGGATAGTCGCTTCCTCAACACTTTTTGGATGGAACTTTTTCGCTTGGCTGGTACAAAGTTGTCACCGAGCACGAGTTACCACCCGCAGACGGATGGTTAGACGAAGATTGTGAACAAGTGGTTGGAGGGCTACCTGAGGAACTACCCACTTTCAGAATTTGATGTACAAACACAGAATGAAGAAGCACAAAGTTTGCAAGCTATTTCCTTGCTTGAGCATTCTATGTTAATCTCAGACTTGATAAGTAGCTCAAAGTCTGCAAGACCAAATCTGAAACCAAATTATAACTCTGAACGCAATATGTAACTCAAAGTCTGCAAGATTGAGTTCAAATCCCTAATGAAAGAAAGCACAAAACTCACAATCAATCTCCATAAAATGTCATCACATAACACCTTGAATCAACACAAAGTCTGAAAGCAAGTTGCCTCTTTTATTGAACGCAATTTAATTACATTCAAGCTCAAAGTCTTAGAGTGCATATACAAACTGACATAGTTTTCTTGCATTGCCAAAAGATTCTTATTTACAATGAGCCCTATTGTATTTATAGAAGAGAGGCCAAGAGAAAAAGGTGGAAAAACTAATTGCTTATTGTTGACTTATTCAACATTACAGTCCTATGTAATTTGATTACATGTAGTGAAATGTGTAATTGCAATATTTTTAATTTACATGTGACATTACATATGCAATTGCAATTTTATGCTTTACATGTAACCTGTCAAAACTACATTACAAAATGCATTATTAAAAATAAACTAAGTGTTCGACAAGACACGACTCCTATTACATCAACCTCTATCGAAGAGGGCTTCCTATCACCGGATTGCCAAGTGTCGGAAATCTTCAAATCTGTACATGGGTGGGATCATCTACAAAAAAAAACACTTGGACCTCTGCATTTGGTGGCATCAAGAAATCAGTGATTTTCATTCTCACCCATGTCTGGAAAAATGTTCACGATCCCTCTTATTGGTTTGCTACCACCTGCTTGGGATCACTCTTGAAAGCATTCTAATATTTATGAAACTTGAATTTCATCTTTTTCTCATGCGTGATAATTGGCCCTTCTGACTTTGGATGACCACTTGTAGCACTAAGATGAAAGACCAAAACACCATAACATTGGAATGCGTTGACGTTAGTTCCATATCATTCTCCATGAAGTTCATGCTTTGATTTTGAATCTTGGTAGGTTGTGTGTACAAACTAGGCTTCAAACAAGGCTGAAGTGAAGAAGTTGCTTTTTGTGCACCATAGTTGCTATTCGAGGATTTTGGAGTGCACTGCAGATAAAGGTGCAAGTGTAGTTCAACTTGTAAACATTTATACAGTTGGACCAAAAAGTTCCTACTACAAGGGAAAAACATAAGGTTTAAGTGAAATCGGGGTTTTTGGACCAAACTGCATTTAGGATTGCATGTGTAATTGCATGTAGTTCAACTTGCAATCGGATCGAAAATCCCCGATTGCACTTGTATTTGGAATTACCAAATGGGTAGACTTGGGTATAGTCGGGATTTTTGGATGCGATTGCGCATTTGACTGCATATAACTAAACATGCAATTGGTGTAAAAATCTCCACTTTGGGAATAATGTAATGTCCGCGTTTCGGGGCACATTATTTCGTGCCTTATAGTTAGCATTTCATCATGGTCCAGTGGGCTAACCGAGGCTTGGTAGGTGATCAGAGGGATGTTTGGCCTAGGTGTTTTCAGTTTCAGGCCAATCGGATCAGTTTCTACAGGGTTTCCAGGGTACTTACTATTTATAGTAAGTCGGCAGAACTCAGTTTTCCTGGCATTTCAGTAGTGGACTCGAAGCGTCTCGCCGAGAGCTTTCCGACAAGCTATCCCACGTCTTCATCCGAGTTTGTTTGGCCCTCCGTTTTAATGCCAAAGGGTTCCTTACTTTATTTTATTATCTCACTTTATAACTCAACGGTTATTTTTATTTAAAAGTGACTTTAAGTGGAATGTGAGGAGACAAAGTGGGGAAACTAAAGAGTCATAGTTGCAGCTTTAAAAGAAGACTTGTAGTCTCATTGTGTATGCTTAGTTTTATGAATTTATTTGTCTTGGAGAATCCAGAGAGCTTCAGCTTTCAGTTCTAAAACCTGAGGACGGAAACCTTCAAGGTTTCTCGGTGGATTGGACGGAAACCCAATTCATCTCCGATGCGGATTCACAGCAGAGTTCGCCATTGTATTCACAAGTTCTTTATCATCCGATGTTACTATTATTTCTATATTTCAGATTGGGAAGTTTGTAATTCATGGTTCTTGTATTGTTGTTGTATAATACGATACCATTTCTCTGAGAAGTTATTGCAATGATATTTGCTAGTTATTTCGTTTAAATCAATATCCTGTGCATGCAAGTATATGTTTAAATCTTCTAGGTTACATTTGAGGGGTTTTTGGGAAATACCCGGTCATGGTCATTACAGTGGTATCAAAGCCTTGATCTTGCCATCCTAGTGGGTTAGTTCAGAGATTATCAGGCTGGTAGAGCAATAGCAATGTTGAGGTAATTTCCGGAATTTGAAATATCAGTTTCAGCGGTGGCTTTACACTCAAAGAAATTCCAGAGTACTTTATTTCTGGAAGCTAGCTGTCATACAGTCTGCTCACACGATTAGTATCAATAGATGATAATAGCGCCAAGCAGGCACTCAGCCAAGTAGCTGACCCTTTTACGCCAAAACCAACACTATACAGGTGGCTGCATAGAAGAAGGTTGGTCCTTACGGCACGCCAAGGAGGGTGCATTACGTTTTAGTATATCGCATTTAAAGGAGTGCAGTCATTTTGTGGAAGCCGACAGACTCGACTGGAGGTGGCGTTTAAAAGAGTGCAGTCATTTTTTTTGTGTGGAAGTCAACAGACTCGACTGGAGGGGCCGCGACAGCAGGAAGATAACAGGTGTTTAATGCCAGCACACACAGCCTTGCACATGGCTGGTGACGGGACATTATCCTCCATTGTCGTGTAAGAAGTGGTCATTATCGGGTTGCTTAGGGACTCCCCGCCTGGTATTGTTATTTAGCGTGGATTGTTTTCCGGTATCCTCTGTTCTACATATCGATGGCATATGACCTGGGTGTACGTGGTGCTCTACTGAGCCTTCACCGTGCATAAGCGTGGATGTTTTCAGAATCAGGGAGCGTTGCAAAATCTCATCACAGGGCATCAAAAAGAAGGGCACGCGCAGGTTGGTTGTGATAAGGTTGCTGTTGAATGCGGCAGAGACCATCAGTGTCGTTTCGACCAGTAGACGCCACTCTCTCATCTGCAACCATTCAAGAAATCAGGCCAAGTGTTAGAGACGCACGGGCTAAGCATAGCTCCGACCGCAGTGGACACATAGTGAAATACTCCGCACTTGTTTACTGGCCACACGTCACTTTAATATCAGGTGGACTGTGGTAGCATCCGTCGTTTTATGTTAGTGCAGGACGACATTGTTGTTAGGAGGATTGGAAGTTGAGTGGGAACTTCATACGAGAAGAAATCTGGTTATCGAAGGCGGCTGAGAACCAAACCAACATTGCGTGAGTGGTGGTATATGTTCAGCCAAGCCTGGTATTCACATTACAACCCGCGCCTTGTGATACTCTGTTGCCGAGTGTCATCCCTTCAGATACTGCGTGTTTTTCTTTGAAGTGGAACGTCGTGTGGGGTGCATCCGATTGGAGGGTGTGAGTCGTAGCATATTCAGCCACCACAATAACAGTGTAGTGGATGAGGGAATGAACCCAGTGATAGCTGCAGTCGATAGGAGTTAGGAGGGAAGTGGCTTCCAGTCAATTTATCCACAACACCTCTCCACTGCTAAAGACTTTCGCTTGGCAATCCATCATCAAACTTTAGGCTGAGCAGCAATTGGGGTTCCCATCTTCCTAAGGACTCTAGCAAAGTATTGTGCATCTACAGGTTGGTTCCAAATCTGTGCAAACATTTGGGACATTTCATCTAGCAAAAAGCGGTAGATTGGTAGCACCCGTGGTTCATCTCTAAAATTGGCAGTGCAAATAGCTATGCAAGGATTGGTAAACAAACAAGTAAAGGTACATTGAAGGATTGCAATTCTGCTGTCTGCAGTTCTGAATGCGAAACAGTTATTGAAGTCATCAAATCAGCTGGCAAACAAAAAATCTTAATATTACCTGGACTTCATCCTTGGCACGTACAATTGTGACTTGAACGAGCAGTGACCAACGTTGGGTATTGAATAGCTCTTAGCAGCAAATTTTGTTGAAAATGCAATAAACACCTGTGAGTGCAGATTTTGTCCATAGCTTGATTTTTAAGAATAAGAGTGGTAACTGTTGTTGCAAAATTCAGATTCTTATGAGCCATTGGACAGTAAAATTATATCTTGATTACAGCTAGTAAGTTGAGGAAATTGAGTTATCATTGTTTGTTTTACAAAGAGTTAGCAAAGCATTTCATCCATTGGTGTAACTGGGAAGTCAGACTATGGTGCAACCTTTATCAATGTTCAGATCAATTAGTAGCATAACATGCAATTGGTTATCTGAATTTTGAAGCTTCCATTCCAACAAACGGTGAGATTTAAACTCTAAGTGGAACCTTGTCCTTGGCAGCTACAGATTAATCTGAAGATTTTTGAGCAGTGTAAGATTGAACATTCATCTACAGAGACAAGTAGTTTCTAGCTAGGAAAGATGAGAGGTTTGGAAAAAGTCTTGAAGGACCTTGCTAAGGTACAACAACAGTTAGCCCAGGTTTCACAACCTGATGAAAGGACAGAAATACTCGGCATGTATGATGAGTATAACACACTTCCTCCGCATGTTCAGAGAGATTTAACCTTCTCCAGCTTCATGAACTTTCATCCAAAGCTTCAACATAAGACTTTAATGGCAAAGAAACAGTGTCATGATTTGGCTCGAGATCTATTTGCACAAGATAGGGGCAGAAGACTATATGAAGAGTTTCCAGCTATCCCTAATCAAATCATAAGTGAACAAAAAACTAAACCAGTTATAGAAGAAAAGCCTTATGAGTTTGTCATTGAAGCAGGAGATTGTAAAACAAATATTGAATCAATGCATGAAGAAGACGCTAAAGAAGAGGCAGCAAATCTAAAGGTTACAGGATGGTTTCTAGAGAAGAGCAAACAACCTCCATTGATTCTCAGCCACCTCTTGTCAAAGAAAAGATGGAAAAGATTTGGTTAAAGATTGTGACCACCTGTTGGATGTCTTTACCAATTCATGTAATGAGGAGTCATGTGACTTCTTTAGCAGCACCTCACTTATGTATAATGTTGATTTGGAGGACCCATTAGATAATGCATCCCAAAATGACGATGATGAGAAGCATTCCTTGAAGAGTCAGCTGAATGTCAATAACAATGCCATTATTGCAGCTCTTGTTCACCATGATAGCACTCACCAGATTATTGAGGATCTTTACAGGAAAGTTCAGAAAGAGAGAGGACAAGGTGATATAAGGATTGGATCTTATGTTGCAGATTTACAGGGGGTCAAAACAGCTTTTGAGGATTGGAAATCAGGAAATCTGTGTTTACTTTCAAACCGCGATTACCTGTTACAAGTTGCTGGAAAATATGTTGAGAAGTTGAGGGAAAAGGAGGATGAGGTTAATAAGCTCAGTAGAGAGCTTAGTGTTACTCAGGGTACATTGGAACACACACGTATTGCTCTTCAAGAAGCAAGAAATCAGATTGTTGCCACTAGCCAGTACAGGGAACAAGACGACAGGGAAAGGTCCAAATTCTTCCAGGAGGTGATACAGGAACTTGATAGCATACAACAGACCTATGACTTGGATAGTTGCCTGATGCAGAGCATCTACCAAACTCATTCAATAAACAAGAAACATCATTAACATTCCCATGACTGTCATTTTAATGAAAGTTTTCTAGACCCTTACTCTATCATGCATAACTTTTTAACCCAATAATAATTTAAAAATCGCTTCGGTCAGAAGTTGCGAAATTAGGTTTTGTAAAACATATTTCAAAATCAAAGAAATCCAACGGTGCAAATGAATTTTATGGTTTCTGCACCAAGACCTATTTCCTGCAACAAAATAAAACTCACACAAACCCAACTCAACTCAACTCAAGAAACCCGATATATAAAGCTATTAAATCCTTTCAGCAAAACCCGAAATCAATAAACATATCACAATCCATTGATCAGAAACTCTTCAAACCCGACTTGCATAAGGGATTAACATTAAAGATAAACAGATAACTCACTGAATTTGTAACACTATCGAATCACCATATATTAAAATCTGAATGCATACAGAATGTGAATGGCTCTCTGGCAGAAGGCCAGAGAGCCCGATTCTTTTACTCACTTTTCACTATCCTACCCAAACTTACTCTCTATCGACTCTCTCCTTGATTACATAGTGTTGTCTATTTAAAGATAATCTTGACAGTTACAAACCGTTTGTCTTCCTATTCGACTTTTTGGTTACACATGTCATATAATCCCTTTTTTGAATACATTACATTGCAAGGTAATAAACATTTTCTGAACATGGTTTGATGAGATTCTAAAATGACTTAAATGTATCAATAAATGTTCCACGGTCGAGGTGCCCCTGCACCACTGCCCCAAAAGATCTTTGGATCATCCAGAGTTTCCTTATGAGTTAGATAACTTTCAGGCGATCGACAATTTCATGTTTGAGATGGATGTTGATTTGATATTTGATAATCCTTTCTTTGAGCTAGATGAGGAAGGTATTTCCTATCCCCATGACAAGGATGAGGTTGATTACAGAATTTGGGACCCAGGGTAAGCTATTAGAGGTGAATCTTGGTCACCGGGTTGGAGTAGCGGGACGAGCTCAGTTGTTTAGCAGTGTGGTTTTTACACCAGCAGTCCAGAATGGGTAGTTATGTCTTGTGGCATGATGGGTGATATGCCTTTCCTTGCACTACCTCTCGTTGATGGTGAGATGTCTCACGTTGGCGAGCATCCTTTGGATCATTCCTCTTTCCACACAGTCGCGACTCCTCTACATTATCATACTGATTCATCAAGTGCTTATGGTAATTCTATCACCACATATTTTAGGCATGATGATGATGATCGGGTAGAGCTTATTCAGTACGGGGTTATCGAGCTTGGTATGATGATTATGCTTGTTGGGGTGAATTTTTCACACCATGGTATACACTGTATGACTCCGGGTATTGAGAGACAGTTATGGAATCCTTATGCTGATTCAGGAATTCCAGTAGAGCTAGTTAGTGCATCGTATGTTGGCCACACTGTATGGGATGCATTCTGTTTTCCATTCAACCCACCTACGGAGAGCTTTCTTTTCCGATTATTGCAGAGGTGTGGGGTGAGTGATTGGTTTGGTACGCTTCCTTTCTTGCAGGTGGAAGCCTTGTCCGACAGTCTGGGTACCTTGCCTCTTCAGTACAGTTTCTAGTTCGGGCGACGGATCAGAGGGGCAGTGTTATGGCAGTTGGACATTTCTAGTGATTCATTCAGTATGAGCATAGGGCATCAGGATATTTCAGCCAGCTGGGGAGATGGATGGCCCTTTTGCTTATGGGATCCAGGAGGGACGTACTTGCGGTTGGTATTTATTCAGGGAGTCGATCAGTGTGAGGTTTGGTTTCCCCCTGCATCTGACCGTAGAGGTGCTAGTGATCTCAGTTGGAGCGAGGTTCTCAGTTTGGTTGAGGACTTTCTCACAGATAGTGGCGGCATTGGGCAGATTGGTATGATTGATCCTGCAGTGATTTGGGATCCTGGCATTAGACTGGTTGTTGTTTTGTTGCCGTGTGAATGGCTTCACAGGTCAGGGCATAATATCTATTTCAGTTTCCCACGACAAATTGGTGGAGCGGCTTCCCTAAGGTTGGTTTGGGATCCAGGTATTAGGATCACAACATGCAGATACCGATTGCTTGAGGGCAAGCAATCTCCGGGAAGGGATGATTTGTAATGTCCCCTTTTCGGGGCACATTATTTTGTGCCTTATAGTTAGCCTTTCAGCATGGTCCGGTGGGCTAACCAAGGCTTGGCAGGTGATCAGAGGGATGTTTGGCCTAGGTGTTTTCAGTTTCAGGCCAATCGGATCAGTTTCAGACCAATCGGATCAATTTCTACAGGTTTTCCAGGGTACTTACTATTTATAGTAAGTCGGTAGAACTCAATTTTCCTGGCATTTCAATAGTGGACTCGGAGCGTCTCACCGAGAGCTTTCCGACAAGCTATCCCACGTCTTCATCCGAGTTTGTTTGGCTTTCCGTTTTAATGCCAGAGGGTTCCTTACTTTATTTTATTGTCACTTTATAACTCAATGGTTATTTTTATTTAAAAGTGACTTTAAGTGGAATATGAGGAGACAAAGTGGGGAAACTGAAGTCACAGCTGCAGCTTTAAAAGAAGACTTGGAGTCTCATTGTGTAAGCTTAGTTTTATGAATTTATTTCTCTTGGAGAATCCAGAGAGCTTCAGCTTTTGGTTCTGAAACCTGAGGACGGAAATCTTCAGGCTTTCTCGGTGGATTGGACGGAAACCCAGTTCATCTTCGGTGCGGATTCACAGCAGAGTTAGCCATTGTATTCACAGGTTCTTTATCATCTGATCTTACTATTATTTTTGTATTTCAGATTGGGAAGTTTGTAATTCATGGTTATTGTATTGTTGTATAATACGATACCATTTCTCTGAGAAGTTATTGCAATAATATTTGTTGGTTATTTTTGCTGGTTATTTCGTTTAAATCAATATCCTGTGCATGCAAGTATATGTTTAAATCTTCTGGGTTACATTTGAGGGTTTTTTGGGAAATACCCGGTTCGGGTCATTACAAATAACTAGTATGGACATTTTAGGGGTAATTACACTATTGATTACATGTAATAGTACATGTAATGGGTACTAAAAAACCTAATTTGAGAACAAGGACAAAAAATGCAATCGGGGATTTTGGGGTGCACTGCATATTACGTTACACGTAAAGTGACATGTAATAGGTACGAAAAACTCCGATTTTGCAAAGTGTGTAGGTATGCAAATGAAATTTTTAGGAAGCGCTGCACTTTGTATTCCATTAAATGCTGCATGTAATAGTAAATGATATCAGGATTAGAGAATCCTGATTCAGGAAGATCATTATAATATACAACATTGTGCAACCAGGAAATTTTTTTTGGAAACAGCTGTATATGAAGACACATTACAAACATGCTGCAACTACATCCATTATTTATGTGGATACGAAAAATACTGATTTTCACAAGGTATATTCATACAAAATTCCCAACTATTGATGCATTTCATGTCTCATGGAAATGGATGGGAAGTTCTGATTTTTTAAACCGAGGTGTGTAGAACACAATGTATTGAGGGGTACTACAATAATGAAGAGCTCTTCTTTTTATGTTCACATCCATATATGGATTGAGATTTTGAACTTCAGATTGCATTGTGTTTTACAATGAAAATCACAACAAACACAACATAATGCTTTCTCATTTGAAGATGAAAATGGGGACCACCTACCATTGACTTATTCAACATTACAGTCCTATGTAATGTGATTACATGTAGCGAGTTGTGTAATTGCAATTTTTTCCTTAACATGTGAGATTACATATGCAATTGCAATATTATGCTTTACATGTAACCTGTCAAAACAACATTACAATTGCATGATGAAAAATAAACTACGTTTCTAACAAAAAATGACTCCTATTACATCAACCTCTATCAAAGAGGTCTTCCAAAACACCATAACGTTGGAATGTGTTGACGTGAGTTCCATATCATTCTCCATGAAGTTCATGCTTTGATTTTGAATCTTGGTAGATTGTGTGTGCAAACTAGGCTTCAAACAAGGCTAAGTGAAAAAGTTGCTTTTTGTGGGCCATAGTTGCAATTCGGGGATTTTGGATTGCAACGCAGGTGAAGGTGCAAGTATAGTTCAATGTGTAAAAGTTTATGCAATTGAACCAAAAAGTTCATACTACAAGAGAAAAACATAAGGTTTAAGTGAAACCAGGGATTTTAGACCCAATTGCACTTAGGATTGCATGTGTAACTGCATGTAGTTCAACTTGCAATCAGGTCAAAAATCCCCGATTGCACTTGTATTTGGAATTTCCAAAAGGGTAGACTTGGGTATTGTCGAGGTTTTTGGATGCGATTGCGCATTTGACATGTAATTGATCATGCAGTTGGTGTAAAAATCTCCACTTTGGGAATAACTAGTATGCAGATTTCAGGGGTAATTACTCTTTTGATTACATGTAACAATACATGTAATGGGTACTAAAAATCCTAATTTGAGAATAAGTAAAGACTAGAACAAAATGCAATCGGGGATTTTGGGGTGCATTGCATATTACATTACACGTAAAGTGACATGAAATAGGTACGAAAATCTCCAGTTTTGCAAAGTGTGTAGGTATGCAAAGGAAATTTTTAGGAAGTGCTGCACTTTTTATTCCATGAAAGGCTGCATGTAATAGTACTTGCAATTGTTAATGTTTGGTAGCTAGATTGGATTCTAGCTTCATATTATTTTAATTAGGAGAATTAAAATAATAAATTAATTATATAATTGGATTAAATAGTTTAAATACAATAATTATTTAATCAAGGAGAATTAAATAATATTATCTATTAAGGATTTATTTATTTGGGAGAATTAAATAATTTATTGTGAGATAAATTATTTAATTGAAAATTAAATAATTAATTGGAGAATTAAAATAATAATATCGGACCCCCTTGTATTTATTATAATTGGGCTGGGCCCAAATTTGAAATTTATTTTGGCACCAACAAAGGGCCGACCTTGCTCTTGGGTTTGTAAAATTCCTCATATATAAATGAGGCGTGCATAATCAATCTACAATTAACATACTGGTGAAATATTACATGAGGCAGTGAATTGTACAAAGCGATCCTCATCTGCTATATACATTATATGCGATCAGATCTGAACATGCATGCAATTCATACCTGCGATATAGGCTCAGATCTGGGAGCACATTCCTAGCGATTTGTCTCTGCCATTGACTGGGTTCGATCTAATTCTGGTTACACTACCTTAACAGCATTGGAAGTAGCAAAGTATATTTGCATACACAATGGCAATTCTATTTCGACTATTCAGATCTGAATCTGAATATACGCCAGGACAGCAATATGAGATCTACAGGTGCAAAGTATATGACCCTGATGCGTCTGTGAAGCAGCGATTATATTATAAAAGTAATCATACAAGTAAAGCCAGCTATTACTAGGATTTTCTTCGTGGATCGGGGATCCTCAGCAAATCTTCATTGTACTGTGAGTTGTTTTCTAAAGAGCAATCATCTTATTGTTGCTGGGTTTTTTCGCCTCCAAGAGAGAGGTTTTCCCCAGGTACCTCTTGTGTCTTGTGTTTCAGCTTCTTAGATTAGCATTTGTGTTGAGTTTTCTATTAGATTAGTTGATGTATTAATTTGTTTGTTAAGCTCATTTGATTGGATCTGATAATTGTTATCATTATATAAGCTCTAATCTTAAATTTAACATGGTATCAGAACTTGGTCCGAACTAACTATGATCAGATCAAACCCGTCATACTTCAGAGCTTCTTTTTGTCTTGCTGGTTTTTAAAATGATGAAAGGTCTCAAGGGTGAAGTCTGATTGGGAAAGGTTGTGAACGTTAAAGCTTAATTTGTACGGATCTTAGTGATCAAGTTTCAGCATGGTCAGATCTGGTTGAGCACCTGGGACTATCTGAAGGCTTTCCTTTGGGTATTGTCATATCTTGACCATGTGAGCTTGTGTGAATGAAGCATAGATCCATATCTGATTTCTCATCTCCGTTCTAGCTAAGTATCTTTTGTATTAGATATGACTTCATATATATGATATAGGTGGTTCTGTATTGGGTTTGATACATCATTATCTTCTTACCTAAATGGTTCTATGTATTCCTGTGATGAATGCTTGCATGCATTCTAAGTGAGTTGTTATGCTTGATTGAATTATGATCTTGATTATCTCCATTGACTTGGATAACTCTAACCTGACATGAATGTTGTATGGAAATGTGTATAGTCATGATTATGTGTAGGCTGATCATTGAAGGGTTTGAACCTCCTAGAATGCAAAATCTCTCACAAGGGTGTGAGGATCTAATGATTGGCTATCTCAAGATTATTGATCTCTGATGGAGATAAGAATTCTTTACATTTTCTCATAAAGCTCTTATAGAGAAACAAATTAAGCATTGTTGTTTCTCCTTGATATGGTTTTGATTCTATGCATCTTTACTAATCTCCTTGAAATGCTTCTTTGATCAGGATGGATTGAGAAGCATATGAATGATGAGAGTTCGAATCTAGAGGAAGAAAGAACCTGATGCATCCTGAAGAAGACTCAGGCTAAGGTTGTTGCCTTAAGATTAAGTTGAGATCACTTCTAAAAGACTCAACCTAGGACTCGTCATGACTTCTTGGAGCTGCAAGAAATGTTCCTCTACCTACACTTGTCCTTACTCTATAGAAGTCAGGGAAGCACCTTGTGTTGATAGTGCTCAGGTGTCTTGGTTGTGTTAAGTCCCTATGGGCATATTGTAAGTGGAATGGTTCCTATGTTAAGGACTTGTTACATTCCATGTGGCTCAAATGGTTGTAATTCAGAGTATGAGATCTATGGATACTTCTTAATTGAAAGGAATGTTGATCCTTCAATTTATGTATGATTGCTTCCATGATAGAGGGAGCTAATTTGTAGGACTTGGTTTATCGGTTCAGAGGAGTGAACCATGGATCCATGTTAGGTAATAGATATCATGTGGATATCTCATGTTGTAATTGATCTATTGCTCATAGCCATGATGATGAGATCATGAATGTAGTCAGGATAGATTCACTATCTTGGTTGAGAGGGAGTCTCAACCTCATTGATATACTTCTTTATATTATTACCCACCCCTTGCAAGCAATGCAAGGTGAGATGGTATTGAATATTGCATCTTCCCTAAAAGAAGATATGTTGTTGACCACCCTTTGCGGGGCAATGCTAGGTGGAATTGTACTCTTGTACTTTTGACCACCCTCTGTGGGCAATGCAAGGTGGAGATGTACTTTTGAATTTTGAACACCCTCTGCGGGCAATGCAAGGTGATGTTGTAATTGAAGTCCACCCTCTACGGGGAATGTAAGGTGGCAAAGGTTTTTATCACCCTCTGCAGGCAATGCAAGGTGATCCTTTTGAGGCTTGTTCTCTTCCACCCTTTGCGGGCAATGTAAGGTGGATCCATCCTTTGCGAGTAGGCATGATGGAAAGGTACGGTAAGGACTAGAATCCTCCCTAGCTAAGAGGGAGTGTTGATGTTTGGTAGCTAGATCGGATTCTAGCTTCACATTATTTTAATTAGGAGAATTAAAATAATAAATTAATTATTTAATTGGGAGGATTAAATAATTTAAATACATTAATTATTTAATCAAGGAGAATTGAATAATATTATCTATTAAGTATTTATTTAATTGGGAGAATTAAATAATTTATTGTGAGATTAATTATTTAATTGAAAATTAAATAATTAATTGAAGAATTAAAAAATAATATCAGACCCCCTTGTATTTATTATAATTGGGCTGGGCCCAAATTTGAAATTTATTTTGGCGCCAACAAAGAGCCGACCTTGCTCTTGGGTTTGTAAAATTCCTCATATATAAATGAGGTGTGCATAATCAATCTACAATTAACATACTGATGAAATATTACATGAGGCAGTGAATTGTACAAAGCGATCCTCATCTGCTATATACATTATATGTGATCAGATCTAAACATGCATGTGATTCATACCTACGATATAGTCTCAGATCTGGGCGCACATTCCTAGTGATTTGTCTCTGCCATTGACTGGGTTCGATCTAATTCTGGTTACACTCCTTAACAGCATTGAAAGTAGCAAAGTATATTTGCATACACTGGCAGATCCATTTCGACTATTCAGATCTGAATCTGACTATACGCCAGCACAGCGATATGAAGATCTACAGGTGCGAAGTATATGACTCAGATGCATCTGTTAAGAAGCGATAATATTCTAAAAGCAATCATACAAGTAAAGCCAACTATTACTAGGATTTGCTTCGTGGATCGGGGATCCTCAGCAAATCTTCATTGTACTGTGAGTTGTTTTATAAAGAGCAATCATCTTATTGTTGCTGGGTTTTTTCACCTCCAGGGGGGAGGTTTTCCCAGGGTACCTCTTGTGTCTTGTGTTTCAGCTTCTTAGATTAGCATTCGTGTTGAATTTTATATTAGATTAGCTAATGTATTAATTTGTTTGTTAAGCTCATATGATAGGATCTGATAATTGTTATCATTATATAAGATCTGATTTTAAATTTAACAGCAATCGGGAGTAGAAATCCTGATTTGGGAAGATCATTATAATATACAACATTGTGCAACCGGGATTTTTTTTCTGGGAAACAATTGTATATGAAGACACATTACAAACATGCTGCAACTACATCCATTATTTATGGTGGATATGAAAAATGTTGATTTTCACAAGGTATATTCATACAAAATTTCCAATTATTGAATTTGATGCATTTCATGTCTCATGGAAATGGATGGGAAGTTCTGATTTTTTGAACCGAGGTATGTAGAACACAGTGTATTCAGGGGCACTACAATAATGAAGAGCTCTTTTGGTGTGTTCACATCCATATATGGATTGAGATTTTGAACTTCAAATTGCATTGTGTTTTACAATAAAAACCACAACTTAATGCTTTTTCATTTGAAGATGAAAATGGGGACTTGAAACCCATCATGCAAGAGGGAGTTAAATTACAAAGAAAATTAGGATTTTCATTTGCAAGATATATTTCTTCAAATAGATATAAAATCAGAAAATTGCTGAGACTCTAATCTTGCAAACTTTCTGAGTATAGACCAAGAGAAGAAACCTTCAAAAACAACTTTAAAATTGGAAACAAAAATCTGATTTTGAGCACAAAGACGCAAAGAAAACCCTAGTGCAGAGCAGAAATAAGGAAATAAAGTAAAACCGTCGATTAAAATTGCAGATATAATCATGTTCTTAGGAAAATGGCTCCATAAAACCCTAGGCACAACACATAAAAAGAAAAAACATGCAAAAACATCTATGATTTTGCAGTGATAATCACATTTTTAACAAAAAACAACAAAGGAAAGGTAAAAACAGTCATGAAAAATAAAAAAACCTCCATGATTCAGGAATCACATACCTGGTTTGAGGCTCAAAAATTGACAGGGAATATTTGTCTAGGTGGTTAAGTTTGTGACCATGAATCTTCAACAATACACCTCACATTACTTAAAAGTGCATTTTCTTTTGTTGAAGTTTGAATATAATATTAAATTATAAGCCCCTCCAATACTAGGCGCTATAATTCAAACTTCACAAAATATTCATTAAATGAATTTGGCGCCAAAACTATATAATAAGCCATTACTATGATTATTAATTAAGTAGAACTTAATTAATAACTAGATAATCATGGTCAACTCTAAATCCAAATGTTCACTACCAAAGCCAAAAACCTAAATGCCCTGCCAAAAGTGGTAACTAGCAAAGATTGACTTTCTATAAATAGTAAGTCCCTCAAAAAGAGCCAAACGGAAAATGCAAAGGCGGGATCCTAATGCCAAATATCACTGAAGAGAAGTAATGTCACCTTTACCAAGGGTAACAACTCAAACCAAAGACCCTCAAACCATAACATCTGCCCACGAGGTGCTTAAACCCATTATGGAGTATTTTACTTTAGATGGGAGGTACACTAGGATTCACGGGTATCATTTTGTAATGTTGAATCATTTTCGCCAGAGGGCTCTTATTTCTTTCCCATACTATCTTTTCTTGGCTCTGAGCTCTAGTGTTAAGCTCCACAAGAGAAACCCTAGGAAATACCAAGTATTACACCAGGGTCTCATGTTAATTATTTATGAGCACATGCGGGCTGGTACTCCTCGTTCTAACCCTAATGCTGCCTTAGAGGAAGGGGTTGTTGGGGAGGTTAAATCTGTGGAGGAAGAAGAGGGCTGGAATACAGGGGATGAGGAGGAGGATTCTCCCTCCCCTCCTGCGAAAAAGCCGAAAATCTCTCTTGGTTCAAAAAAGGCTGGTCCATCCAATGCTAGGATTGATTGGGAGGAACAGGGGATGGAAACGGAGGAGGATGAAGATGACTCTTCCTCCCCTGTTACTCAGAAAAACTCTGATGTTAGGAGGCTGAAATTGGAGGCTTCCAAAGGAAAAACCCAAGAGATAAATACCCTCTCCCAGCCGGTGTCCAAGAGAAAGCTGCAGATTGAGGGCAAGAGGGAAAAGGGCTCTCCAGCAATAAAAGCCTGTGTGGAGAAAAAGGACGTGGGAAAAGGTAAAGTTCCCATGTTGGTGGATTATGAGAGCTCTGTTGATCATGACGTGCTAATTTCGCCTTCGGGTTCTGACTAAGATACCGATGCGCCTGGGATGAAGCTGAATGCAGGAGCAGATGCGTTCGGATGCTGATTCAAGCGCGAATGCCCTGTGGATGCTGGTCGGAAGCGCATCCCAGGCATTCGGATGCGTTCGGATGCTTCCCAGAGGCATCCTCAAGCATCTGGATGCCTGGGATGCGCTTCCGGCAAGCATCCACAGAGCATCCGGGCACATCCAGAGGCATCCGCGAGGCACTGCCCAGAAAAACAAAAAACAAAAAAATTGTTTTTTCACTTGAAGCACAATTAAAGATGTGCAAATTAGACTTTTTTAATCTATTTTTTGCTACTAAACCCTAAAATGACCCTCAAAGGACCCTAAAAGAGCTCATTCAACCATTATTTTCTCATTTTGTTTGCAGCTTCTCATTTAGTCTCCATTTTGGCATGTTGAAGGCAAAGTGATTCTTTTCGAAGAGGATCATTCGTAGGGCAAGAAATAGCTTCCACAAAGGAGTTTTGTGCATCTAAGGTAAGCATTTGTTCCCATTCTTGAGTCCTTTAATGGATTTTTTTGAGATTTTGATGAATGTTTTTAAGTTTGACAAGAAATTTTTCAAGTTTTAAAATAAAATAAAATAAAAGAAGTAAAGAAACAAGTTTAGCTATCTATTTTAGTATTTTTCTATCATTTTTTTGCACTTGTTTGCTTGATGTTCAAACTTCAAAGTTGTTTTCTAATTTAAATTTATTTAATCTCTTAATATCTTATTATAGCAAAGCAAGAAATTACATTGTATTGTGCAAGAATAGCCACCACCAGTAGTCAAAATTCAGTGACAGGGGAAGGAGGTGATAATTTCAAAATTGATATGGGATCTCCTTTATAGAGACATACCAGAAGAATAGAACAGGTTTCAGGAGGTGGCTCATATCTATGGAAGTGTAAATATTGTGAAAGTAACAAAGGAAAAGCATTCAATAGCTCATATTCCCGGGTCAAACTTCATTTTATGGGCCCTGCTGGTAAAGGGATGACTATGTGCAAAGGCACAAGTGGGAAAGGGATATCAGACACACAAATAACATCTTATGTAAAAGACCAAGAGGCTGTTGATAAATTGGTTAAAAGATATAAAAAAAAATTTATCAACCTCCATCCGGAAAGAATAAAACACAATTACCCACTGAACCAATTCAATCCTCCAAACATCCATTCTTGCAAGTGCCTGTACCGGAAGAGAACGAGGAAGAAGTAGAAATTTCAGCCCACAAAAGAGGTCCATTGGACAACGCATTTAAAATGGAGGCAAGAGAGCGTGTTGATGAAACCATTGCACGTTGCCTCTATGCCAATGGTCTTCCTTTCAACTTGGCAAGATCACCATATTGGAAGGAAATGGTGGCTGCCATCAATAAAGCACCAGCTGATTACACAAGTCTCGGGTATGAAAAGGTGTGTACCACTCTATTGCAAAAAGAGAGGACTTCTATAGACAATGCTCTTCAACCAATTAGAGCTTCTTGGAAAACTTCAGGTATATCTATTGTGTCTGATGGATGGAAAGATACAAGAAACCGACTATTGATTAATGTGATTGCACTGTCCCCCAAAGGGGCAATGTTTTTGAAGGCAGTTGATTGTGAAGGGGAGGTGAAGGATGCAAATTTCATTTCTAGAATTCCCATTGAGGCCATAGAGATGGTGGGTAGTGAAAATGTGGTCCAGGTGGTTACGGACAATGCCAAAAATTGTAGGGGTGCAGGTGCTTTGGTTGAGGGTCGGTATGAGCATATTTTTTGGACACCATGCATCGTACACTCCCTCAACTCGATCATGCAACAAATTGGCACTCAAATAAATTGGGTGAAGCAAATATACCAAGAGGGGGAAGAGATACAAATGTTTGTGACAAACCACCACAAGTCACAATCCATATTTAGATCATTTTCCAAATTGGAGTTGTTGAAGGTAAATTCAAATTTGTAATTAGTAAATTTCATTTATTTATTTAATTTGAATAAATTTTATGTTCATGTTCAATTATCAAATTATATATAACTTTGTTTTTGCTTGATATTTATTGACATGTTAACTTGCTCAGGTTGTTGAGACCCGATTTGCATCTCATACTATTGTTATGAGACGACTTGTCAAGGTGAAAGAGGCATTGAGCCAAATGGTTATTTCTAACCAGTGGGGTATATGGAAGGCTTCAAATTCAGAGAGAGCCCAAAA